>JARKIC010000959.1:0-168058 GCA_029378375.1 Mycena olivaceomarginata | reverse complement strand
TAGGGGGCTGAAGCCGAGGACGCGGAGATGCTGGAATGATACACCCGGATACGTTCGGCGGTTCCAGTTGAGCATGGAGCGTGATTGCGCGACGAGGTTCTGGTGGCTTAGCGGGACGCATTTGATGTTCGACACGTTCGAGGCGGAGGACGTGAATAGGTAGAAACAAATGCTGATCGGGTCTGGGGGCGGGGTAAAGATCGGGTGGCGCCTCTACGAAACGCTGGGCGAGGGTCACCATGGTCGTCTCTTCGGGGGTAAAACTCCACAGGGGTAATCCCGAATCTAGGATTAGAAGCGTTAGAAACCGAAACTGTAATAGAGCATTACGCGCACTCAGCACGACCTGTTGCGTGCCTTTCTCCGTGGACGGAACGACGACGCAAGACGGCGAGACGATTTTCAGCATGGGCGTCAAGAGGACCACAGGCGCATGATAGTCGATTGGGGCCACGATTCCGCCCAGTTTCCAGACAGCGAGATAAAGAGCCAAGATATAGGGGAGGTTTTCCGCAATAATTGCGACAGTGGGGCGCGCGCCGAACCGACTCTCGAGTTCTAAGGCCAGTCCGGTCGAAATGACGTCCAGGTCATCGTACGTCCAGTATTCGTTCGCGCATTCGACGGCGTGTCTGTCTCGGGTTTCTGTATTGGCGACGTGCTCGCGGAACACGTCGAGCAGAGTTGCGGGCTCGATCATTGGTGAGGTGCCGTCTTCAATGCCCGGAAGTGGTATATATGCGAAACAGCTCTCCTTTCTTCGTAATCTCGGAGTGCAAGACGGGGCGCTGTACGGCCACGGGACCATAACTGAAACGCGCGTGAGGTTTCTCCATCAAGTTTACGGACTAACCAAATCGAGGTTTAATCTCAGAAGCGGATCACCGTGATGCGTGATGCGCCGTGATGCGCCAAGGAGGATTGCAGCCAAGAAGTGATGTTCGAATTCAGTGAAATTTATGAGAGTTAGAACAATGCGAAAGCATTGAGATTATCTGAGAACTGGAGTGGTTTAGCAATATGTGTATAAAGGTTGAGTAGCCCTACCGCTCGAGCCATGCTGGTCTTGCAGCGCCCTTGTGCACTTGACATGAATTTCAACACCGTCAGATTAATTGATGGTGCGTTCCTGGCGATCTTCGTTTTAGGATTGGTGCGTCCGGATGGTCACGGATGTCCTTGTTGGCACTGAAATCAAGGTACAAAGCATCGTGTAGATTACTGCAAAGGGTGTCGAGTTTCAGTGAGCCCGAGAGTGAGAGCAAGCGGTGTATTTTATTAGATTCCTGAGAACCCGCCAGACCAAGTGAATAAGAACCAATCCATTTAACGGCTTCCTTCGATCGTGCCTTCCCGCCGGTACTCGCAGTAGTCGAGATACCCACGTTCAGGAGCAAGCACCTCATTTTATCGGATTCCTGAGAATCCGTCAGACCGATTGGATAACAAGCGATGTATTTCCGCTGGCACTCACGGCAGGTGAGGGAAAGGCGGCCAGATAGGCTCACGATGGCAAGCTCGCCTGTTTGAGGAGGAGAAATGTTGATTAGACCTCTTCACGAGTCGGCCGAAGTGGAGTTCATCAGTGCAGGCGGATTACGCCGATGCCCCGACCTCGGAGACACCGACTGGATGCTAGAGTTTTAGAAAGCCTTCTGTGGGAAACAAAGTCAAAAGGTCGGGTTCGAGGACAGAACACTGATCCCGTGTATCAAATTGTAACCTGAAATTCATACTTAAGAGAAGATACTTAGATAGAGTCCTCGAGAAGTTGATCAATTCCATTACCATCGTCTGGAAGTACAGAGAAAAATGCCGACGAAGAGGCGAAGGAACGCCGACGGGGGGGTGGAATCGTGTAGAAGAAAGACCGCCTTGATGAATTTGGGTACACATAGAACGACGAAAAATTGATTTTTTGAGTAGAGCTAGCGGTAGACGTGATCATGCCATGGTATGTCGTCGAAGGCGAAGAGCTCGTGTGCTTCAAACAAGAACCTCTGAAGGAGTAGTAATAAAGCAGAATTGTTCGAAGCCAAGAAGAGCCTGCAGTCGTGCCAGATCGTTGGCGACCATGGCTTCAAAAATTTCTCGAGGCATAGCTGCAGAGATATATAGCCACGAGCAGACAGAATGCGCGTTGGTTTCGCGCGATTCTGACGCGACGAGGGAGAAAGCGGAGGAGAGGCGCGATATTTGCCGAGCCCTAACCCTAGCTTTGCAATTTGCGCTGCTGCTTTCCTCCTACTTCCAGCTTTCAACAAGAAGTCCTCATCTTTATTTGCGGAGTAGGGAGCGTGTCGTTGGTACATGCATAGGATCTTCCACCGCCTGCCACATCCTCGACGGCTGCGTTGCGCCAAGACCACAAGGGTGCCGTGCGGTACATTTCGCGCTCATCCGAGGAGAGGCCCGCACGATGTGCTGCGGCAAGCCACGCATCCACCGCGGAGCAGCGTGCTCAAAGAGAGATAATGCTCACCTCATTCTGAGCTTTCTGTTGAAGCCTTAGTCTAACCTCTTGGCACGCACGACTCACGCTCTGCTTTCGCCGTTCTGGATGTGACTCTCTTGACTCCCGTACAATTTGTGGGCATGGATTCCAATACCGCTACGCCAGATTCGGCGTCCTCATCCAAGTTCGCTCAATGACGAGCGAAGGTCACAGCCGGGCTACCAGGAGGATTGCTATGCGGCACGTCGCAAGATAGGAGGACGAGAATACGGCGGCGGTATGAGGTGCGTTTTCAGCTAACTCATCTGTCATTCTTGACCTGCTTGTTCATTCGAAAGGGAACGAAAGTCCACCCTGCACTGAGCGCAATGGTGACTAGAATCTCGTGCAGCATCCGTTGTTGCGCTGAAAGGTGCGTTTGTTTCATTAACTCACAATTCAATTGCTTTTGACTCTGCCGCCCTCTCCCTTCGCCGCTACATTCATCACGCTGACATCCCTCAGGCACGAACTATCTTCGAGCCGCGCTCGTGCCGAACCCACCAACGCGACGACTTCCACACCGTACGAGGCACACGACGTGGCAGACCGGATATGGGGTGAGGATAAGTCCTTTCATCGGGCTGCTGCAGGGCCTTCCCTGTCTTCGTTCTCGCGATAAGGCAGGAGGTCACGTCGCTGCTCCATTCGCTCTCCCCAGCTACCTCGCGACCCCCGCTTCTCCCTTGCCCTCCCTGCCCACCCTTTCTTTTTCTCCCCCGCTCTTCTGGCTTGCGAATCGCTCGCTGACGTACGAGCTTCTCCTTCTTCTAGAGCGTACCTTGGATCCAGACGAACGAAGTCGGGAGTGGAGGGGAGACGTATCGGTAGTCATCGACTCGTGGGTGCTTTTATTCCGTTTCATTTGATTTCTTCTCCTGTTTCGATACCGTCGGCGTTGGGTGGGGGACGCCGCCGTTGCTGAATGCACGGCGCCGGGCTGGGGATGCGGGGACGGCGCGAGCAGCGCGTCTGGGGTATACGCACGGGTTGCGGAGGCGGGGGGTAGGGTGCGTCGACCAGCGCATGCATACGACTCCACGCTGGGCACCGGTGCGCGTGCCCCGCGTGCTCATGGTCTTGGGTGACGATGCGGTGGACGCAAGATCATCATCAGCGGCGTACGGGCGAGCCGCGTGGCAGTGGCGTGCACACGCTACACGCTGGCAGATCTGCTGGTGGGCAACGGAGGGCGGAGAGATTGGGATGCGGTGTCATAGCCTGCATCGAGGCGTGTGTCGGCGTCAAAGATGATCTCGCGATGAATATGTGATATGGGGCGGCTGTATCGCGCGCAGGAGACCGGGAGGTGGAGAGGGATGAGTCCGCGCTGTCGATGACAGATGTGCAGTCGAGATGCACGGGTGCATGAAGAGAAGCTGATGCAGACGAACGGAGAGCTCCGACCGCCGGGGGGTGGCGGGAGCCGCCTGTCGAAACGACCTGGGGTAAAGGTTCCCAAGTTGTTTAGAGGCGCTGCCCGGGTGCGCGGCCGTCTGCGGCTGCGTAGACCGCCGCGACAAGCCTGGTGTATGGTACCCTGCTGGCCCCGGGCGTGGTGAGCGGGGCCGCGGGTCTTGAGCGCCGCGCTGTCGTGGGGTGCGTTCCGTGCCTTTTTTTCTCCTCGTTCTTCTCCTGCCTGCCGTGCTCGCTAACACGCCTCCTGCTGTTCCCTCTCAGCCTAGGTCTGAATCTGCCCCGAAGATTAAATCCCCGGCGTCCGCGTCCGCCCCGGTGCAAGTCTTCTCGTCGACCATTCACCCCTAATGCTGCTACCTCAATCTATGCATTCGCATCAGCAGTGTGCGGCGGCCCTCCGCCTCCAGCCTGGATAATGCCGCTGCGCCAGCACCGACCTTGTTTCTACGAGTCAAGGTGTCCACACTACAGCATTCCCCCCCGCTTCCGCAACCCCGTCATTCAGTGTTGGCTGGATCGTCCCGCAAGCCTCATGTGCCGCCTCCGTCCCCTCCGCACACACGCTCTCTTCCCGTCCTCCCGCTCATAATCGGCTTTGCCCTCGTCCTCGCTCTGTTATCCTACGTACCCAACGTCCTCTCCCTCCGCCCGCAATTCCCTTTCCTTCTACCTCCCTCTGCCCTCATTCTGTTCCGTCCTTCTCTTCATACTGACGCTGCAATATTCCTCTTCTTTCGTATCTCGCTCGACCCTCCCATTTCCTCTCGTCCTCCACCTTCCGCTTCCGCTTCCGCTTCCGCTTCCGCTTCCCTACCCCCTCCCTCCGTCGTCCTAGATCGCCTTTAAGAGGAACGCGACAAGCGAGTTGCTGCCGATTCCACCGCCCGCGGCGGCGCGCAAGGGAAGCCATTCATTTGGCTCAGGGAGCGGAGGCGGAAGTGGGAGGTGGGGAGCGGGGGACAGGAGCGGGGGCATTTGCGGGTGGGACACAGCCGCTGCTGGGCTCGCGGGTGGTGGTGGTCTTATTGTATTGGGGCTTCTGTCTGAGTGCGTTGGCTAGACTCGCATTCTCTTACGTATCCACAGAATATTACTTGGTGTACTATAAGGCATTTCCCTTTCGTTCGGATACATGTTCTGTATGTATGTATGTAGTCAATAAAAATTATTTTTCTGCGGATCTTGAATGATTCTCTTCGTCTACGACCGGTTTCTGTGGCTTTGGTAGGTCCTCGAGTCGAGCGCACAGGTGAAAGGCGAAATCGCTCATTTTGGTCCTGTTTTGGGATCTATCCTCTCACTTTGATTCTCGTTCATTGAATGGACTAGGCCAGGATGATAGCAAACTAATGCACGAGAGTTACCATACTTGCACACAAACAAAATAAAAGTAACTACGAGTAAAAGAATGGGAAAGTAACAGAGGGCGATGGATGAGGTGTCGAGGAATATAAACCACTAGTGTACAGAATCTCTCGATGGAGAGTATGGTGAGCAGCATGGCAGAGGCGGTGATGCTGCACGCACTCCGCTTCTGCTCACGTCGAGCGCGCAGGCTCTACACGTCCCGTGTGCCGGTCATGAGGCTGCGTCGCGCGTTGCCCACCCGCAGCCGCGTTTTCGCCTCGCCGAGCACGGTGGGAGTGGACGAGAGCGGCGCAGGCAATGATGGAGAGACCAGGGTCGAAGTGCGGAAGGGGACGCTGGTGTGCGATAGGCGCAGCGGTCAAGCGGGTGGACGTGAATGCGGTGACGATGCAGGCGACGGGGGTAGGTGGGCGAGGCGCCGGGGATGGAGAGCCGCCGGTGCGCATGCTGGGCATACAGGTGATGCTGCACAATGGGGTTGTGTCGCGAATGGGGCAGGATGAAGGCTGGGCATGAGCGGCGCCGGCAATGATGAGCGCCAGGTGCGCGTGCTGCGCATGCGGGTGGTGCTTCGCAATGGGATCGTGTCGCGAAGCCCGAGCGCGACACAGCAGACGTGGGCGGTGAGAACTTCGACCAGGGGTAGAGCGGCACTGAGCAAAGCCGTAGCGCACGGGGAAGCGAGGCACGGCGGGCAACTGTGAAAAATGGCGGTGTGTGCTGGCTCTGCGGGTGGTGCTGTACGTCGCACTAAGGACAGCGGCAGCAGTGTCGAGGGTGTGTAGGTGGACTTCTCCGGAGGATGGTCGGACTGCGCGGATAGACCAAGGAGGCGACGTAGCTGGAGGCGCTCGGTATGACGCTGGGGGTGCGCATAGTGATTTACGGTGCACGGAGGGAGCGTGGGCGTAGGAGTACCAGTACTGCATCTGTCGAGCGCAAGGATGTTAGTACATGCACAGAAACGGCAATTCAGGGATTTTGGAGCGAGAGAACGACGGTAGGGAGTATGAGGAGAGGGGGGAAGGGA
Organism: Mycena olivaceomarginata; assembly: GCA_029378375.1. Classification (NCBI taxonomy): domain Eukaryota; kingdom Fungi; phylum Basidiomycota; class Agaricomycetes; order Agaricales; family Mycenaceae; genus Mycena; species Mycena olivaceomarginata. The sequence goes on along the minus strand of JARKIC010000959.1, from coordinate 161,747 downwards.
TATGGAAGATGGAGAGAGAAAGGAGCGAGAAGAAACCCACCAAAATCGCCCAAAGATGACTCCATTGCAGAAAGTATAAGGTGGAGACGAGGGGGCGTCAGACAAGAACAGAGGGGTGTCGCGGCCGAAGCGAGACTGAGCAGTAGATTCAGTATACCGCTCCTGAGGTTAGATGGGCCGTAGTAGACGACGATTTGATGGACGTGCGCAAAATACATCGCCAAACGGCACTTAAGACCCGGCGGGCAGTATGGTCAAAATCCCGGCAGTGATGGGGAATACATCAGGAGAAGAGTAGCAGACGCAGAGAGAGGCATCTCTGGAGCTGAGCATGGACGAGAACGGCGGAGGCACGACAAGAAGTAAGCACGTGCGTGCTTACGATAGTGTGGCTGTATTTGTCACGTCGTCCTTCTCCACCGTCCTCCTCCACCGCAGCAATACATCGTCAACTCCTGATCCTTTCCCTCAGTCAGTCCTGGCTCTTGCAGCAACTTCAGCACTGATTGATATGCCTCTGCCCCGCTCCAGACTCTTGATCTGCCGCAATGCTTGGCCCAGGTGGCAATCCTCAAACTGTTAATAACAACATCTCTGGTAAGAAGGAAGTCTGTTGGGTTCTCCAAATGATTATTCATTTTGCCCAGGAGGTGTAGGAGGCTCTGGTGGTTATGGCTATGAGCAGGGGACAGGTGGCCATGGCGGAGTTGGCCAGGGTCCTACTGTTTTATCAGCAGTACAATATCAAGACTGAACACTTCAATCTGAACAATCTCAATGCCAGGTCAGCTGTGATACAAGCATCTCAGATTGTCAACCATTGTCCTCCTCCATCAAGAATCTTTCATGGCAGACGGGATATCCTGGACAAGATGCATCATTTTTTCACATCTAATGCAGGAACTCAAAACATTTATGTGCTATATGGACTTGGAGGTATTGGAAAGACACAGATTGCTCTGAAATTTATACAGGAGTCATCATCTCGGTGAGCTTGATCATCCTACCTGGAAATGGTTTTTTGATCCAGTTTTATGTTTCAGCTTCTCCAACATCTTTTTTATTGATGCCACCACCATTGCAACAATTGAAATAGGTCTCAAGAATACAGCTGTTATGAAAGATTTTGGGAATTCCCCACAAGATGGCTTACTATGGCTGACCAGCAACATTGAAGGATGGCTTCTTTTCTTTGACAATGCAGATGATCCAAGTGTCAATCTGAATGATTTTATTCCTCACTGCAATCATGGGAATATAATTATCACCTCTCGAAATCCTGGACTGCGTGGTTATGGGTCACATTCTCTTGTGTCAGATATGGAAGAGAAAGATGCAGTGGCACTGTTACTCAAGAGTGCTGCTCAAGTGGCCACAATCCATACTGAACAAATTGCAGTGGAAATAGTAAAGGTCAGACAGCTGAGCCTGGAAAATCATTCAATTTTAATAGTAATTCCTTAGGCACTGCACTATCTTCCTCTGGCAATTATTCAGGCTGGTGCATTCATATTGAATTCTCAAGATCTTAGTGGCTATTTAGCCCTTTATGCCAAGAACCAAGCACGACTACTTAGTAAAAAGCCTGCTCAGTCCCATGACGATTATGCCTGGACAGTATACACAACATGGCAAATGAGCTTTGATCGGCTCAAGCCAGCAGCTGCCATGTTCTTGCAGCTTTGTTCATTCTTCCATTATAATGGAATCTCAGAGCAAATCTTTAGCTATGCATCCAGGTACAGATTTCGATCGAATGGTCCATCTAAAGAGGAATTGCAGGAGCCTCTGGAATTCATCTCACATTTTCTGGGGCCAACCGGTGAATGGGACTCTTTGCAGTTTTTGGATGTGACCCAGGAGGTTCAAGCACGTTCGTTGATCAGCCTTGATGCAGAGAGCAAACACTTTTCCATGCATCCATTGGTACATGATTGGAGTCAATCAACAGTCCACAATCCGGAGAGATACATGTACACTATGAAATCCATACTTGGTATGGCTCTTTCTGAACGCCAAAGACATGATACTCGATTGGGAAGTCTAACAATATGTCCACATGTGGAATTGGCTGTACAGATGGATACAGAGGTAGCTCTGGTTTTCAGGGCGCAATATGGATTGATATTTTGGGAAGCTGGAAACTACAAACAATTTGTGAAGCTGCTGGAAGAAGTGCTAGAGGAACAGATACAGGTTCTGGGTGACAACCATCCAGACACTCTGCGAACCATGGGTAATCTGGCCAGCACATACTCAGACCTGGGGGAGTATCAAAAGGCCAAAGAACTCCAAGGTATTGTACTGGAGAAACAGAAACAGCTTCTGGGTGACAATTATCCAGACACCCGGCACACCATGAGTAATCTGGCCAACACATACTCAAACCTGGGAGAGCATCAAAAGGCCAAAGAACTCAATGATATTGTGCTGGAGAAACGGAAACAGGTTCTGGGTGACAATCATCCAGACACCTTGCACACCATGGGTAATCTGGCTGTCACATACTCAGACCTGGGAGAGCATCAAAAAGCCAAAGAACTCAAGGGTATTGTGCTGGAGAAACGGAAACAGGTTCTGGGTGACAGCCATCCAGACACCCTGTATACCATGGGTAGTCTGGCCATCACATACTCAGATCTGGGAGAGCATCAAAAGGCCAAAGAACTCGAGGATATTGTGCTGGAGAAACGGAAACAGGTTCTGGGTGACAATCATCCAGACACCCTGCGCACCATGGGTAATCTGGCCATCAGATACTCAGCTCTGGGAGAGCATCAAAAGGCCAAAGAACTTGAGGTTATTGTGCTGGAGAAACAGAAACAGCTTCTGGGTGACAATCATCCAGACACCCTGCACACCATGGGTAATCTGGCCAACACATACTCAAACCTGGGAGAGCATCAAAAGGCCAAAGAACTCAATGATATTGTGCTGGAGAAACGGAAACAGGTTCTGGGTGACAATCATCCAGACACCTTGCACACCATGGGTAATCTGGCTGTCACATACTCAGACCTGGGAGAGCATCAAAAAGCCAAAGAACTCAAGGGTATTGTGCTGGAGAAACGGAAACAGGTTCTGGGTGACAGCCATCCAGACACCCTGTATACCATGGGTAGTCTGGCCATCACATACTCAGATCTGGGAGAGCATCAAAAGGCCAAAGAACTCGAGGATATTGTGCTGGAGAAACGGAAACAGGTTCTGGGTGACAACCATCCAGACACCCTGCACACCATGGGTAATCTGGCCAACACATACTCAGACCTGGGAGAGCATCAAAAGGCCAAAGAACTCCAGGATATTGTGCTGGAGAAACGGAAACAGCTTCTGAGTGACAATCATCCAGACACCCTGCACATTATGGGTAATCTGGCCATCATATACTCAGACCTGGGAGAGCATCAAAAGGCCAAAGAACTCAAGGGTATTGTGCTGGAGAAACGGAAACAGGTTCTGGGTGACAACCATCCAGACACCCTGCACACCATGGGTAATCTGGCCTGCACATACTCAGACCTGAGAGAGTATCAAAAGGCCAAAGAACTTGAGGATATTGTGCTGGAGAAACAGAAGCAGCTTCTGGGTGACAATCATCCAGACACCCTGCACACCATGGGTAATCTGGCCATGAGATACTCAAGCTTGGGAGAGCATCAAAAGGCCAAAGAACTCAAGGGTATTGTGTTGGAGAAACGGAAACAGGTTCTGGGTGAAAACCATCCACACACCCTGGATACCATGGGTAGTCTGGCCAGCACATACATGGACCTGGGAGAGCATCAAAAAGCCCAAGAACTCAAGGATATTGTGCTGGAGAAACAGAAACAGGTTCTGGGTGACAATCATCCAGACACCCTGTGTACCATGTTACAATGACAAACACCCGAGCGTGTTGAAATAAGCTCAGAAGGGTAATGAGATGCAAGAGGATTTTATTCCTTTGCAAACCAGTGAAGTACTACGGCCTAATTACAAGGCTTTTATACTACTCAGAAAGGTGATTGGTAAGATATCAGTAAGCTATCAGTAAGCAAAGACTAGAGAAGAATATGCTAGAATATTCTGCCCGAGTACTATAGGTAATGTACTGCAGCTTCATATTCCAACAGAGAGTCCACAAGTCGGTATGATGACAAGGGATTGGGTGGTGCAAGGTATTAACCATTCGTCAATGAAGTTGAATAAAACACTAGGAGTGGTACAGAATAAACTATGACTAGGCTACAACTATATACTGTTCGTTGTATCTAATCGAACCGTACGAACTACCTTCCTGATAAGTAACAACTATGATCCGAGTGTAAGGCTTTGGTGTGGTAAATGTTCATAAGTAATGCTATGCTACTATAAATAACTAAAATGAACTGTCTATGTGTTGCTTCCATCTGTTGCAAACATGTTCTTACCAAGAACATGCCGTAGTCTGCAAGACTATTAGTAAACATCTGATGTATGTAACATTGAAATGGTGCACTTCTTATATGACTAGGAATAGCTAATTGATAGGTATTGCGAACAAACACCCAAAACAACCAACCACAACCAATCTACCTCCAAAGATCTAAGTGCTTCTCTTTGTGAGTTCAGGTCCGGGCCGTAGTATGTGACCAGCAGGTTTGAACAAACACAAGTTTGATTTATAGGCTTCCAAAAACACACTCTACAACGTACTAGCAATATGCAACCGCCAACAACAACACTGCTAGGAACCTTGGGATGGTCCGGGGGTGTGTTTATATGGGGTGGACACAAGATGGCTGGACCACTAGGTCAAGAACACCAGGGCAGAGTATGTAGGTTTGTGAAAATCCTCGCTAAGGGCAGCCCCAAAGACTACTGAGGCTAACAACAAGGGACTTCAATCCTCAAACGGCAAGACTCTCCTTGACCGCCGACCTATTCCTTAACCAAGAATAGGAACCTTTCCGCTTTTATCGGCACTAGTTCACTACAAGCGTCCAGCTAGCGACTCAACACACTACGACAGAGCTTCCGTCTATATCGGGGTGAAGGCGAAGTAACTGACAAGTTATAGCCAAACTAGAGGTGGGGGCACCTAGTCCGTCTTCTTCTTAGTGGGCTCAAGTCAACACACAATCTACCTAGCAAGCGATCCAACACACTACGACAGAGCTTCTGTCGTGTCGGAGTAAAGGCAAAGTTACTAGTGCAAACTGCGGTTGGGTCTCAAAGAGAACACCCTTGTTTTATATGTGGAGGTCTAGGACCAACAACACGAAATCCTCAACTTAGTCACTCGATGTTTCCAGAGTCCACAGTTTACTGATTCCAATATAAAGACTACTACAAGTGAAGGTCGGTATCAACCTCCACTAGCAGCCTGAGTCCACTAGCACCAACTTCGTCCAAAGTCTGGGGCGTAGTGTCCTTAGACCCTAGTCTGTCCTGCGCTCCCTTTTATACTACTAGGTGTGAGTTACATGTGAAAGCGAGCTGAATAATACAATAAGCAATATTAGATGATAAGAAATATGGTCAGCCAATGAGACGACTGCCGTTTGGTTTTGGGACTGGTTTGGTATATGCCAGGTCAGCCTTGCTGACCGGCTAGTGTTCAACTGTGGGTATATCAATGGATCCTCAGCCCTCCGTCTATGCCGAGTACCCCTTCTGGACCAACCGGCAATGTAGCCAGTGAGTAGGTCATCTCTACTCCGTCAGAGCGTCAATCTATTACATCTAGGCGACGCAGTGTTGCGACCGACATCAAATGGTCATAGCTTGTTGGTCAGAACGTCAATCCACCCTCCGGTCATTGGTACAGGTTGTACAATCGTCCCTAGCTCCGTTCCAATAGCCGACTGGCTATTCCCCTTCGCCCTAGCTGCCCAGATCGGGCACTATCCGCGTGCTGCCTCATCTCGCATGTCGTGGTATGTCTTTGTCAAAGCCCTAGCCGGTCGCTAGTAGGGTTATTCCGCCTAGCGCCATCTAGCCGCTTATCTAGAGATTAGATAGTACCACCGGTTACTGCGCCGAGCTTCCTAGCTCAAGGCATAGCTCCCTAGCTGCACTTCCATCGTAGATATCCGTCTGCTAGACCCTCGCTAGCTCCGTCCCAAGTCATCTCTGGACTACTAGAGTCTCCTAGGTCATGTCTCATGAATGTATAGGCAGTGGTTTAATCCCTGGTTGTTTGTACACTCAGCTAGCAGCTAGCGCGTCACACTAGTGCAGCCTCGTGCTACAGTCAGCAGTTAAGGCTCGCTCTGACTCTCCTTTATATCACCTAACAAGTGGTCTGCATACTAGCTGGTTTGCTGGTAACAACAGAAGTGCTAGTTGCTTCCCGTTGTATAAATACTGGTCATAGGAAATCGCAAAATTAGCCCTAGATGCCGCGCATTTACATTATGCCGTTTCAACGTGTCCATGTAAATATAGCTGTTCATGCATATAGCATGTGTTCCAACTCAATTGTACCAACTGATTGTCCATGTATAGTTAACTAACCCAATTTGTCAGTAACTTCCTCAATTGTTGGGAGGCGCGGAAGTGACATAAACAAGGAAAGGCATAAGAAGAGTGAGTTTGAATATACTGTCAAGTACCGGTTCCCAATTGGGATCTGACGGATGTCCGAGATACACCTGAGGAATGAAGTGCGTATGTATAAGCAAGACAAAGAGGCTGATATATAGAGGGGAATGTCGGAGTCCAAACGGAGGACTGAACCCATATACTGGAAATGAAGCTTGGCTTCAGCTCGTGCGCTGCGCCCTTCTCTACACCTAATGCCCAATTGTCATGAATCACCCGGGTTCTACTTTTTCGCGCGATGTGTCCGTATGGATACAGACGCGTCTTAGCGGCACGGGACTCTCATGACGCCACCACGTGACCTTCTCAGGGTTGAAACCCGGCCTTGGATTCTAAAGCCGCAGACTCGGGGAGTCTGCGCCACGGGATACAGAAGACGTTAGGGACTAGGAACCCGTACAGACGAACTCTAGTCCCCGGACGCACCAAGGGCTGACATAGAAGAGTACACGAAGTACAGGAGTGGTTGCAAACCCGATCGGGGTTTGAACCACTGGATACGATGACACTTAGGACTAGGAAACCCGAACATCGGGTCTCCTAGGTCCACTGATGCCACGGAAACCAACACAGAGGAGTCCAGGAGCATCAGCATTAATGCTCCTTAATGCTACAGTGCAGGAACTGATCACGATTGACCGCGATCACTTTAATTTATTAGAAGCCTATATAAGCACGGTAGAATCTCCATGTACAGTAGATTCTACCTCGTCTAATCTCAGGCTTCTACCTTGGCTTGACATAGGCATTGTCTCCACCCTGCCCCGCTTCCTTCGCACCGTACTATGGGTTATATCCACACTCCGGGTTGTGTACCTGAGTGGATATCACACCCTCTTCGACTCGTTCCGGGTTCCGCCTCGCATCCCGACTTACGCCATATGGCCTCCTAGGGAGGACGCCGTACAACTGGTCCTACTGCTCGGGGAACACACGAGCTACTAGTGTCTATCAGGTTTATCCTGGTTGGGGTTCTCGTCGGGTTAGTCGCTGTTTAGCCGACCCAGAGGCCGTTGCTGACACCAATTTTGGGGGAGGGACTCGGAGGAGGACGGAAGTCCGAGAGGAAGAGTATAGGGCAGACTAGGTCAATATTCAAACTGAAGTCTAACTACTGACATGGCTTGTATTATACGGAAGTAAAGTATTAGTGGGGATATAATGTAAGTACTGGAGCTTCGGAGTTCCGAGTGGGTCTGTGATGGAAATGAGTCGTTATGAGTCAAGTAAAGTCAAGCTGACTCGGTTATCATTGGCACTCCGAGGACTCCGTGATGGAGAAGCATAAAGCGTAACATAGGAGTCAGAAGGTGTTAGAATGGTGTGCGCACACCATTCTAACACAACATCTGATCCTGAGCAGGCTTTTACACCAGACTCAGGTCTTCACTTATCCCCCAGGTCTAAGTCCAGTCCTGAGTAACCGGTTATGTGGTGCGATATTTTATTGTTACGCACCCAGGGTTGAGGTGTTAGAATGGTGTGCGCACTACCGCTTAACCACATAACCGGTTACTCAGGACCGGACTTAGGCCTGGGGGACAAGTGAAGACCTGAGTCTGGTGTAAAAGCCTGCTCAGGATCAAATGTGTTGTTAGAATGGTGTGCGCACTACCGCTTAACCACATAACCGGTTATGTGGTTAAGCGGTAGTGCGCACACCATTCTAACAGAAGGAATCATATGCAGTACAAACCAATAGAACAAGGGTAATTGCAGAAAGGCAGTGTCGGACATAATCAGGATCAGAGATCTTCGGAGTCCGATGGCGTCTAAAAAGGATGTGAAGTCACAGCATGTGACAGCCGCATGGTGCCGCATGCGGCTTTGCTCAATGCACAAAAGCCGCATGCGGCTCATGTGGCTTTTGCACAAACTCTCTATTGACTTGGATGAGGAATATTGGTAGATTTAAAGCTTAAATTTATTGTTTTTGATACCACCTGGATACATGGGAAAAATCAGCCAAGGCCTTACCCTTAACCAAGGCCTTGGAGATCCTGAGACCTCTACCCAAGGCCTTATAGGTGATCACTGAATTTTTGTCATGACGAGAAGTTCACCCCTGCAGGGGCCATGAAGCTTGCTCCCACGATATGGGCCTTTATCCGGTGCACCCTCTTCCGGCCAAAAACCCATTTGATGCACAGTTTGCCGTATACAGGTGAACCTGTGCCATGCCGTAAAAAAAATCACCATTCTCATGACAGCACGGGTCCGTAACCATATTTGTGGCCCATGTCTCCGTAATTTTACGGCATAAGTACAAGCCCTAGCTGCTTTTCCAAGAGGTAGGCAGGATCAAAGTTTCGGACATCAACCTCCAAAAGTTTTGACATGCTGTGCAGGGGAGGGAGGGAGGAAGGGTCTGGATCACAGACTGCATACCATCAGCGGTAACTGTCAACATCCCACCGTCAGCCTACTGTCTGCGCCTTTTCTAGCCCTCCTCTAGTGAACAAATTGTTGTCCTCCTGCATGTTAAATATTGGAAATACATTAATTCAACTATAATCTATCCTGTGGCCCGTCTTTTGCTCCCCTTCCCGCCTGCACTCTGGGTTCCCAGCAGACACTTCAGTGATTCCCCCTCACTTGGCTGGGTTGTGACAGCCGGTGCGACCTGCGCAAATTTCCTAGGGATCAGAAACTCCTTGACATCCAACACCAGTTCCTCCTTGCGTGATACCTCCATACTCTGCCACACAGTGAATGGCAGCGGCATTCCCTCCGGCTGTTGAGGTGACACATACTCGGAGTGCTGCAGCCTCAAGTGTTCTGGCATATTATATTGCCATATCACAGGAACCCAGTACTGTTTCCTCAGCGCGCTGGGACAGAGGCCACAAACAACCGTGAGAATTAAGGTGGGGGAGGTGTGAGGGTACTGGAGAGTCATGGTAGGATGGATTCATGAGTTTAGAGCGAGCGAGAATGTGAAAAGAAGGAAGGAGGCAGCGACTCGTCTCGCGTTGTGTAAATTTCACTTATTGATCAGATGGTGCTTATATCATCCATCACCGAAACATTTAATCTGTATTAAAATGCTTGCTGGGAGTATTAAAATGTTTTGAGTGGCTCAGGAGACCCAAAAGATATGATAATGGGAGGGTAGAGAAAATTTCAGAACCTCTTGTTGGACAAAAAATGTTTCAAATTGAAAGTTTCTCATTTTACCGCCTAAAAGTCGCCGATGTGGCTGTGTTTCCTAATCCGGGGGAGTGTGATCGGGAATTCCCACATACCTCTTGTGCTTTTCCCCTACTTCTAGCTTTCAACACCAAATTTCTTGTACTTGGTTTCCCACATTAGTTGCGTCGGTCTTGAACTATACGCAATGTTCCACGAATTGCAAAGCTGTAAACCCTCCATTTCCCGTCAAGCTCTAGCTGGAGCATTTTTTTGGGTGCTTACTACTAGTACCTCAGTGAAGTTAGAAGCGACAAGGATGAACCAAACTACTACTAGCTTTTGCATGCCATTGGCAGTTCATGGATCCAGTGAGCCAAGTCAACAGTTGTTGGATGCTTTAACCAGGCCCCTTTTGACCGGGAATATGAGTACCCCGTCTTTCTTGCTGTTTTCAAGAACCTAAGAGTGTATGTTACACTATGTATCTCCTTGAGCATCTGCGTGTGCTACACTCAACCAACTTGTTCTCAGCTTTTGTTTGCTGAGGCAGCTTTATATTAAACTTTATTGCCCACAATATAAGGTAGCGGACACACAAGTGCGGTTGCCCCACGTGATCACGTGTGACATGACCATATTGGGAAGGAATGACTGAGATTCGGACAGAAAACACGATAATTAATCTATAAGTGGTAGAACAGAAAATCTGGCTCAACAGTTCTGTAGAGATTGGTCCGCCCTTGCCTGCTGAGGTCAAAGTTTGGTAAAATCTTCAGAATTGATTGACGAGTGTCCAGATTGGCAGTCCACCTACCTGAACGCGAGCCCTAAGCACGCGTAGCAAAGTTTCTTTGACTAGTGGGCACTGAAAATTTTCACAATGGCAACCTGCAATATCTATTCCATGCCCTTTGCAAAAAAGTCGGTGCGGGACAGGCTGAGCCGTCTGAACAGCCGTTTGCCCTCACCCAAGAAAGCCATCAAACGCGTCGCGGCAATCGCGCTTAGCCCTGTCAAACGCGTCAAAAAGAAGCACCGGAGCAACGGCGACTATGGGGTAACATTCTCCCTTCGCGCTCACACTTGAGTATTCACGATCTCACAAGTCAACTAATTCTATCCAGAACTCAGAACCAACTGCCGCAGCAAACCATGAAGATGGCGATGTGTTCTTAGACGCAAGCCCTCTCCCCGCTGACTCCATATCGGCGAGTTTCATCAAGGATCTATGCCCGAGACCCCTACTGCTGCTCCCGCGGCCTTCAAAATTGTCGGCAAAATAGCTGCGCTGCACCGTGATTCCAGCGACCAGCTTTCAACCCACACATTTCCGACAGGCCCAGATGCGCCGTCCATGCTCGCTGAATCCGATGGGGATGATGGCGAAATAATTGCTCCGGAGTTCGATGAGCTATGTGTTCCTGATGCTGGTGTCTTCCTCGGGGACGGCTATCCTCGTCCTGAGCCATCCAAAAGTTTCCTTGAGAGAATGGCGGCTCTGGGGAAAAAACAATCCCTTGCTGTTGCACCCGATATCACCAGTGCCAAAGCTGCATTGGTGGACATGGAGCTTGTGCTCCGAGGCCCGAGTCGGGGTGCTTGTGGTGGCTATCAACCCCCGGATCTGAGTCCCTGGGTCCGTGTTCGCATGGAAGGCATCCGGAGCCACCTGTCGCTGTACACAAATGCAAACTCACTCTCCTACGGGAAGTGGTCTCTCTCAGCGGAACAAGCTGCCATTGCAGCCGGTCGGGGGGAGTACTGTGCTCACCGCTTTGCTTCCCTCAGCCGAGCGTACATTGCTTCCCGCAAAGTCTTACCTATCAATCCTTATGGAACATGGAAAACATCAATGCTAGCCGACGAGGATTTAGCCGGCGACATTCGCGAGCATCTCCAGGAATTGGGGAAATTCATCACAGCTGAAAAACTTGTGGAGTATCTTTCACGAGAGGATGTAATGGATAAACATGGGCTGGATCAAAAAATCAGCAACCGTACAGCTCGAAGATACCTGATAGAGCTTGGCTATCGGTGAGCCGCTAATATGTACCAGCCCTGCTGTCTTGATCTAATTTATTCTCTAGCTTTCGAACCGAAAAAAAGGGCCAATATTGTGATGGCCATGAACGCGACGACGTCGTATACTACAGGGAAGAAGTCTACCTTCCAACGCTAAAGGGCTTTCAAGACCGCTCATGCATTTTTGAAGCCGACGGATCTGTCATCACTCCCTCGCTTCCACCTGGAGCTCGGCGAACTGTGATATGGTATCACGACGAGAGCATCTTCTATGCCCATGATCGTTGTCGAAGAACTTGGTACCACAAAGATGCAGATGCAATTCCGTACAAAAAGGGTGACGGCGTATCTTACATGGTCGCCAATTACTTTTCTGCAGACTTGGCTGGCTTCGTACTCCGGACGGTAAACCTGGCGCTCGGCGCTCCATGCGGCCGGGTAAAAAAACGCGACGGCTACTTCTCAGCCGAAGACATTGAGGAGCAGGCAATCACAGCATGTAAACTGGTCCACGAGAGGTGGCCGGATTACGACCATGTGTTCATCTATGACAATGCGACCACACACCGCAAGTGTGGCGAAGGTGCGCTGTCAGCCCGCGCTATGCCCAAAGGCATCTCGGGTACGGCTACCGGCAAGAACAAAAACCCTGACAGCAACTTTCTTGTTCCTGTCAATAAGCGGAATCCGGACGGCTCGCGGATGTACGATGCACACAGTACCCTTCTAAAGGAGCATATCCGGATGACAGGTGCATATTTTGCCGACGGGAGCCCGCAGGAGCTTTATTTCCCAGCCGATGCTGACAAGCACGCTGGGAAATTCAAAGGCATGGAACTCATCCTGGAGGAGCGCCGGAGGAAGGGGGATCTTGGCAGACTCTCTGCCCAGGAGCTCAAAAAGAAGAATGCGGAGTGCAAGAGTTTCAAATGCATTGACCAACATTCAGGAACCTGCTGCATGCGACGTATGCTGTTCACGCAGCCTGACTTCGCAGCAGTGAAGTCTTGTCTTGAGGACACCTGCACGGAATTCAACGTCACCGTACTCTTTCTGCCGAAGTTCCATTGTGAACTGAATCCAATCGAAATGGTATGGGGATATGCTAAGCGGGTTTATCGCATGAACCCGGAGTCGTCGCGGGAGGATGTACTTGAGAGGAACACCCTCAGCGCGCTGGATCAGGTTCCGCTGGAATCCATGCGCCGGTTTGTTATCCGCGCGCATCGCTTTGCTGATGCTTACCGCCAAGGGTTGGATGGGCCACAAGCAGCTTGGGCGGCACGGAAATACAAAGGACATCGTGTCCTCCCACCTGAATTCAAAAAGGAGATGCTGGCGGCTGGGATTTTGCGAGGAGGGAACCCGAACGCCGGTTTGTAGTGTAGAATTGATGAATTGATACTATAACGAACACTAGTCTCTCAGTCTTGAACTAATTTTCTCAAAAAAAATTGGGAGCATTCTTTAGGACCCTACCCACAACTCTGTTGAAGCCGATTTCTTATGCATCGCTCGGAAGTAATGCAAAGGACTATCGAAAGCAGACGAAAGCCCATCAGGCTCAAAAAGGCAATGTGATGGTCACCTCACGTGGGGCAACCGCACTTGTGTGTCCGCTACCTTAATTGTGCAAGCAATTCCACGAATAACGCGGACTCCCCACGATTCGAGACCAAACTGCTCCAGAGTAGGGCCGCAGCAGTCCCAGCTGGCCATGAACAGATCCGACGAGCCATCCTCGCTCTGTAAGGGTGCGCTCGTCTCCACTTACACTCGTCCACCGTCGTGGGCCGTGGCCCTTCGCGCACACGCTTCCCTGCTCGACGCCACGTCATGCAGGGAAGCCGCAAGTCGCGTCAAATACAGCGAGTAGCGCATGCGGAGGCGTATAGCCCGCCCGCTTCTTTCTTCGGGGACGGTGACCTTCGTTATTCCTTGGCGCAGCAGTCTCCATAATTCCTTTCACTATCGGACAACCGTCCCGGACGTGCCGACACTCACGATTCTCACCGCCTCCGCCTCTCCTCCCACTACCTCATCCTCCAGGCGCTCATTACGGTTCTCGCCGCGAACGGAGCCACCGAACTCGGCTTCCGTGACCGTACCGCTCGCACAGACCCACACCGCCAGACCTGGCCCAAGCCTCGCTCCCCGCAGAGAACGAGGAGCTGGAGAGGTAGTCTCCGTATTCCTTACGGCCTAGTGTTCTCTTTAGCCCGAGTGGGGGCCGCCGTTCGTTATGAAGCTATGGGCCGAGGGGACAGTGCGAGTGGGGTCGAGACGCCGGGGCGTCCCTCCGCTCGTCACTTTGGCGGAGTTGCGGCTCCTGGTCCGGTGAAGAGAGGTTGTTGGTGTGGGGAACGGCGAGCTTGTTGTGTCGTGAGGCGCATATGTGCGCTCCACATCTTGGCGAAAGGAAGTCGGGATAGGAGGAGCAGCGACAGGATGAATGGGTCCATTCTCGCCTCCGCGATGACGTGGGTGCTGCCATTTTTTCCCCGACAAGAACCCCTCACCTTTATTTGCGCCGTAGGGAGCGTGTCGTTCGTACATGCATCGGAACTTCCACCAGCCGCCACATCCTCGACGGCTGCGTTGTGCCAAGACTACAAAGGTGCCGTGCGGTACACTTCGCGCTCATCCAAGGAGAGGAGGGCCCGCTCGACGCGATGTCGGTGCTGCGGCAGCCACGCATCCACCGGCGGGCAGCGTGCTCAAAGATACCTCTTGGGCCCGATTTCTTTCCACATCGGCTTCAGCTTCAGACTTGTAAACCGGCATCATCCGTATCCCGCCTTTGTTAGCGTTTGAAGACAACGATGAAATCCCTTTGACTCGTTCCATTTACACGACATAAGAAACCCATGAATCAAGGTGGAGTGTATATGGCCTTGCGGTGTACGTAGCTCAAGCAATGTCTGCCCAGCTTTTCATTTACTTAGGCGACGTGATTACCGCAGCTGCAGTGGAAGCCTCCCTCGTCGACGTCATAGACTATCGATACCCACTCTCCATCGCCGGCCCTGGCGGGCGCGTCAGAGTTCTCTCGGGTGATCGGATGTTCCGTGCCGACTTCCGACCCTACCACATGAAAAATCGCCTAGAGATCACAAAAATGGATAGCGATTCGGAGCTTGGAGAACCCTCTTTTCTTCTTACACCCTTGTTTCGACCCATCTCGAGTGCCTGAGCTGTCGTGACTTGGTTTTTTTTTTGTGCTGAACAAGCCTCGATCGCGTTTGTGATCGCGGCCAGCCGCGGTACAAAATATTCAACCGTATGTCTCCTTTTTCTTACTTTGCTTTTTTCCGCCGCTCACCTCGATGCCTCCTACCAAAGGTAACCTGAACGCAGCAAATTATGGCTATGGCAGGCGCTAAACCGCCACTTCCAGGTATCATGACTGGACACGACTCGCCGCGGGGCGCGACGGGCTCCAAAACACCACGGAAGGTGCAGTGGATGGACACGCAACGAGGAGCGACCAGAGGACTCCACCCACGCCCTGGACGAGCACGGAAGAGACGTTCGTTCGCTTTCCTTATCGCTCCACGCGTTTCGGCTACAACTGATCCCCTTCCAATATATAGCCGAACGCCTTCCAGACCCTCACCACGGCGCTCGAGCGGCACCAGTCCGCGTCGCCCACCGTCCCACCCCGCATCCACTACTTCCCGCCGCGGCGCGGCGCGCTTCCCCCCATCAACACCGACCACCCGCCCTCGAATCCTGCGCCTGCCCTCTCCACGGCCTCGGACAGCGAGCTCTCCGCCCCACCGTCACCGACCCACGAGGTCCCGGGCAACTACATCGGTCCCCAGGAGGATGCAGGTCTCCCCGGCACGTCGGACCTCGAGGACTATTCCCGCCGCGCCGCGAACCAGGTCGTGCGCGCGCACACGACGCGCAAGGGCTTCTTCAGCGGCTTTGGCGCTAGGCGGCATGCCAAGAAGCAGAGGGCACGCGAAGGCGGCGACGATTACAACTCTGACTACACGCGCGTGCACAGCCGGACAGCGAGCAGCGACGTTGAGCATGATTTGCACGGCGCGGAGCCGATGAACCCCGCGCTCGGGGGCGGGGGCGGCCTGCTCTCCGCGCTTGCTGACGCTGTACAACGACGCGGGCCCGGCCTCGGGCACGTCCACCCCAGCCGCATCTACCCCGGGTACCGAGGAGCCGCCCGAGCTGCCATGGGTCACCCCGCCGCGGCCGCGAAGACATTCTCGTCCCTGGCACAAGTCGACGAAGACGAAAGAGCGCCCGGCACCGCACGTACCTCGCCGTCTGAGCGCGGGAGCTCGACGCCGCCTTCGCCCCGCGCAGACCCCGTGGGGCGGTCGCATCCGCGGAGCGGGTCGCAGTCCTCGCTTGCGAAGTTCCATCTCCTCCCGTCGAAGAAGCCGCGCAACGGCGCGGGTGTGCTGGGCGCGCTCATCGCCAGTACGGGGAACATCAGCGGTGTGGCGGCGCCTGTGCCGAGCCAGCTTGCACCGAACATCAAGCGGCCGGGGTATCACCTCTCGCGGTTCGTCTTCATTTGCGCCTCGCCCATGAATGTTGGCTGATTTGCTTTATGCAGGTATTCTGTACAAGAGGATGATGTACCAACGGCCCCTAAGCCCGTGCGGGAACGCCCGAAGAGCATGCCCCCGATCAGCGCACCGTCGACGCCAGGCCTCAAGTGGACGTCGACAATGTCGTCCGCGGCGGACACGCTGTCGAGCAAGCGTGGGTGGACGGAGAAGCTGAACGGGCTGCAGCACGCGACGATTGGTGGGCGGAGCGGACGGAGCACGCCGGTGCAGACGCCCTCATCTGGGACGGACCGCGACGAATGGATCGACGAGAAGTGGTTGCGAGATCAGGAGCACCGCAAGGAGAAGAGGAGGAAGCGCAAGAAGGCGGAGGTTTATGTGAGCTTTCCCCGCTACTCCGATTCCTTTTTCGGTTACTAATTTTGCTGCTTTTTTGTCAGATTACGCGGCACGTTGCGCAAATCATTCAGCGGCAGGAGTTTATCCTCAAGCTGGCGCGCGCGCTGATGCTGGTACGTGCTTCCCTCGTCTAATTTGGAGGTTGGGTCTCTGATAAAATATTTGCAGTTCGGCGGGCCTTCGCACCGCCTGCAGGCTCAGATCCAGTCCACGGGCCGCGTACTGGACATCCAGGTCAACTGCATGTACCTTCCGGATGTAGTCCTCATCAGCTTCGACGACAGTTCGACTGGTACCAGCAACCTCAAGTTCATCCGCCAGGGTAGCTCGTTGTGTCTCGGCAAGCTCAACGAGGTGTATGATCTGTATTGGAGTGTGAGTAGTCGTTTTCCGTTTTGGGCGCTTCGTGCTGATGGACAGCGGTGCAGGTGATCCACGACGAGCAGTCGGTGTCCGAGGCGTCGAGCACGCTAGATGCGCTGATGTGCGGGAAGCAGCTGTACACGTGGTGGCAGGCTCGTCCTATTCGGCGGGTTCTGCTCCATTTCCATCTGCTCCGTCAGCTTCAACGGGAGCTTCATCGACTCGCTGATTGTATTCCCCCTCGGCGCACTGCTGGTCGCCATTCAGCTCCTCAGCATCCGCAACGAGCTTTACTCGAATATCTTCGAGTATGCCTGCACTTCTTTCTCGCTATATCCCTGCTCATCCCTTTTTCCAGGATAACCGTCGCCACTCTTTTCAGCTTCATCTCTGCTGTGCTCGCCTCGACCGGGTTCTTCTGCTATTCCGCCGTCGCCTCCAGCTCCGTTGTCCTCATTCTACCTGTGAGCACACCTCGATCTGGAATATCGCGAAGAGCTTGACTGACCTTGTGTTAGGGATTCATCGTCTTGTGCGGCTCCCTCGAGATAATGTCGCGGAACATTGTCGCGGGGTCCGTGCGCATGTGCTACGCGGTCGTGTACTCGCTCTTCCTCGGGTTCGGCCTCGCCATCGGGGCCGAAGCGTACGAGAAGATCACGTCGAAAACCATTATTGGGAGCACGGACTACTCGTGCAGCATCAGCCACGACGCGCATGGGCCGTGGTATCAGCGTACGCCGAGCCTGTATTGGGGTGAGCGGGGTTTTCAATGCGAAAGAGAAAGAAGCGAGACTGATTATTATTTCCTCTTTGACAGCGTTCTTGACGGTGCCCGCGTATTCGCTGTGCTTGAGCCTGCGGAATCAGGCGCCGTGGCGGAGCAAGGAGATAGTGCGTACCCGAGTTCTTTACGATTTTCCCAGGTGTTGACCCTTCGTCGCAGTTGCTGCTCATCGGCATCTCATGCATCGGATGGGTGACGAACCACTTTAGCGGTGTCAAGTTCAAGGACCAGAGCGATATCACCGCAGCTGTTGGGTACGTGCATCCTCAGATACATCCACTGTATTCTCAGCTCATTCCGTCGCTGCAGCGCATTCACAGTTGGCTTCGTCTCCAACGTATACGCGCGGTTTTTCTCGGGGAACGCCTTTGTCATCATGGTGCGTTTTCTTTCCTCGCCCTCCGGGAGGACGCTGATGGATGTCCATGCAGATTACAGGCATCCTCTTCCAGCTCCCGTCCGGACTCGGGAACGGCGGCCTACTGACATGAAGAGGAGTTGATGCAGACGAACGGAGAGCTCCGACCGCCGGGGAATGGCGGGAGCAGCCCGTCGAAACGACCTGGGGTAAAGGTTCCCAAGTTATTTAGAGGCACTGCCCCGGGTGCGCGACCATCTGCGGCTGCGTAGACCGCCGCGACAAGCCTGGTGTGGTACCCTGCTGGCCCCGGGCGTGGTGAGCGGGGCCGCGAGTCTTGAGTGCTGCGCTGTCGTAGGGTGCGTTCCGTGAACGAGGTACTGCCCGTGTCGAGCGGGGAGTCATTTGGTTCTGCAGTCTACCCGCCTTTTTTCTCCTCGTTCTTCTCCCGCCTGCCGTGCTCGCTAACACGCCTTCTACTGTCCCCTCTCACCTAGGTCTGAATCTGCCCGAAGATTAAAATCCCCGGCGTCCGCGTCCGCCCCGGTGCAAGTCTTCTCGTCGCCCATTCACCCCTAATGCCGCCACCTCAATCTATGCATTCGCGTCAGCATTGTGCAGCGGCCCCTCGCCTCCAGCCTGGATAATGCCGCTGCGCCAGCACCGACCTTGTTTCTACGAGTCAGGGCGTCCGCACTACAGCATTCCCCCCCACTTTTGCAACCCCGCCACCCAGTGTTGGCTGGATCGTCCCGCAAGCCTCATGTGCCGCCTCCGTCCCCTCCGCACACACGCTCTCTTCCCCTCCTCTCACTCATACTCAACTTCACCCTCATCCTCACTCTGTTATCCTACATACCCACATCCTCTCCCTCTACCCGCAATTCCCTTTCCTTCTACCTCCCTCTGCCCTCATTCTGTCCCATCCTACTCTTCATCCTGACGCTTCAATATTCCTCTTCTTTCGTATCTCGCTCGACCCTCCCGCTTCCTCTCGTCCTCCACCTTCCGCTTCCCTACCCTTCCCTGCCCTCTGTCGTCCTAGATTGCCTTTAAGAGGAACGCGACCAGCCGATTTCACCGCCCGCAGCGCGCACGGGAAGCGATTCGTTTGGCTCAGGGAGCGGAGGCGGAAGTGGGAGGTTGGGAGCGGGGCCAAGAGCGGGGCATTTGCGGGTGGGATACAGTCGTTGCTGGGCCCGCGGGTGGTGGTGGTCTCATCGTATTGGGGCTTCTGTCTGAGTGCTTTGGCTAGACTCGCATTCCTATATCCACAGAATATTGCTTGGTGTACTATAAGGCATCTCCCTTTCGTTCGGATAGATACATGTTCTGTATGTATGTATTTAGCCAATAAAAAATTATTTTTCCGCGGATCGATTCTCTTCGTCTACGACCGGTTTCTGTAGCTTTGGTAGGTCCTCGAGTCGAGCGCACAGGTGAAAGGCGAAATCACCCTGTTTTGGGATCTATCTTCCCACTTTGATTCTCGTTCTTTGAATGGACTAGGCCAGGACGATAGCAAACTAATGCACAAGAGTTACCATACTTGCACACAAACAAAATAAAAGTAACTACGAGTAAAGAATGGGAAAGTAACAGAGGGCGATGGATCATGGATGAGGCGTCGAGGAATATATTATCCGAGCCTAAACCGCTGGTGCACAGAATCTCTCGATGGAGAGTATGGTGAGCGGCATGGCAGAGGCGGTGATGTTGTACGCACTCCGCTTCTGCTCACGTCGAGCGCACAGGCGTCCTGCACGTTCAGTGTGCCTATTGTGAGGCTGCGTCGCGCGCTGCCCACCCGCAGCCGCGTTTTCGCGCCGAGCACGGTGGGAGGGGACGAGAGCGGCGCAGGCAATGATGGAGAGACCAGGGCCCAAGTGCGGAAGGGGACGCTGGTGTGCGATAGGCGCAGCGGTCAAGCGGGTGGACGTGGACGTGGATGCGGTGACGATGCAGGCGACGTGGGTAGGTGAGCGAGGCGACGTGGGTAGGTGAGCGAGGCGCCGGGGATGGAGAGCGGCCGGTGCGCATGCTGGGCATACAATACAGGTGATGCTGCACAATGGGGTCGTGTGGCGAATGGGGCAGGATGAAGGGTGGGCATGAACGGCGCCGGGAATGACGAGCGCCAGGTGCGCGTGCCGCGCATGCGGGTGGCGCTGCGCGATGGGATCGTGTCGCGAAGCCCGAGCGCGACACAGCAGACGTGGGCGGTGAGAACTTCGACCAGGGGTGGAGCGGCACTGAGCAAGGCCGTGGCGCACGGGGAAGCGAGGCACGGCGGGCGACTGAACGATGGCGGTGTGCGCTGGCCCTGGGGGTGCTGCACGTCGCACTAAGGACAGTGTCGAGGGTGTGTAGAAGGACTTCTCCGGAAGATGGTCGGACTGCGCGGGTAGGCCACAGAGGCGACCTAGCTGGAGGATATCGTTCGCCGCTGGTGCTGGGTATGACGCTGGGGGTGCGCATCGTGATTTATGGTGGACGGACATCTGTTGAGCGCAAGGATGTTAGTACATGTACAGAAACGGCAATTCGGGGATTTTGGAGCGAGAGAACGACGGTAGGGAGTATGAGGAGAGGGGGGAAGGGATACGGAAGAGGGAGAGAGAAGGGAGCGGGAAGAAACCCACCAAAATCGCCCGAAGCCGACTTCATTGCAGAAAGTATAAGGTGGAGACGAGGGGGCGTCATCCACGCAAGCCCGTTGGTGGCCCCGGTTCTGTTGGCAGATTTATTGCGCCTACGCATGTCAGCGGGCGTCTTCTTCGGTTCGTGTCAGGACAAGAACAGAGGGGGTGTCGGCCGACGCGGGACTAAGCAGTGGATTCAGTATATGTACATTATTCTTGAGGTTAGATGGCTAGATTATGAAAAGCGTCTGCCGGCCGCCGTAGTAGACGACGATTTGATGGACGTGCGCAAGCCAAACGGCACTTAAGACCGTGGACGAGGCGGAAGCCGTATTGCAGGATGTTAGTCAAGACCCCGGCAGTGATGGGGAATACATCAGAAGAAGTAGCAGACAGAGGCGTTTCTGGAGCTGAGCGTGGACGAGAACCACGAGGAAGAGGATCGAAGGCCTCAAAAAAAGTAAGCACGTGCGTGTTTACGACAGTGTGGCTGTATTTCATCCTCCTCCACCACAGCAATACATCGTCGACTCCTGATCCTTTCCATCGGTCAGTCCTGGCTCTTGCAGCAACTTCCGCATTGATTGATATGCTTCTGCCCAGATCCACACTTCTGATCTGCCGCAATCTACGCCCCCATGCCTGGCCCAGGTGGCAATCCTCAAACTGTTAATAATGACATCTCTGGTAAGAAGGAAGTTTGTTGGGATGTCCAAATGATTATTCATTTTGCCCAGGAGGTGTAGGAGGTTCTGGTGGCCATGGCCATGGCCAGGGGACTGGTGGCCATGGCGGAGTTGGCCAGGGTCCTACTGTTTATCAGCAGTACAATATCAATGCTGAACACTTCAATGTGAACAATCTCAATGCCAGGTCAGCTGTGATACAAGCATCTCAGATTATCAACCATTGTCCTCCTCCATCAAGAATCTTTCATGGCAGACGGGATATCCTGGACAAAATGCATCATTTTTTCACATCTAATGCAGGAGCCCAAAATATTTATGTGCTGTATGGACTTGGAGGTATTGGAAAGACACAGATTGCTCTGAAATTTATACAGGAGTCATCGTCTCGGTGAGCTTGATCATCCTACCTGGAAATGTTTTTTGATCCAGTTTTATGTTCTAGCTTCTCCAACATCTTTTTTATTGATGCCACCACCATTGCAACAATTGAAATAGGTCTCAAGAATACAGCTGTTATGAAAGATATTGGGAATTCCCCACAAGATGGCTTACTATGGCTGACCAGCAACATTGAAGGATGGCTTCTTTTCTTTGACAATGCAGATGATCCAAGTCTCAATCTGAATAATTTTATTCCTCAGTGCAATCATGGGAATATAATTATCACCTCTCGAAATCCTGGACTGCGTGTTTATGGGTCGCATTCTCTTGTGTCAGATATGGAAGAGAAAGATGCAGTGGCACTGTTACTCAAGAGTGCTGCTCAAGTGGCCACAATCCGTACTGAACAAATTGCAACGGAAATAGTGAAGGTCAGACAGCTGAGCCTGGAAAATGACTCAATTTTGATTGTAATTCCTTAGGCACTGCACTATCTTCCTCTGGCAATTATTCAGGCTGGTGCATTCATATTAAATTCTCAAGATCTTGGAGGCTATTTAGCCCTTTATGCCAAGAACCAAGCACGACTACTTAGTAAAAAGCCTGCTCAGTCCCATGATGATTATGCCTGGACAGTATACACAACATGGCAAATGAGCTTTGATCAGCTCAAGCCAGCAGCTGCCATGTTCTTACAGCTTTGTTCATTCTTCCATTATAATGGAATCTCAGAGCACATCTTCAGCTATGCATCCAAGTATGGATTTCCATCCAATGGTCCATCTAAAGAGGAATTGCAGGAGCCTCTGGAATTCCTCTCACATTTTCTGGGGCCAACTGGTGAATGGGACTCTTTGCAGTTTTTGGATGTGACCAATGAGGTCCAAGCACATTCATTGATCAGCCTTGATGCAGAGAATAAACTCTTTTCCATGCATCCATTGGTACATGCTTGGAGTCAAACAACTGTCCGCAATCCGGAGAGATACATGTATACTATGAAATCTATACTTGGCATGGCTCTTTCTAAACGCCAATGGTATGATATTCAATTGGGAAGTCCGACATTATGTCCACATATGGAATTGGCTGTACAGATGGATGCAGAGATAGCTCTGGTTTTCAGGAAGCAATATGGATTGATATTTTGGGAAGCTGGAAACTACAAACAATCTGTGAAGCTGCTGGAAGGGGTGCTGGAGGAACAGATACAGATTCTGGGTGACAACCATCCAGACACCCTGCGAACCATAGGTAGTCTGGCCAGCACATACTCAAACATGGGAGAGCATCAAAAGGCCAAAGAACTCAAGGATATTGTGCTGGAGAAACAGAAACAGCTTCTGGGTGATAACCATCCAGACACCCTGCTCACCATGGGTAGTCTGGCCGTCACATACACAGACCTGGGAGAGCATCAAAAGGCCAAAGAACTCGAGGATATTGTGCTGGAGAAACGTAAACAGGTTCTGGGTGACAATCATCCACATACCCTGTACACCATGAGTAATCTGGCCAGCACATACTCAGACCTGGGAGAGCGTCAAAAGGCCAAAGAACTCAAGGGGATTGTGCTGGAGAAACAGAAACAGGTTCTGGGTGACAATCATCCACTCACCCTGTATACCATGAGTAGTCTGGCCAGCATATACTCAGACCTGGGAGAGCATCAAAAGGCCAAAGAACTCAAGGGTATTGCACTAGAGAAACAGAAACAGGTTCTGGGTGACAACCATCCAGACACCCTGTGCACCATGGGTAATCTGGCCTGCACATACTCAGACCTGGGAGAGTATCAAAAGGCCAAAGAACTCAAAGATATTGTGCTGGAGAAATTGAAACAGGTTCTGGGTGACAATCATCCAGACACCCTCCGTGCCATGGGTAATCTGGCCTGCACATACTCAGACCTGGGAGATCATCAAAAGGCCAAAGAACTCGAGGGTATTGTGCTGGAGAAACGGAAACAGGTTCTGGGTGAAAACCATCCAGCCACCCTACGTACCTTGGGTCGTCTGGCCATCACATACTCAGACCTGGGAAAGCATCAAAAGGCCAAAGAACTCAACAGTACTGTGCTGGAGAAACAGAAACATGTTCTGGGTGACAACCATCCAGACACCCTGCGCACCATGGATAATCTGGCCATCACATACTCAAACCTGGGATGCCATCAGGAGGCCGAAGAACTCAAGGGTATTGTGCTGAAGAAACGGAAATAGGTTCTGGGTGACAACCATCCAGACACCCTGTATACCATAGGTAGTCTGGCCAGCACATACATAGACCTGGGAGAGCATCATATGGCCAAAGAACTCAATAGTACTGTGCTGGAGAGACAGAAGTTCTAGGTGACAACCATCCAGACACCCTGCGCACCATGGGTAATCTGGCCTGCACATATTCGGACCTGGGAGAGGATCCAAATGTTGAAGTATTGGCTTGACACACCATAAAGTCAGTATGCGGCACATCTGTGCCGCATGTGTAAACCTACCCCTGTAATATTTAATTGCACCTTTTTACGACTTTTACTCATCTTTATATGTATGCAAGCATCTCTGCCTGCCTTACTTATACCGTTTGCTACACAAGGACATTCCTCAGTCGTTCACCTTACTGTGCCCGTCTGAGGTTTGTCCTTTTCTCTCTCTTTATTTATTCCTTTACTTACTCTGGTGTTGTAGTATTATTCCTATTAGGTTTGCAATACAGTCATTCACCTTACTGTGCCTGTCTGAGTATTATTCCTATTACCAAAGTGCAAAGAACTTGAGGATACTGTGCTACAGAAACAGAAACAGGTTCTGGGTGACAACCATCCAGACACCCTGCACACCATGGGTAATCTGGCCTGCATATACTCAGACTTGAGAGAGGATCAAAAGGCCAAAGAACTTGAGGATATTGTGCTGGAGAAACAGCAACAGGTTCTGGGTGACAACCATCCCAAAGGCATTTTACTGCCTGATCAACCCTTTATCTTGACACTTATAGCTAGGATGCCAAATATTATTGGGGATAAGACTGAGTCTGAGGTGGATTAGATCCAGCACATTGACAATGGCACACGGTGGAGATATGGCATGGAACATTCTGGAACACACATGCTTCCAGTTATATATCTGGGGCTGGGATCTGAATCCAGATCTTGCTGTGAAGTCTGGAGGGAGTGGAGTGGCTGTATGGTTTGAGCATGGGAAAAAAGAAGAAGAAATAAATAAATAGAACTGGAAAAAGTTCTGAGAGATAGGTACCTTTCTAGCATGTCTTACATACAATGTTTTTTGATCCAATTATTTCCCATCTCAGAAAATGCAAAATACTCGCAATTACATGACAAGGTGGAATTCTCAGTAAATGGCTCATATCTCAGCAACCACTGGGCTGTTCACCTTGATTCTGGAACCATTAGAAAGTGGCTGACAAGCTGGTACAAGCCTGGTAGGGTTACAGTTGTTCCTGAAATAATGAGACAAATGGGGTTTTTTTTCTGCACTCTTCTGGTTGGGGAATGTCCAAACTGAGAAAGTTGGGGGTTTGACTTTCAGATGTAGCAACATTTCAAAAAATAAAGTCTGACATAGTAGGAGTTAGTACAGTGCAATTTTGCATGCCTATGAAGTCCAAAATGTTATAAATCATTTCCACAAAGGTCAGTACTGCAGTACAGTGGATATTAATATATGTGTAAGGGCAAAGCTTAGCACAGGGCCTGGAAACTAGCAGGGGAATCCAAAGTATATTAATTGCTATACTCAGGTATAGGAGTGGAAATACTGTGCACCTGCACAACGAGGATGTTCTCATGTTGCAACCACTATGATCAAACAGGGCCAGCCCACAATCCAGTGCCCTTGACCCAGCTGGCCTCTACCTCTCCCCCAGGGGACTTTCTGCTGCACTCAGACTCCCTTTCTGATGATTACTCCTGCCTCAAATCCCTCCTTGACTCTGCCCTTGCAACATTGATCCTCATCCGAGACTCTGCCCCGGCCATAGCCCTACTAGCACGCACTGGCCATATGACAGAGGTCCTGCATGCTCTGTGCCGACATGCCCCCCTATGTCGGAAAAATGTACACAGCCTTCCAAGGCTGTGCCCTTCCAATGCTGTTGCAAGGGACTTAGCATGTGCAGGCATTGCCTTCCAAGCCCATGCCAAGGCTGTGGCCGGCTTCCAACCATTGGTGCCGCCTTGCAGCACTGTTCAAAGACATTCCAAGACTTAGCCCAACATTCTAAGACCTTTTAATAGAGTACATATCTGGTAAAACTCTCTAGCCTTGCAACCCACAACTCCTAATTTACTGCTGGTATATTTTAATTTATATCATTGGTCTAGATCGACACTGGCTATATTACCCAGGCTGTGGCCTCATCACGCACATCTCTGCCCTCAAGTCTGCCTACATGTCAGCAATGGCCTCTGGGTCGGCTAAACAACGAGTAACCCGACGAGAACCCCCAACCATGTAAGGGCAACCTTAAGCTCAGTGCGAGGTGCGGAAACTAGCGGGGGAATCTGAAGTATAAATATGGGTACTAAATACAGGAGCGGGAATACTATGCACCTAGCGGGGGAATCCGAAGAGAAGAAAGGATGAGGATTCCACACTAGGCGAAACCTTATATACGAATCAGTAACTACCCAGTAGCACGTGTCCGGAGGTATCTACAATGATCATGGGCCTGGTCATATAGCACGTGCCAATGGGAACGGATGGGCGGAAAGCCGGAGGAATAGCCGGAACGGGAGCCAGAGCTGGAGCGGAAGCCAGAAAGGCCAGAAGAGTGGGGGTTCCCCTGACATCACCCCCCCCTTGGAATACGGCGTCCCGACGTATGAAGCGGATGGTGCCATCGCGCCTCCAGAAGGACAGCGAGTCGAAGGCGGCCGAGGCAATCCGGCGGGGGGCGTTGGGGTAGCGGCGGTAGTAGGCGTCAATGGCATCTTTGGCGAAGACGTCAGAGTGCTTTACCCACTTATCGTGCTCCGGACCGTAACCCTTCCAGCGCACCATGTACCAGAGGTTGCCATATCGGACTCGTGCTTCCAGGATCTCGTCGACCTCCCACCTCTCGTCTCCGTCCGGCTGGAGGACGGGCGGTGGTTTGTTGTGCCGGGGGTGTCCAGGGAACAGGTCCGGCTTCGCGAGCTCGAGCTTCACGACCGGGAAGACCGGGTGAAGCTGGGAGTAATGTGGCGGGAGCTCGAGCTTGTACGCACCATTTCCCACAACCTTTGCGACCTTGAAGGGTCCGAGCCGTTTGTCTGAGAACTTGGGCGATGGACGCGTCACTTTGATGTCGGAGGCATCCACCCAGACCCGGTCGCCTACCTTGATCTCCAGCGCTGGTATGCGCTGGCGGTCGTAGTACAGCTTGAACTCGTCCTTGGCTTTAACGAGGGCAGCTTGGGCTTCGGAGACTCCGGCAGCGATCCGGTCGCGGAACTCGTTGACGGACTCGTCGGCGGAGTGCTTACCGTTCGGCTCGAACCCCATCCATGGAAGACGGCCGGTGTCCGTCATGAACAGTACCTGCTGTGTCGAGGAGTGGATGTGGTTGTTGTAGGCGAACTCGGCTGCCGGCAGGAGCTCATCCCAGTCATCCTGTCTGTAGCTCGTGAAGATACGGACGAACTGTTTGAGCTCCTGGTTGACGCGTTCGGTCTGCGGATGGTAAGCGGTGGAGGTGGCGGGTTCGATACCGATGAGGCGCCACAGTTCGCGAGTGAACTCGGCGATGAACTGCAGACCACGATCGGAAATGTACTTCCGGGGGGTTCCGTGGTGCCTCCAGATGTTCTGGTAATACAACTGGGCAGCTCCGACAGCACCGAGGCCGGTGTGGCACTCGTTGAAGTGGGCTCACTTACCGAGGACGTCGACCACAACCATAACCGCATCGAACCCATGGGCCTCCGGAAGCTCGACGATGAAGTCCACCGAGACGGTGTCCCAGCGCTCGTCCGGAATCTCGGTCGGATGAAGCTCACCGTGGAGAAGTCGCCGGAGCGCCTTCGTCCGGTTGCACACATCACAGGCTCCGACGTACTGGCCGACGTGTCGGGACAACTGGGGCCACCAGTAGTTCCGGGAGATCAACTCCAACGTCTTGAAGCGGCCAGCTCGGTCGCGAACGCCTTCCGGACATCGCGCAGGAGAGGAATTTCGGGTCCGTCAACCGCAATCCCCTCTATGGCACGAATCCGGAAGAGCTCCGGCCGAAGGAGTGTAACGTCCGAGTTCTCCAAGCCGGCTCTGTGGTCCGGACGACGCGAGAGCGCGTCCGGACATCCCATAAGGCGTCCGGGCTGATGGAACAGGGCAAAGTCGAACCGGAACAGGTACAGGGACCACCTGGCCTGCCGCCGGTTCAGCTTCTGCGACCTCTGGAAGTACTCCAAGTTCTTGTGGTCCGTCCAGATCTCGACCGGGTGCTGCGCACCTTTGAGGAAGTGTCGCCACTCCTCTAGGGCTCGGACGATCGCAAGCATCTCCTTGTCATGGATCACGTAGTTCCGTTGGACGTCATTCAAGCTCTTGGAGTAGAAGGCAACGGGGCGCCACTTCCATTGGTCCCCTGCTGAGACAGAACCACTCCGGTCGCCCGGTTGGAGCTGTCCGCCTCAAGCCGGTATGGCCGGAACTCATCCGGAAGGACTAAGACGGGCTCCGCAGTCACCGCGTCCTTGAGGGCTTGGAACGCAGTGGCCGAGGCAGTGGTCCAGGTCCAGGCCACACCCTTCTTCACTAGACCCAGTAGGTATTTTGCAAAACACCAGCTAAGTACCATACGGGTCTTTTGCAAAGTTGCCCACTAACTCCCACCTAGCCCCAAAAGGGTGTTTTACGGCTGATGTGCCCGCCGCTTCTGCCGTATTTCGCCGGCAGCCGCTGAAACACTGACTATGGGGCTGGCAGTGAAATAACCACAACACAAACCTTGTAATGAATACGCGGTTCGATAATGCAACTACAACAACTCAAACACTATAGTCCTCGTGCAAGTTCGGGGTTCCAATCCAGTATAGATTGTGGCAATTTGAACTCTAGTTCTCTTTGAGAAGCAAGACTTTACAGGTCTACAAGTCGTATAGATAAACTTGCTCGAATCCGTTCTAGGCGCAATCGCGATAGACAGACGAGATTTTATGTTCAACGGTTTTGTATGATGTGGGTCTAGGTTTGGAGATAATACTCCGATGCATAAAGCAAGTGATTCTTATGAATTCCGATTCCAAATAGTATCCGCGATTGCTAATCCTTGCGAGATTACAACCAATTGTCAAGTCTGATCCGTTTCCTTATATTCCACGCGTCCGTTCCGTTTATCCAATATGTTCACGCGTCGTTTATAAAGATCCAAATCCAACACAGATAATATTCAAACAGGGAAAACAAACGAAACTTGGTATAGCTTCTGGGTGTCTCCGAATGAATGACTACTCTACCGGTTAAGCGTGAAGTCTAGTAACTTCGTGTCCAACAGGTGGGGTGAGATTCACTGGCGTTCCTCCCATAACCATCCACTTAAATACGTTACAGGATTCTAAATATAAACGAGACAGATACAAACGTGCAATAGGGTTCAGGGTATATGACTAGTGGTATGGCCACTTAGCCGATGAACTCCTGTCAAATATCAAGCAATTAGTAAAATTGAGAGAGATTTATAAGAAACATCAACGAGCCGAGCTTAGCGATGAGTCAAGATCTACATCGCTTAGAACGATCGTGATGGAATATTGTTGATATGCCAACTTTTAGCCGACCTCCTCGTCAGCACTCCGCTACCCTCCTTGGTAACCGCAAGCTCAAATGGTTCCGCCTTGAACCGCTTAAGTGATTTGTCTGAAAATCGTGATAGCCGCCGCTTCCTAGTACCCAAGTACAGTTTCTTAGTCAATTGGTAAATCGACCAAGTCCAGTCCTCTCTTGGCAGTTCTGGAGACGTCAGATGATGCCCAGCAATGATCCCTCTGGTTCAGAAGGATGTTCCCTCGTAATATGCCCTTAGTCAGGGATGTGCAGTAGCCCCAATCCGTTTCCAGGATGGTAAGGCACTTTCCGTGATTGCTCCATTAGCGACTTCCCACTCCAACCCTTTACCAGGATGGTTGTCCAGCACCTTTCTAATGGTTCGAGACACATTATATCCCTTTTAGCTAACTGCTCAGGCCAGCATTAGCTCTTGTGAGATGACGTCGTAATGTAGTGAAGTACATTATAGTATGTTGCAACTCGAGCAGATTTGAATAAATGCCCGGGTGCCCCAATACCAGGTCTGTCAACCGCCCCATCATGGGCGGGATCATAAACGGGTGTTCCCGTTGGGGGTTGTCTCGAGTGTTACAATCAAAAGCAAAGTCTGCGTTGCCAATATTTAATACAATGTGTGTACCAATTAGGAATGCTCCATAAATGCTCCGTAAACGCCCGAAAAGATGCAGAAACAGCAGAAAAAAAGCCGTTGGCGGTGGCGGGGAAGTGGGGAAGGTAGCGGTTGTGGGATAGGTGGGCTCCTAGGGATATGGGACGGGCGGGCTTGAAAGAAAACCTGGAATTAGCCCCGGAGCATTTCACAAATAGGGGGTAATCACCTGCCTAAAAGTCGTCCTCGTACTCCCGGGTTGAAGCGGATTGAATGGCAAGCAGCTCGTTCATCTGGGCCACCCTTGTAGCTATCTCCTCCCCGTCTGTATCTGTGCTGCCCTCCTCCTCGTCCTCTCCAGCCCCCTCCGCGTTGCTCCCCCCCGCATCCGCCTGTCCTCGAGCTGCCCCTGTAGTACCATTATAATGTGCACTGGATTATCCAGAGGTGCACAATGTATTGTACCTGGCTCCAATCAGGCCTAGTGCACATTATAATATGCACCCTGCCCCAGCTATCCTCGGCATTTGACTGCCAGTTCCGGCATCAATGGCATAAATATTTCTTATTTGTACCTGCTTATATACCTTCTTTATTGGGCTACACATTGATCAACAGCACCTGCCTGTCAATCAACACTATA
Organism: Mycena olivaceomarginata; assembly: GCA_029378375.1. Lineage (NCBI taxonomy): Eukaryota > Fungi > Basidiomycota > Agaricomycetes > Agaricales > Mycenaceae > Mycena > Mycena olivaceomarginata. Next base: position 130,844 of record JARKIC010000959.1, on the reverse strand, counting down.
ACAACAATTGATGGAAAGTTCCCAGGCATGTACATCAACTTTGCCATCATTTATCGCTGGCTCTGGGAATTTATTTTGCATTTTGCGCAATGACCAGGGGGTCTCTTGCAAAACTGTAAATACAGCCAAATAGCCCTCGGCCGGCTCTACAACTTTGATTTTGAGTCTATTTTTAGCCAACTTCATCATTTATTGCCGGCTCCGGGAATTTATTTTGCATTTTGCGCAATAACCAGGGGGTCTTTTGGAAAACCATAAATACAGCCAAATAGATCTCGACAAGCTCTACAACTTTGATTTTGAGACTGTTTTTAGCCAACTGCCTTTTTTGACCACTACGCCTTTGGCCCAAAAAGGAAATTCCAGCGTTTTCTGCCTCCCTAGCTCAATTCTTGACCATTTTGGATGATCTAACTAGATAGACCTATAGATTTGTGGTCTTTAAAGCCACCTGGGATACAGTATAGCCTATTAGAGAACAATAATAGGGTGAAAATAGCGAAAATCGTGAAATTACATTCTGATCAAGATATCTTGGGTATATACCCCTGTAAATGACTCATGGACACACCATATTGTGTCTTTGGACTGCAAAGACATTCCTCAGATAGGTTATCAGATGCTAATAATTAAAAACATCGCATTTTGGCTGTACAAAGAAAATCTACTTTGGCCTTATTATGCACTCCTCCATCATGTGAGGCCTCCCCAAACTCACCATTTGAACTTGTCTCATCTATATATAATAGAGAAGTAGGCCATGAATACTTGGAACATGCAACACTTCATGGTTTAGGGTGACCTTCTTGGATGTACTTGTTCACTATGTTCTGGCTGCCATGGGGTCAAACCTACTGTCAAAACACTTAATACTAGTCTAAATGAGCCTCAAGAACAGTTCTGGGCCAGAATTTGTGACAATATTTGATAGCAAACTTCAACAGTGTGATTTGACACTTTTTGCTTGTTTCATGAATAGTGCATTATGTAGGCCAGATAGTGCAAAATAAAGATCAGAAATGGAATCAGACAGTCAAAATACACCAGATTATACTTTACCTCAAGTGATTTGGTTAGGTTTTGGTTGAATGCTGCTTCCGAGCATATGGGTTCAAGAGCAAGTTTTCAGACCATATGCTCACCATAGCTCAAAACACCATCTGGCCAAAACTTGACCAAAATGCTTCAAATAAAGCATAATCCAGTGTATTTTGACTGTCTGATTTCATCTGTGGTGTTCATTTTGCCCTATCTGGTCTCCATAGTGCCCTATTCACGAAATAAGCAAAAAGTGACAATAGACACTCTTGGAGTTCCCCTCACTGTGTGGGCGCTCTTTTGATTCAGAACTATTCATGTAGCTCAGTTAGACTGGAAAGAATATTCAGAACATTGTTTATGACCCTGTGGCATCCAGAACATGGTGGACAAGCACTCACAAGAAGATCACCCTGTACCATGGAGTGTTCTCCGTTCCAGGTGTGCATTACTTACTTTTCTATCCCATATACATGAGAAACATCCAAATGGTGTCTTTGGGAAGGCCTCACATGATGGAGGAGTGCATAGTAAGGTCCAAATAGATTTTCTTTGTATAGCCAAAATGCACATGTTTTTATTTATTAGCACCAGATCACCTATCTGAGGAATGTCTTTGCAGTCCAAAGACACAATATGGTGTGTCCATGAGTCATTTACAGGGGTATATACCCAAGATATCTTGATCAGAATGTAATTTCACAATTTTCGCTATTTTCACCCTATTATTGTTCTCTAATAGGCTATACTGTGTCCCAGGTGGCTTTAAAGACCACAAATCTATAGGTCTATCTAGTTAGATCATCCAAAATGGTCAAGAATTGAGCTAGGGAGGCAGAAAACGCTGGGAATTTCCTTTTTGGGCCAAAAGCGTAGTGGTCAAAAAAGGCAGTTGGCTAAAAACAGTCTCAAAATCAAAGTTGTAGAGCTTGTCGAGATCTATTTGGCTGTATTTATGGTTTTCCAAAAGACCCCCTGGTTATTGCGCAAAATGCAAAATAAATTCCCGGAGCCGGCAATAAATGATGAAGTTGGCTAAAAATAGACTCAAAATCAAAGTTGTAGAGCCGGCCGAGGGCTATTTGGCTGTATTTACAGTTTTGCAAGAGACCCCCTGGTCATTGCGCAAAATGCAAAATAAATTCCCAGAGCCAGCGATAAATGATGGCAAAGTTGATGTACATGCCTGGGAACTTTCCATCAATTGTTGTTATAGTGTTGATTGACAGGCAGGTGCTGTTGATCAATGTGTAGCCCAATAAAGAAGGTATATAAGCAGCTACAAATAAGAAATATTTATGCCATTGATGCCGGAACTGGCAGTCAAATGCCGAGGATAGCCGGGGCAGGGTGCATATTATAATGTGCACTAGGCCTGGTTGGAGCCAGGTACAATACATTGTGCACCTCTGGATAATCCAGTGCACATTATAATTGGGGTACAGGGACTGGTGTGTCCTCCAGGCGTCTGGTCACGGCGGGCAGCTGGCTCTTCGTCCTCCTCCCCCGAATCCACATCTGAGCCGTTTCCACTTTCCACCATGCGCACTGTCAGGCTCGTCGACTCCCGAGGATTCATCTGACGCCGCGGCGCTCGAGCCCTCAATGGCGCTTGTGAGGCTCGACCAGAGCTGGCGGAAGCGATGAGAGAGCTTCCGCCGTAGGGCAGCTTGCCTCCCTGCGAGAGCTATGGCGCCCTCCAGGTGGATAGCACCGTACACAATCTTCCCACGGTAGTGCTCCGCCAAAGCCCTCTCATCCCACACTGTCGCCTGCCACTCGAGGGTGCGGAGACACTGCACCATTTCCTCCTGGAGCAGGAGAACCTCCTCCTTCCACCGCTTCACCCGCGCATATGCTTTACACCACTCGACCCTCACCCCCTCATGCATATTCTCCTGCATGATCCCCCCGGACTGCCCTGCGCTGAACCAGATCCAGGAGATGAGACGAGTCTTCTTGCCCATCCCTGGAACGCCCCGCACCTCCCCGTTTTCGTTGAGCTGCGCTGCCTCCTTCCGCTTCCCTTTCATCGCCCGCTGCTTTCTCTTCCTCGCCTCTTCCTCATCCTCCAGCATTTGAAGGTCCCCCTTGTCCAACAGGCGCTAGTCCGAAGGCCCCGCCGCATGAGCCAGCGCCAAGCGCGCGCTGTGCGCCTGCCGGTAGGTGCCGGCCGCAAGGTCAATTTTGCGCTGTTGACTATCGACGAGGCCTCTTGAGCGAGTGTTCTGATGTTGGCGGCGCGCATTCAATTTCTTGTAGGTCTGGAGGCGCTTTTTGACAGTGAGGCCGTGGCGGATGAGGTCCAGGCTTTCACTGCACTGCCCATCACGAAGCCGTGCCTCCGCAGTGGCGAGACCGGGGACAGAGAGCGGAGGATGGGTTTCTGATGGGGTCAACGCGGAAGGGAGGAGAAGGGGCGTGTGCTCCGCCTCCGCAGCGTTGGCGGCGTCAGCAGCGCCGGTAGCGGTTGCGAGGTGCTGCAGAGCACCTGGGGAATACTTGCGCTGCAACAATCGCAGCTTCTTGATCTGGCGCGTCATACGAGTGCGGCGCGTGACAAACTCGGTGAGCTCTTTGGCGGTGGGAGACCAGTTCTGCAGCATGTCAGCGGCAAGCTGACGTCTGCTGGCGAGTAAGCACACACATAGCATTAAATTAAATAAATAAACAAGCGCACTGTTGGCCCTCGATCTCCAGCCCGAGCATGAGGAACTGTGTCATTGTTTCCTCCACGTCGCCTGGGACGGTGGCGGAATTGCGCTCCTTCGCCTGTTCCTCTCGCGCAAGCTCCAACTCGACTTCCCAAAGTGTTGGGCCTAGAAGAAAGCACCATCAGCCCAGCTCGACACCTGGAGTACAAAAAGCCACTTACCAGACTGCAGGAGCTGGTAGGGGTTAACGGGTGATGCCCCCATTTCAAAGTTGTTGACAGCTTTCCTCCAAATCGGTACTTCCTCCTGCTGGTGCTCAGAGAACTCCTGAAGCACGGCCTTCTGTCGCGCAAGTTCTTTCGTTTGAGGAAACGGGTACGAAGAGTAAGCCCTAAAAGGTCGGTCAGCAAAAGAATACCAAGCGAACGAACAGATAATCTGCTCACCCATGCCAACCACTTTGTTCCAGTTCCAATAGTGCCAGAAGTCGTCCAGCGTATCTTGGCGCGACCCCGGCCCCATCTCCCACGTACTTGCGCCCATGAGGCCACTAGACGACCAGATGCGCTCAATGCCCTCCATGTCGGCCTGCGCAGCGCCGAGCGTGTACAGCAAAGAGAAAAGCTCCTGGCACAGCTTCAAATGGCCAAGAATATGCAGTTTGGGGATGACAAATTTGAGGACGTAGTCTGCCAGGCGGACGCGCAGGGCCGGCGGCATCTTGAGGAGGCGCTCCTTGAGGTTCTTGACCCACTGGCACATGATGTCGTAGGAGAAAAGGAAAAATCGAAGGGTGCGCAGGTGCCACCAGGCACTTGAGACGACATAATCCATGTTGCCATACCTAGGAAGAGAATCAGCACACCCTGGTGCGAAGGAAACAAGGACGTACTTTTCACCAGCTTGCAAATCGGCTATGCCGTTCTTGGGCACTATTTCATGGCATCCGCAAGTGATCATACCGCAGCCTGTGGCCGCGTAGCCCTGCGAGTATTTTGTATTGGCATGATCTAGGGCGGCAAGACCGGTGCAAGTGCTCATCTGCGTGTAGTTTGTCAGAGGTTTTCTGCACGAGATGAGATGGGCTCTGACCTCTTTCTGCTCTCCCAGCAGCTTCACAAACTTGCTGTACTCAAGGTGGCGGACGAAATAGGCCCACCCGTCTTGAATACTGGGGTCGGCGGACCAACTGGACACTTTTTTCCTCTTGAGGCGAAAGCAGGTGTCGATAGCCAAAAAAATGGTGTACAAGTATCTGCGAAAGCTCAGTCCCAGCTTGGAAGCACAGCGGCGACGTTCACTTACTGCATCTCTGGCGGCGCCTTCTCCCATCCCTCCGGGAGATTTACTCCTGGCTTAGGGCATGCGATACATTCTACGGCAAGCTCTCCCTCACGAGTTTCTGCTGCAGTTCTGTCTGGATCGTTCCCCATGCCGCCGCGTTTCAGAGCACGGAGGTTGCGCCACTGGCGCACTACACGAAGCACCAGCTGATAGCGGCGCTGCCAAGACGACGTTAGCGCAGCACATACGTTGAACAGTAAGACGCTAACCTTGAACACGCGGCTTCCCGTGTTATCGGTAATTTTCGCCAGCGCGTTGAAGAAGTGATAAACCGTGGTTTTGCCTTGAAGGTTGACCGTGTGAAACAGCCGCAGTGTGGAGATCGTCACCGTGCTTTGGGGATTGTCGGGGGGTCGCGGGATACCACCCGTAAGAAAGCAGTTGCTCCCAGCGGTGGGCGGAACTGCTCAGTCGACACTGACAGAAGTCGACTGCAACGTGGTGTAATCCGTTCGGCGCAACGACAACGAATTCAGCTCATATGGTCAGAATAACCAGTTAAACCTGGGATTGATTCTAGGGGCTTAATACATTATCTCTGGGCAAGTATAACCAGTCTCTGGGCAAGTATAACCAGTTATCTCTGGGGTGCCTATATAGGGCAAGACATCCCGGCAAGAGGTCAGGTGATCTCTGGACCTGCCGAAGAATGTAACCGGTTATAATAGAGAAATAAAGAAAGGCGGTAGCAAGGCTTGAACTCAAAAGCCTCTAGGTGATCTTACATAATAAGACCACCGGCACTCTAACCATTACACCAAAGCAGTTGTATAAGGAGCAGGCATTGATTTCAATATATCTTGCTTCTCACCTTCCAATATTTATTGATTGGTGCTGAACTACCTGAAAAATTGTAGTGGTTAGTGTCAAACAATTTTCCTGGCAATCTGATGCTTTCCAAGGCTGTCTAATGCCCTTTTATGTCCCTTGCATGCCATAGGCTTGGGACATAGGCAGCTAGAGGAATAAGGTATGACAGAATAAATAGAAACAATAAATATTGGCAGGTGAGAAGCAAGATATATGAAGATCAATGCCAGCTACCTTATATAACTGCTTTAGTGTAATGGTTAGAGTGCTGGTGGTCTTATTATGTAAGATCACCTAGAAGCTTTTGAGTTCAAGCCTTGCTACCGCCTTTCTTTTATTTCTCTATTATAACCGGTTACATTCCTCGGCAGGCCCGGAGATCACCTGACCTCTTGCTGGGATGTCTTGCCCTATATAGGCAATACTTGCCCAGAGACTGGTTATACTTGCCCAGAGATAATGTATTAAGCCCCTAGAATCAATCCCAGGTTTAACTGGTTAAACTGACCCTATATGCTGACGAATTTATCGCGGCCTGGATGCGCACGCGGACAGCGCTGGTTGTCGGTGTGGCTGAGCTGAACTCTGAGCCCGAGCGACCTCAGCTCCTTTCTATCGAAAAAGGCGCCATTCCACCCCTCAAAGCCGGGTTAGCGTGCAGGTTAGAAAGATGGCCTCCGGCATGCGCACCTCAATGCGACATAAAGGAGGTAGCCGATGCACTTCCACGATGCAGCCTTGGCAGTACATCCGCCCGCCAAAGCATTCCGTGCATCGATACTTCGCATGCTCCCCGCACAAGCATGCACTGTCTTGCCCCATGCGGCCCTCCCGAGTGACAAGGACTCGCAGGTACGCATCTTGGAAATTGGCAACCCAATGACGAAGGGTGTCGTCCTAGAAGAGCCAAGACATCAGCTATGGTGGCAAGGCAGGAAAATTGCTAAGAAGGACAGAGAAAACTCACCGTAGTCACGTACCATTTCCGCTTGCGCACTCTGCTCATCGGCTCCATATTATTGACTTCGGAGGACATGTCAAGCCAATCGTCATCGTAATCGACGGGTGGTGTTGCTGAGCTCGATGGGCGACTTTGGCTCTCAAGGGGAATGTGTTGGATGTCGGCACGGCGCCCGTCAGCCGATAAATTCCCAGCTCGAGCAACCGGAGTGGATCGAGGCGCTTCCTGGAGCGAGTGGCCAAAATCTCGCAGCGAATAGACATTCTTTGTCCGCTTCCTTGAGGGGCCGGAAGTTTTTTTATTAGAGACAAAGAGAAAGAAAGAAAGAAGACGCCCTCGAGAGCCGCCGAGCTCAAAGTCGCAAAGGGATAATAAGATCACGTGGTGGCAGAGTGGCGTATTCGTGCCAAGGAGCACAAGTTGAAGCAAGGAATGAAAATTTCTCAAAGCAGGACTCAAAAGACAGATGTAAGTAGAGGGCACAGCACAAGTAATAAGTAAATTTTGCCGCATGTTGATCCGCCCGTCCCCCGCTCTTCAGATCAAGCGCCTTCTGTGTCAGACTCAATATCGGAGATATTGTACACCTCCAGCGCGGACTCTGACGCGATATCAAAAGCGTCACCTGTGCTGGTGGTGACGTCGACCTTGCGGAACGACCCATTGGCGAGACCACGACGTGCGGCTGATGAAGCCTGCTGTCTGAGAAAGACGAAGGTCGAAAAAAAAAACTTGACCAGATGTGCGACTTACTGGTTCGCGTAGATGGTGGTTCCAGTGCCGCGGGAGTAGACGTAGAGCGTCTTCTTCTTTCTACCGTTCGGTGTGGATGGCGCTGAGACGGACGCGGACGCTTTCATCGTTGCCACGCTGCTTTTTTTCAGAGCGGGAGTGGAAGTTGCGGGTGTGGATGGAGAAACAGCGGCAGGCATGCTTGGTCGACGAGTGGCATCCAATGCACTTGTAGCTGCTGACCACCACGAGTACTTCTTATGGGAGGCGCTGGGGAACTTGTCAACCTGAAGACATGCGTCCTCTCTGAATTATCCTCGGAAACTGCCAATTGTGACAGAAAAATTGCTCACCAGTGCGTGTAAATGCCAGGGACGCGACCAGAAGTAACAACATAGAAAGTGTAGGTTTCGGAGCCCCGGGTATCTTCGAAACCCTTCCGTGGATAGAAGCTTGGCTCCTCGACGAGATTGAGGTGTGCAAACACAGTATCAAAGCTGGTGTCGACCATAACGCAGAGGGTGATGAAGGTCAGAAGAGAGCGGAGGGACAGCCATCTGATTGCACAATGTGACCAGATTAGGAAAGGGCAGGCGAACACTAAGTTCGAGATCTTGGAATGGACATGTACTCACTCCGGGGGCGGAGTAAGTCTCCATTTATCATTATATATTTAATATGATCTTCATTGAGCATGCAATCTGCCCAATACCGATTTTTTCCACAAAGATTTTTCTCAATTGGTTCCCGTCACTGGCTCGGAGCTTTCGTGCCAGGTATGAAGATATAAAAGTCATAGTTGAGCTTCCCAAGGTGCAAGTAACGTCAGTGAATTATAAAGAACAAAAAAATTGCATACTCCATGTCCAGTAAGTGCATTTACCAAACGGTGCTTTCAAGTTGAACCGCATATTATAATCCAGTCAACGTAGTTAGGACTGCATTGTTTGGATAATGGGACTAGGTAGGTACACAATTGAATAATTGTGCATTCTTGGAACGTTTGGAATGGGTTGAATTTTGTGTTTACCAAACGGTGCTTTCAAGTTGAATCGCATATTACGAGCCAGTCAACTAATCGTGTATTCTTGGAACATTTGGAATGGGTTGAATTTTGCATTTACCAAACGGTGCTTTCAAGTTGAATCGCATATTACGAGCCCGTCAATGTAGTTAGGACTGTGGAACATTTGGAATGGGTTGAATTTTGCATTTACCAAACGGTGCTTTCAAGTTGAATTGCATATTACGAGCCCAGTCAATGTAGTTAGGAGTGTGTCGTTTGGGTAATGGGACTAGGTAGATACACAATTGAATAATCGTGCATTTTTGGAGCATTTGGAATGGGTTGAATTTTGCGACTCGTGCTATTGGCCTCTTAGTACGGGCGCTTGCTTTTCGAAACTTAGGCGCTGGTCTAGAAAAGCGCACCAATGCTTCGTATCAACGATCCAATGCCAAAGGGTGAGGTCAAGAAAAGAGGGCTCAATTTACAGGTATATAAGTACAAGATTTGATAGACAGAAATTTATAGTTCGCGTAAGATAACAGTCTAGTCTCGGCGCGCCTTTTTCTCGGGCGGGCTGTCGTCGTCCCCGCTTTCGTCCTCCGTCAAATTGCTGAAGTCTGTGACGTCACCCTCGTCCCAGACCTCCACCCGCCCCCTCCCGCTGAAGTTCTTCACTTTGGCATCTTTCCACCGCGTAAACTTCGTCAAAGCTGTCGCACAGCGCGTTTGGCGCTCTTCCTCCCTGCGCGCAAGATCTTCGGAGGCAGCAGAGGCCTGCCAATCGAGATCAGAGCAGAAGCCGTTGGCGATCCAGCGGAACAGCCCTCCGGCGGAATATTGGATGAGCGAAAAGTGCTCCTCGCCGTCCTGAATGGGGGTGTTCGAATGGGTGACCACAGTGGATGGGATAAGAATGCTACACCCGGGGGGGAAGCGGATAATGAGGTCGTAGTCCCAGCAGACGAGATGCCCACCGTGGTCGGGATTGAAATTGCCAAGCGCGCCGATGAGGCACATCCCGTCCGCCTTATTTCCGCCGTAGATGTGGGGAGGAGAGACAGAGACAGGGCCAAGGTTGAAGGTCGCGGCGGCGAAGGGGCTGCGTGCCCAGGTGCGGTGTAAGCGAGGGTTCTTCCGGAGCAGCGCCTGCTTTGCTTTGTGATAGTCGCTGAAGATCGGATAGCACAGGGCTTGGAACAAAGCTAACAGCCGCAAAATAAGCTAAACAGCCTGCTTCGCCAAACAGCTGCTTACGGAACGGGTATGTAGCCATGCAGCCGATGCTGGGGTCTTCCATCAGCTCGTCCATCGCCGCGGTGTTGGTCTGGGAAGAGGCTTTGATGTTGCCAACCTCCTGCCTGCCGCCCCCGAATGCAAACCCGCGGGCGGCAGCAGGAAACCCGTCCCCCGTAGCCCGGCGATGATGGTATGCGTCTGCGGGGAACGTCATCTTCTCCCGAGCGGCGCGCATGGCGGCGGTGGCTGCCTCAACGACCTCAGCCCATTGTTGACCGGGGACGGGAGGGTTGATCAAAACACCGATGATGTGCCCTTTACGGTCGACGATAACGTGACATTTTCTGCGAAAAAGAGCCAGCCGTCAGTCGAGAAGAAAAAAACAGGGTGAGGAGAGAAGCCGGCTTACTCCCCCTGCCAATTGATGTACCGCATGTGCTGCTTCAAGACTTCCGGCTCGTGCACATGGGCGAGCAAAGGGTGGTCGAGAGGCTGGGGCATCCCGGTCCAGCGCTGTTTTGTGGCTCGAAAATCACTAGCAGAGAACGAGGCGTGAACGGGGGCAGATTGCGCCGCCTTCTCGAGAACTCGGGCGGTGGGGACAGGCGGTGTCGTACTGTTTAGAGCTTGAACGGTCGCAGCCCTACGGCGCTCGCGTTGGCGGAGCCTCTGCTTCAGATTCTTCTTGGCGTTGCGCATAAGGGCGGGAGCCATAGCCGTCGTAGTATGAGCACTTGAGAAATACGTGGTCTCCGCAGCGGCATCTTCGAGCTCAATGCTCTCGTCGTCGTCGTAGGCAGATCCGCTGTCTTCGCGAGCTAGGCGCACGGCATTCTCACGCTTGAGCGCCTCTTCAAGATTGTACTCGGCGCAAACGATGGGCTCACCGAGGTCCAGGTCTGTCAAATATGTGAGAATGACGAAGGTACAGAATGAGCGCCGAGCCAGAAGCAAAGTTAGAAAAACAGGTTAACAAAGGAGGGCCGCCCTGTTCTATGGTGGGAATGTAGGCAGCCCCGAAATTAGAAAAACAAGTTAACAAAGCAGGGCCGCCCTGTTCTATGGTGGGAATGTAGGCGGCCCCGAAAATTGCCACCCTGCTCCATGGTGAGAGTGGGGGTGGCAAGCATGAAAGGATGAAGTACAGAAAGAGGGGAGTTGGTTTTGAGGAAGACGGACGAACCTCCAAGAGTGTGCATCTGTTAGTGAGATGAAGGAAGCAAACAAACCAGTCGCGTCAGGTGCTAAGTGACTTGATGCGTTGTCACGTTCTCGCCGATCGATTTCGTCGTCTTCACTGAGCTCATGCCACCCGAGCCACCACCCACGCGTGGCAACAAAGGGTACTTCCACGGTGCCCCCCTGGAGCTTCTCTTAGAACATCTACCAGACTATCTCGCTGTGGAAAAACACAAGAAAGATATATTCTGGACTAAATTCAATCCGGTATAGGACGAGGTGTTCCCTCGCCTGGCTGAGGGCAGCGACGAACTTCAAGAACTGGAAGATCTTGAGGAGAGCTACAAAGAGGAGAAAGAAGAAGTCAAGGCGGCGAATGAGCGGGAGAGGAAGACAAAGGGGCGTCGGAAGGGCGTGTTCCGCCCTCATCCCCAAACAAGCGAGAGGCTCAACCAGCTCCGCGCCCAAGCGGCTGATGAAGTGGTATTTTTTTTTCTTTGACCTTAGCGCGAGCATCTCAAAGCCTGAAATCGCCCCACAGAAATTGAAGAGCTGGTTTTCGAATGCCAAAACGAAGGACAAAACTCGGAAAGTGGAACCCTTCCGCTCGTGGCTGTCCCGCCTCACAGCTCTCCATGGGCCTCCTCACCGCCTCCAGATGTCCTGGGTCTTGTGGCAGCATCCTGAGCACGGCGAAGCTCTCCGCATCCGCTATCGGAAGCTCTACAGCAAGGACGCTGATGACGAGGCGGACGACAAGAGAAACGAGGTGGATCCGTTTGAGAAGGACGGCGACGGCGACGGCGACGGCGATGGCGATGGCGAGGGCGGCGGCGATGGCGATGGCGATGGCGACGGCAACGACTCTCGTCCGGGCCAACTGTTGCACCGGAAATTTCGCCTCGCCCAGGCTTATTTTGAGAAGCTTACAGATGAGGAGAAGGAACAGCTTCGCGACCAGCGAGAGCGCGACTTCGAGGAGCGGCGGGAGGCGTTCCACAAGTCCCTGAAGGGTGAGACGGAGTGTAGCCCTGACGAATCAGCAGAGTGAGTACGCCCCACTCTCTTTTGCTTAGCTTCTAATCTTCCCCTTTAGGCGCCGCCGCCACACAGAGGTGATCTCGCAGAGAACCCTCGAGACTCTCTGCGCGCAGATGAAGTGCAAGGGCCTGCTGATACTCGGGGAGATTGTGGAAGGTGACGACAACGAAGTGTTCCTCTCCATGTATGCTCGCTTTGCTGGCTTCCCATCTGAGCGCTCAACTCCCTCAGGGTCACGTCAGGTTCTCTTGCCAAGCACCCCAGCATCCACTTCGCGAAGTGGGCCCCCGTGTGCTCAAAGTCCATGCTCCAGACTTTTGCAGACTTCTTGGTCGCAAGCAAGAAGGACGAAAAGGGTGCGTGCATGATTCGTACTCAGAAAATGGCGCGCTGATGGACAGGGTGCAGGTCTTCTCGGCAGCCTGCTTGATCCTGGGCCTCCAGCCACCGCCGCCTCCACCGCCCCTGCCCTCTGCTCGCAGTGCCCGGGCGGGCTGACGTGGCTCGACTTGCAGCCCCCTCCAGACACTCCCAGCGTCGCTTCGAAGGCCAGAAAGACGGCGGGGAAGAAAAAGTGCGCGGCGAAAGAAAAGAGCACGGGGGGAAGAAGGAGCGTGGGGAAAAGAAAGAGAAAAGACCAGGAGGAGGAGGAAGAGGCGGCGGATTCAGGCGCAGAGGAGGAAGAAGACGGTTGGCGGGCTTTGGGCGAGGATACAGAGGACCAGGAAGACGAGCTGGAGAGCAGCACCCGCGCGACTTCGCACCGCGAGGGGGACGAAGGCGAGTGCAACGAGGAGGAGCCTTGTGCGGAGCTGCAACACCCCCCGAACTCTCCCATGTGGAGGGCGCTCAACGCCATGACGCGCGCCGCTCGCGACTACACCATCCGCGACTGGAACACCCTCAGCGATTACGAATTCGGCCGGGAGAAGAACATCGCCAAAAACCGTGAGCTTTTGTGCGCGCTTATTCCCCAGGGTGGTACTGCCGCGGCGATGGGGTTAGCCGGACCCGCGTACGCCGCTGGGCCCGAGCCCGAGAACGCCCTCCCCCCGGAGCCTACGGGCACGTCACCTGCGAGGCCAACGTCGCCTGAGGGGGCTGTTGCCAACGGCACGCAGGCGCCTCCCCCCGAGCGCGACGCCGACGCCGCCATGACTCCCCCCGAGCCTGAGGAAACCACATCCACCATCATGCATGCAGCTATGCAGGCGCCTCTCGCTGACAGCGGCATGGCACTCGAGCCAGAGTCGACGGCATCCCCGCCCGCGCCTGCAGCTGCACAGGCGCCCCCCGCCAACAGCAGCACCACGACGACTTCCCCGGCGCCAGAGACAGCCGTAGGTAGCGTCACGCCCGCCGCCGCTTCTCTCGCGGCTGCTTTGTGGTCTGAAAAGCACGATGTTGTGCTGGCGCGCTCTTCCGTTCGGTGGACATCCCGGAATGGACGGCTGTGGTGAACGCATGGGGCGCTCTCGAGAAAGCGGTATCTGAGAAGACACCCGTTGTGCTGTCTACGCGTGGCCACCCTGCGGCTGTCGGCTGGTGGGTGCAGCGCGGTCGCAAAGACGGCAGAATACCAGCGAATCTCGGCAGCGACGACGAGAAGGAGGATTTTTATGAGGGAGTGATGAAGTGGTGGTTGGAGGTTAATCCAGCGTGGAGGAAGGAGGGGCTTGCAAACACGAGTGCGCCAGACTTCGCGGTACAGGGGTTGAAGCAAGAGGCTGGAGGGGATCTTGGCAGCCTGCCGCCTGGGTTGAACGGGCTCACCAGCATCGTTGCCTGCCTTTGGTGGTGGTACAGGCTGGCCGGGGTTGCTGAGGGCACGCCTGCCTGGAGGACGATGGTGGAAGACGTTGCTTGGGTCCTTGGAGAGAAAGTCAGAGCGCTCACGGGCAAGCGTGCTGCCTGCTTCTCCTCAGAAACACCCTCGTCCAAGCGTGCCCGCGTGGGGTAGAGTCCTGCTGTTTCTTATCGTAATTTGTTGCCTGAATCAGCTGTTTTTCATCTATCCAAAAATGGAAGCCATCAAAGTAGTTTTACGGCTCAAAATGGCTCAAAATGGCCCGATCAGGTGGGGGCAGGTGCGCCGAACAAATAATACCCTTTTAGGAAGCCCGGACGCCGGCCGCAACGGTGAGAACCTACGAAAAACGGGCACATCAGCCATAAAACACCCTTTTGGGTCTATATGAGAGTTAGTGGGCAACTTTGCAAAAGACCTCTACGGTACTTAGCTGGTACTTTGCAAAGTACTTACCATACCAGCTGCTTGTGAGATAAGTTTGCTTGAGATGTAAAGTTCGCCCTCTTCGAGTCTGTTAAATCATGTTCGGAGTTGATTTTAATAAATGCACCGGAGTCATGAGGGTTTCCATCGCCACCGACGAGTGTGAATTGTGCATCCGAAATAAGGCGCTCCTCAATGGGCCACCCAATGTCCTCCGCGTCCGCCACTCGGTGGAAAAGCGATCCTAGCGGGAGTGATCATGAATATACTTAGAAAGCAATGACATCCGATCATGAACCACATACCGCCCAGCTCGGTCATCCCGATACAAAGAATTAAAACCATCTCCTCCTGTCGCGCCCATGCAATGCATCCCTCGCTCGGCGATGCGCCACCCAACATAATTAGCTTAAACCTCCGCAAGATACGGACCAACTCCTCTCGACGCAATGAATTGGGTTCGGACGTTACCGCTCCCCATATGCCCTCAAACACCCTGGGCACCACCGCCCAGGAGTCGGGGCGATGACGCTCAATGGCAAGCAAAAGCGAAGCCATTACATCGTGAGGCAGTATTCAAAGCTGCGTCGGCCCCGGGGAGGGAGTAACTCGAGGGCGTGAGGCTGAATATGTAGCACCCGCCCGTGAGGAGGACGTGTGTGGCGAGGTCGATGAGCGCCCACATGTGCGAGAGGGGGCTGAAGCCGAGGACGCGGAGATGCTGGAATGATACACCCGGATACGTTCGGCGGTTCCAGTTGAGCATGGAGCGTGATTGCGCGACGAGGGTCTGGTGGCTTAGCGGGACGCATTTGATGTTCGACACGTTCGAGGCGGAGGACGTGAATAGGTAGAAACAAATGCTGATCGGGTCTGGGGCCGGGTAAAGATCGGGTGGCGCCTCTACGAAACGCTGGGCGAGGGCCACCATGGTCGTCTCTTCGGGGGTAAAACTCCACAGGGGTAATCCCGAATCTAGGATTAGAAGCGTTAGAACCGAAACCGTAATAGAGCATTACGCGCACTCAGTACGACCTGTTGTGTGCCTTTCTCCGTGGACGGAACGACGACGCAAGACGGCGAGACGATTTTCAGCATGGGCGTCAAGAGGACCACAGGCGCATGATAGTCGATTGGGGCCACGATTCCGCCCAGTTTCCAGACAGCGAGATAAAGAGCCAAGATATAGGGAAGGTTTTCCGCAATAATTGCGACAGTGGGGCGCGCGCCGAACCGACTCTCGAGTTCTAAGGCCAGTCCGGTCGAAATGACGTCCAGGTCATCGTACGTCCAGTATTCGTTCGCGCATTCGACGGCGTGTCTGTCTCGGGTTTCTGCATTGGCGACGTGCTCGCGGAACACGTCGAGCAGAGTTGCGGGCTCGATCATTGGTGAGGTGCCGTCTTCAATGCCCGGAAGTGGTATATATGCGAAACAGCTCTCCTTTCTTCGTAATCTCGGAGTGCAAGACGGGGCGCTGTACGGCCACGGGGACCATAACTGAAACGCGCGTGAGGTTTCTCCATCAAGTTTACGGACTAACCAAATCGAGGTTTAATCTCAGAAGCGGATCACCGTGATGCGTGATGCGCCTTGATGCGCCAAGGAGGATTGCAGCCAAGAAGTGATGTTCGAATTCAGTGAAATTTATGAGAGTTAGAACAATGCGAAAGCATTGAGATTATCTGAGAACTGGAGTGGTTTAGCAATATGTGTATAAAGGTTGAGTAGCCCTACCGCTTGAGCCATGCTGGTCTTGCAGCGCCCTTGTGCACTTGACATGAATTTCAACACCGTCAGATTAATTGATGGTGCGTTCCTGGCGATCTTCGTTTTAGGATTGGTGCGTCCGGATGGTCACGGATGTCCTTGTTGGCACTGAAATCAAGGTACAGTAGATTACTGCAAAGGGTGTCGAGTTTCAGTGAGCCGAGAGTGAGAGCAAGCGGTGTATTTTATTAGATTCCTGAGAACCCGCCAGACCAAGTGAATAAGAACCAATCCATTTAACGGCTTCCTTCGATCGTGCCTTCCCGCCGGTACTCGCAGTAGTCGAGATACCCACGTTCAGGAGCAAGCACCTCATTTTATCGGATTCCTGAGAATCCGTCAGACCGATTGGATAACAAGCGATGTATTTCCGCTGGCACTCACGGCAGGTGAGGGAAAGGCGGCCAGATAGGCTCACGATGGCAAGCCGCCTGTTTGAGGAGAGAAATGTTGATTAGACCTCTTCATGAGTCGGCCAAAGGGGAGTTCATCAGTGCAGGCGGATTACGCCGATGCACCGACCTCGGAGACACCGACTGAATGCTAGAGTTTTAGAAAGCCTTCGGTGGGAAACAAACTCAAAAGTTCGGATTCGAGGACAGAACAATCCCATATCAAATTGTAACCTGAGATTCTGTAAGAGAAGATACTTAGAGTCTTCGAGTAGTTGATCAATTCTATTACCATCGTCTGGAGGTACAGAGAGAAAATGCCAACAAAGAGGCGAAGGAACACCGACAGGGGGGGTGGAATTGTGTAGAATGAAGACCGCCTTGCAATGATGAATTTGGGTACACATAGAACAACGAAAATTGATTTTTTGAGTAGAGCCAGCGGTAGATGTGATGATGCCATGGTATGTCGTCGAAGGCGAAGAGCTCGTGTAAGAAGTCACTCAGTCAAGCACAAAGTTGGGTGAAAAGGCTGAATTGTATGTAAACTACTACAGCCTTTTATACTATGCAAATGAGTCAGTATGAGTCATTAAAGAATGAGTCACCAAAGAATGAGTCATGAAAGAATATGAATGAGTCATAATAATACTGAGTCAGAGTCCCGGCTCTGACTCGGTTGCCGAGCCGCTATTCCAACACTCCCCCTGGCGAGTGCAAACCATAAAGTATCAGTAATAGTAATAACTAAAAAATGATAAGGAAGTGACACGTAAGCCTTGACCAGAGAAAGAGAAACCAAACTCCCCCTCGAGTCAAGCACCTCTGTTCTTTACTCAGTAAGCCCAAGAGCGCGAACAATGGAGAGTTGGGTGTCGCGAGGAAGAACCTTGGTGAAAATATCAGCAAGGTTGTTGGTGGATGTGACGTGCTGGATGTTGATGTCGCCAGCTGCAACACGTTCGCGAATGTAATGCTCGCGAATGTCAATGTGCTTCACACGTGCATGGCCCTTTGCATCCCGAGCAAGTGCAGCGGCACCCATATTATCGCCATACAGAATGGCAGGACGTTCCTGAGGCATGCGTAGCTCCTCTAGGAAGCTGTACATCCACATGGCTTGTTTGGAGCTACGTGTCAGTGCGATGTACTCTGCCTCCACTGTGGACAGTGCAACTGTAGCCTGTTTCTTCGACGACCATGAAACTGGACCACCCGACATCATGAAGACCTCTCCAGATGTCGAGCGACGGGTATCCAAATCGGCTGCAAAATCCGCATCAAACCAACCCAAAGGACGAATTCCCGTCTGAACTCCACGGCGGTATGTGATCTTGTAGTCGAGAGTCGCACTGAGGTACGCGAGGAGATGTTGCACGGCTTTCCAGTGAGCAGGACCAGGGTTCTGCAGAAAAGCAGCTAAACGGTTGACAGAGTAGGCAATATCGGGTCGGGTGGTATTTGCGGCATGCTGGATTGATCCAACAGCCTCGCGGTATGGTTTATCAGCCATAAAATCACGGTCGGAGGCCATAGCTGGGCATTGTGCGGTGGTGAGCTCAAGCCCTACAGGGAGGGGCGTGTACTTGGGGTTACAGTCTGTCATCCCATAGCGCTCTAGAACACGTTCAAGGTATGGGCGTGATGATATGGATATTGTGCCTGCTGCCTCGTCGTACTCGATTGTCATTCCGAGTGAAGTTGCCGTGCGTGGGACATCAGTCACTTCGTAGACAGATTTGATGCCGACTTGCGCTTCCTTTGCAGCAACCTGGGATGAAGAAATACCATCCAAATCATCGGTATAGACACCGATGATTGATGTGCCTGCGTTGGAAGATCTGATGCGAATAGATGGGTCGGCGCGCGAGCGAATCCAACCAAGCGCAGCGAGAGATGATTCCAAGTGTTCAGCCCAATTTCTTCCAGACTGCATCATCCCGTAGAGGGACCGCTTCATCAGGCAAACCTTGCCCTCCTGGCCAGGTACAACAAATCCCTCGGGCTGGCGCATGTACACAACCTCCTTCATTTCCGAATTGAGGTATGCGCTCACAACATCCATCGCCCACATTACCCAACCCGGCTCGTTCACGCAAATGGCCCAGAGCATTCTCAACGATTCGTAGCGGACCACCCCTGCATACGTTTCGAAGAAATCCACCCCAGGAATCTGCTGAAATCCACGTGCGACAAGGCGTGCTTTCCATTTGATAATTTCTCCAACACTGTCATACTTCACTGCATAAACCCACTTGCAGGAAATGACATTGGCGCCGGTGGGAAGATCAACAAGCTCCCAGACTTCCCGGCCAACGAGTGATGCATATTCTTTCTCCATTGGTGCCATCCATACTTCAGATTGCCGCATAGCTTCTTGAAAGTTTGTTGGCACTGGTGAAGTGGACACACTGAGGGCAGCAGCCTCACGTGCACGGGCTCGAAGATTCGGTTTCTTTCGGCCAGTAGCCCAGTCAGAGCCAGTTGCTTTAGCAGCAGCCTCCTCTGCCTGAGATTGCATGGAGTTTTGGATTGCCTTCGAGGGTGCTGGAGGACGATTAGATCGTCGTATCTGAAGTGGCGCAGGTGCAGGAACAATAGGTTCAATAGGTTCTGTGGCATCGGAATCTGTAGTTGGTGCAGGAGGAGGTTTGTTGGTCTCGGGTTGGACTGGACCAACAGGAACATGCAGATCCTCTCCTCCAGCTATCTCCACATCTCCCCCTGCTGGAGGAAGCGATCGGTGTCCAGATCCTTCTTCGAATATGACATCACGAGAGCTGATGAGTTTACGCTCTCCTGGAACCCACAGCCGATAGCCGGCGGTACCGTTGTAACCGACCATCACCGCCTTAACAGATCGTGGGTTTAGTTTTCCCCCCGCAGCTTCAATGGGAACAATCTTGGCATACGCTGTTGACCCATATGCACGAAGGTGAGAAACATCAGGTTTCTTCTTCTTGAACATCTCGTATGGGGTTTTGCCTCCTGCACGCCTTCTCGGGTGGAACCACTGGAGGTAAGTTGCTGCATCAAATGCAGTCGGCCACATGCTCTTTGGCAATCCAGAGTCAAATAGTAGACAACGTCCAAACTCGACAGTGGTACGAATGCCACGTTCACCAGGGCCATTTTGGGAAGAAGAATGTGGAGTGGTGACTTCAATGATGATTCCTGCTGCCCCGCAGAAACATTCCCAAAGGTGATTAATCCACTCCCGACCACCATCGACTCTGATGATCCGCAGTTTCTTCCCAGTCTGTGTTTCGACCTCAGCTTTATAAAGCTTGAATGCCGCCAATGATTCCTCAGCGGTCTTGTGCGCCAAATAATATGTCCATGGCGCTCCCGAGTGGCCTTCAACAATGTGGAACATATAACGTTTGCCGCCGACCGATGTCACCTGTGCAGGACCCCAGAGATCAAGGTATGAGCGCTCGCCCACTTCCTTCTCCACCTCATGAACTCCATCGAATGGACGTCTTGTCTGTTTCCCCAGAATGCAGTCTTCACATAAGCCATCCATGCCGCCCTCGCGTACATGAAGGCCGTTGACATGCATCCCAGAAATCAATGCATCTAACCCTGTGTTGCCGATATGTCCCAAACGGCGATGCCATGTTCCCTTGTCTACAGGCACATCCCGAGATCTGGCAACACAAGCACTGACATTGTTGTTGTCAAATGCCAAGACATACATCCCATTGGAAAGGAGAGCCTCCATGAATGGTGAACCATCTGAGCGTTTGAAAATGGCTTTCCCATTGCTGAACTCGACTCTGTAGCCTTTTGCGTCAAGCTTCGAGATGGAAATGAGGTTTGAGGTAATGTCAGGAGTGTGGATGGCGTTCAAAGTAATTTCCCTCTGCTGTCCTTCATATGTGATGAATTTCCGGACGGTTCCACTTGCTAAGATGCGGAATTTTGACCCCTCCGCAGCATTGCCTTCACGCAACTCTTCACAATATTCCGAAAAATCCTCGCGGCGCCAGAAACAATGTTCAGTGGCACCTGAATCGACCACAGCAATATGGCTTCTCCCTGGTAAGGCCTCTGCCATGAATGCAGTCACAGCATCTGATGTTCCTCTGGTTCCATCTTCGTGATTCGAGTCCGAGTTGGAATCAGAGCCATCGGACAAGTTGTTGATATCCTCAGGGACGTTCAAAGTGTGGCGACGATGCACTGTGTACCACCCAATAATGTCGAACTCTGTGTCCCGGATGAACTCACTCGGTATCAGTACATCTTTATCAATCATGTTGTCCATGATGATGTGCTCTGTGTCTGATGTCTGATAAACCAGGAATCGCTGGTCCTCCTGGACATGGTCATCCCCAGGATATGGCTGTCCAGCCTGAAGGAAGGCCTCGGTCGCAATCTGTGCTGCTGCACGGGCCTCTGGAAAAACCAGGTTTCCATAATCTGAGTCATTGATGTCAAACTCAGATTGATGGGTGGAATCTACGAGTTCAAGCTCGGATGTGGAGATGGTGTCGATGAATTCGCGGGAGGTTAAAAGCACTGGGTAATCCGACTGGAGCTCGTTTGAATCATGCTCGGGAATATCAATGGTGATGGTTGCATCTGCAACCTCATTCCACACCATCAATGATTCGGGCGAAGCGAGAACCTCCTCTCCATGAAAGGTGACTGCCTGTACACCTACATCATCATAAACATTGATGATTGCCTCGGGAGCAGTCCACATGACCGCAGGATTTGTTGTTGCGGTGAATGCAAAAGTCTCCAGGTAATTGACTGTTGCAGCACCCGTAGGCCGCTTTCCCTTCCACCATGACGGCCATTGGCCTTCTTTCCCTCCCCCCGGCCAGAAGCAGTCGGCAATTGTGTGCCCCTTATGGCCAGGAGCATTGCACTGCGGGTTGGAGCAAATGAGATTTTTCCGAGCAGCACGGCGTGCGTCACGGTCATTGTACGTGTTGGCAGCAAGCGCGGTGGTGGAAACCGGAGAGGTGGATGCAGGCACGCGGTTTAGACGATCAGCGTGCATGGTGACAAAGCTGATAACTTCCGCAGATGTGGTGAATGTGTGCAGAACAGGTACAACAGTATCCCATTCCTCTCCAAGAAGAGAAATAAAGATTGATCTGAAGCCTTTATCCTCGATTTTCGCACCCATGTCGTTGGCAACCTGCCACAAGGTGCGAAGGCGGGAGACGTGTTCAGCCATCGGGGTTCCTGGAACCAGGTACGCGCTATGAAGGTCACGCAGGGCGTTAACTAGCCCCATTTCGGTGACATGATGGTGGTTGTTGTCAAGCGACTGCATCGCTTCGTGTGCGCTTCCGTCCACCTTCAAGCCCAATCCAACCGGGTTCTTGACATTAAGAACAAGAAGTGCGGTTGCAATCGCATCGCGATGAACCCATTCATCGTAGGAAGGAGTTGTTGAATATATGCTGGTAGGTTCTGGTGGAAGCATCGTGGACTGGGCAGTCCCTCCAGCTGTCATCGGGCTGGGTTTCTGAATCGTGCCGTCGAGATATCCGCCCAAGCCACGGGCTTTGGCTAGGGCCTGGATCTTGGTTTTATAACCACTGTATCCGGTGCCGTCAAACTTCTCCCCGTCTGGGAGAAGCGGTACACCAGTCGAATTCGAAGTCATTATCAATATCTGCAACAATATATTGCCTAGTCAGTAGTCAAGTTCAATGTGAGCCAAGTATCCAGTGTGCGAGTGATAGAAGCAACAAGTAGGCAACGGGGCCGATAACCTGTAAGAAGTCACTCAGTCAAGCACAAAGTTGGGTGAAAAGGCTGAATTGTATGTAAACTACTACAGCCTTTTATACTATGCAAATGAGTCAGTATGAGTCATTAAAGAATGAGTCACCAAAGAATGAGTCATGAAAGAATATGAATGAGTCATAATAATACTGAGTCAGAGTCCCGGCTCTGACTCGGTTGCCGAGCCGCTATTCCAACAAGCTCGTGTGCTTCAAACAAGAACCTCTGAAGGAGCAGTAATAAAGCAGTCTAGCAGAAGGCTCGAAGTCGTTCGAAGCCAAGAAGAGCCTGCAGTCGTGCCAAATCGTTGGCGACCATGGCTTCAAATTTTCTTGAGGCATAGCTGCAGAGTTTATAGCCACGAGCAGACGGAATGCGCGTGGGTTTCGCGCGATTCTGACGCGACGAGGGAGAAAGCGGAGGAGAGGCGCGATATTTGCCGAATCCTAACCCTAGCTTTGCAATTTGTGATCTTGCTGCTTTCCTCCTGCTTCCTACTTCCAACAAGAAGTCCTCATCTTTATTTGCGCAGTAGGGATCATGTCGTTCGTACATGCATCGGACCTTCCACCGGCTGCGTTGCGCCAAGACCACAAGGGTGCCGTGCGGTACATTTCGCGCTCATCCGAGGAGAGGAGGACTCGCGCGACGCGATGTGCTGCGGCAACCACGCATCCACCGGCGGAGCAGCGTGCTCAAAGAGAGATAATGCTCACTTCATTCTGAGCCTTCTGTTGAAGCCTCAGTCTAACCTCTTGGCACGCACGACTCACGCTCTGCTTTCGCCGTTCTGCATGTGCCTCTCTTGACTCCCGTACAATTTGTGGGCGTGGATTCCAATACCGCTACGCCAGATTCGGCGTCCTCATCCAAGTTCGCTCAATAACGAGCAAAGGTCACGGCCGGGCGACCAGGAGGATTGCTATGCGGCACATGGCAAGATAGGAGGACGAGAATACGGTGGCGATATGAGGCACGTTTTCAGCCAACTCGTCTGTCCTTTCATTCTTGACCTGTTCATTCGAAAGGGAACGAAAGTCCACCCTGCACTGAGCGCAATGGTGACTAGGATCTCGTGCAGCATACGGTGCGTTTGTTTCATCAACTTCCCCGTCTCTACACAATTCAATTGCCTTTTGACTCTGCCGCCCTCTCCCTTCGCCGCCACATTCATCACGCTGACATCCCTCAGGCACGAACTATCCTCGAGCCGCGCTCGTGTCGAACCTGCCAACGTGACGACTTCCACACCGTGCGAGGCACACGACGTGGCAGACCGGATTCTCCTTTTCATCGGGCTGCTGCAGGGCCTTCCCTGTCCTCGTTCTCGCGATAGGGCAGGAGGTCACGTCGCTGCTCCATTCGCTCTCCCCAGCTACCTCGCGACTCCCGCTTCTCCCTTGCCCTCCCTGTCCACCCTTCATTTTTCTCCGCCGCTCTTCTGGCTTGCGAATCGCTCGCTGACGTATCAGCTTCTCCTTCTTCTAGATGCGTACCTTGGATCCAGACGAACGAAGTCGGGAGCGGAGGGGGAGACGGATCGGTAGCCATCGACTCGTGGGTGCGTTTATTCCGTTTCATTTGATCTCTTCGCCTGTTTCGATACCGCCGGCGTCGGGTGGGGACGCCACCGTTGCTGAATGCACGGCGCCGGGCTGGGGATGCAGGGACGGCGCGAGCGGCGCGTCTGGGTATACGCACGGGTTGCGCATGGGTTGCGGAGGCGGGAGACAGAGTGCGTCGACCAGCGCATGCATACGACTCCACGCTGAGCTCGGTGCGCGTGCCCCGCGTGCTCATGGTCTTGGGTGACGATGCGGTGGACTCGAGATCATTGTCAGCGGCGTACGGGCGAGCCGCGCGGCAGTGGCGTGTACACGCTACACGCTGGCAGATCTACTGGTGGGCAACGGAGGGCGGAGAGATTGGGTGTCATAGCCTGCATCGAGGCGTGTGTCGTCAAAGGTGATCTCGCGATGAATGTGATATGGGGCGGCCGTACCGCGCGCAGGAGACCGGGAGGTGGCGAGGGATGAGTCCGCGCTGTCGATGACAGATGTGCAGTCGAGATGCACGGGTGCATGAAGAGGAGCTGATGCAGACGAACGGAGAGCTCCGACCGCCGGGGAGTGGTGGGAGCCGCCCGTCGAAACGACCTGGGGTAAAGGTTCCCAAGTTGTTTAGAGGCGCTGCACGGGTGCGCGACCATCTGCGGCTGCGTAGGCCGCCGTGAAAAGCCTGGTGTATGCTACCTGCTGGCCCGGGCGTGGTGAGCGGGGCCGCGAGTCTTGAGCGCGGCGCTGTTGTAGGGTGCGTTCCGTGAGCGAGCCACTCCCCGTATCGAGCGGGGAGCCATTTGGTTCCGCTGTCTCCCTGCCTTTTTTTCTCTTCGTTCTTTTCCTGCCTGCCGTGCTCGCTAACACGCCTTCTGCTGCCCCCTCTCAGCCTAGGTCTGAATCTGCTCCGAAGATTAAAATCCCCGGCGTCCGCGTCCGCCCTGGTGCAAGTCTTCTCGTCGCCCATTCACCCCTAGTGCCGCCACCTCAATCTATGCATTCGCATCAGCATCGTGCGGCGGCCCTCCGCCTCCAGCCTGGATAATGCCGCTGCGCCAGCACCGACTTTGTTTCTACGAGTCAGGGTGTCCACGTCCCCTCCGCACACACGCTCTCTTCCCCTCCTCCCGCTCATACTCGGCTTCGCCGTCGTCCTCGCCCTGTTATCCTACGTACCCAACGTCCTCTCCCTCCGCCCGCAATTCCCTTTCCTTCTACCTCCCTCTGCCCTCATCCTGTTCCGTCCTTCTCTTCATCCTGGCGCTGCTATATTCCTCTTCCGTATCTCGCTCGACCCTCCCACTTCCTCTCGTCCTTCACCTTCCGCTTCCGCTTCCCTTCCCCTCCCTCCGTCGTCCTAGATTGCCTTTAAGAGGAACCCGACAAGCCGATTTCACCGCCCGCGGCGCGCACGGGAAGCGACTCGTTTGGCTGAGGGAGCGGAGGCGGAAGTGGGAGGCTGGGAGCGGGGGCAGGAGCGGGGCATTTGCGGGCGGGACACAGTCGTTGCTGGGCTCGCGGGTGGTGGTGGTCTTATTTCATTGGGGCTTCTGTCAAGTGCTTTGGCTAGACCCGCATTCCCATATGTATCCACAGAATAGTATTTGGTGTACTATAAGATATTTCCCTTTCGTTCGGATAGATACATGTTCTGTATGTATGCAGTCAATAAAATTATTCCTCTGCGGATCTTGAATGATTCTCTTCGTCTACGACCGGTTTCTGTAGCTTTGGTAGGTCCTCGAGTGGAGCGCACAGGTGAAAGGCGAAATCGCCCTGTTTTGGTCCTGTTTTGGGATCTATCTTCCCACTTTGATTCTGGTTCTTTGAATGGACTCGGCCAGGATGATAGCAAACTAATGCACAAGAGTTACCATACTTGCACAAACAAAATAAAAGTAACTACGAGTAAGAGAATGGGAAAGTAACAGAGGGCGATGGAACATGGATGAGGCGTCGAGGAATATATCATGCGAGCCTAAACCGCTGGTGCACAGAATCTCTCGATGGAGAGTATGGGGAGCGGCATGGCAGAGGCGGTGATGCTGTACGCACTCCGCTTCTGCTCACGTCGAGCGCGCAGGAGTTCTGCACGTCCCGTGTGCCTATCCTGAGGCTGCGTCGCGCGCTGCCCACCCGCAGCCGCGTTTTCGCGCCGAGCATGGTGGGTGGGGACGAGAGCGGCGCAGGCAATGCTGGAGAGACCAGGGTCGAAGTGCGGAAGGGGACGCTGGTGTGCGATAGGCGCAGCGGTCAAGCGGGTGGACGTGGACGTGAATGCGGTGACGATGCAGGCGACGGGGGTAGGTGAGCGAGGCGCCGGGGATGGGGAGCGGCCGGTGTGCATGCTGGGCATACAATACAGGCGATGCTGCACAATGGGGTCGTGTGACGAATGGGGCAGGACGAAGGCTGGGCATGAGCGTCGCCGGGAGTGACGAGCGCCAGGTGCGCGTACCGCACATGCGGGTGGTGCTGCGCAATGGGATCGTGTCGCGAAGCCCGAGCGCGACACAGCAAACGTGGGCGGTGAGAACTTCGACCAGGGGTAGAGCGGCACTGAGCAAAGCCGTGGCGCACTGGGAAGCGAGGCACAGCGGGCGACTGTGAACGATGGCGGTGTGTGGCCCTGCGGGTGGTGCTGCACGTCAAGCAGTGTCGAGGGTGTGTAGGCGGACTTCTCCGGAGGATGGTCGGACTGCGCGGGTAGGCCACGGAGGCGCCGTAGCTGGAGGATATCATTCGCCGCTGGCGCTGGGTATGACGCTGGGGGTGCGCATCGTGATTTATGGTGCACGGAGGCGGCGTGGGCTTAGGAGCACCAGCACTGCATCTGTCGAGCGCAATGATGTTAGTACATGCACAGAAACGGCAATTCAGGGATTTTGGAGCTAGAGAACAACGGTAGGGAGTATGAGGAGAGGGTGGAAGGGATACGGAAGATGGAGAGAGAAGGGAGCGGGAAGAAACCCACCAAAATCGCCCGAAGCCGACTCCATTGCAGAAAGAATAAGGTGGACACGCGTCATCCACGCAAGCCCGTTGATGGCCCCGGTTCTGTTGGCGGATTTATTGCGCCTACGCGCATGTCAGCGGGCGTCTTCTTCGTTTCATGTCGGGACAAGAACCGATGGGGTGTCGCGGTCGAAGCGGGACTGAGCAGTGGATTCAGTATACATCGTTCTTGAGGTTGGATGGAACTCGCACCTAGATTATGAAAGCGTCTGCCGGCCGCTGGAGTAGACGACGGTTTGATGGACATGCGCAAAATACATCACTTATCACTTATCACTTAAGACCGTGGACGAGACGGCGGAAGTCGTATTGCAGTATGGTGGTCAAGATCCCGGCAGTTATGGGGAATACATCAGAAGAAGTAGCAGACAGAGGCGTCTCTGGAGCTGAGCATGGACGAGAACGGCGGAGGCACGACAAGAAGCAAGTAAGCACGTGCATGCTTACGATAGTGTGGCTGTATTTGCCACGTCATCCTTCTCCACCGTCCTCCTCCACCGCAATACATCGTCGACTCCTGATCCTTTCCCTCAGTCAGTCCTGGCTCTTGCAGCAACTTCAGCACTGATCAATATGCTTCTGCCCAGATCCAGACTCTTGATCTGCCGCAATGCTTGGCCCAGGTGGCAATCCTCAAACTGTTAATAACAACATCTCTGGTAAGAAGGAAGTCTGTTGGGATGTCCAAATGATTATTCATTTTGCCCAGGAGGTGTAGGGGGCTCTGGTGGTTGTGGCTATGAGCAGGGGACCGGTGGCCGTGGCGGAGTTGGCCAGGGTCCTACTGTTTATCAGCAATACAATATCAAGACTGAACACTTCAATGTGAACAATCTCAATGCTGGGTCAGCTGTGATACAGGCATCTCAGATTGGTAACCATTGTCCTCCTCCATCAAGAATCTTTCATGGCAGACGGGATATCCTGGACAAAATACATCATTTTTTCACATCTAATGCAGAAACCCAAAACATTTATGTGCTGTATGGACTTGGAGGTATTGGAAAGACACAGATTGCTCTGAAATTTATACAGGAGTCATCATCTCGGTGAGCTTGATCATCCTACCTGGAAATGTTTTTTTGATCCAGTTTTATGTTCCAGCTTCTCCAACATCTTTTTTATTGATGCCACCACCATTGCAACAATTGAAATAGGTCTCAAGAATACAGCTGTTATGAAAAATTTTGGGAATTCCCCACAAGATGGCTTACTATGGCTGACCAGCAACATTGAAGGATGGCTTCTTTTCTTTGACAATGCAGATGATCCAAGTCTCAATCTGAATGATTTTATTCCTCGGTGCAATCATGGGAATATAATTATCACCTCTCGAAATCCTGGACTGCGTGGTTATGGGTCACATTCTCTTGTGTCAGATATGGAAGAGAAAGATGCAGTGGCACTGTTACTCAAGAGTGCTGCTCAAGTGGCCACAATCCATACTGAACAAATTGCAATGGAAATAGTAAAGGTCAGACAGCTGAGCCTGGAAAATGATTCAATTTTGATGGTAATTCCTTAGGCACTGCACTATCTTCCTCTGGCAATTATTCAGGCTGGTGCATTCATATTAAATTCTCGAGATCTTAGTGGCTATTTAGCCCTTTATACCAAGAACCAAGCACAACTACTTAGTAAAAAGCCTGCTCAGTCTCATGACCATTATGCCTGGACAGTATACACAACATGGCAAATGAGCTTTGATCAGCTCAAGCCAGCAGCTGCCATGTTCTTACAGCTTTGTTCATTCTTCCATTATAATGGAATCTCAGAGAAAATCTTCAGCTATGCATCCAAGTACAGATTTCGATCCAATGGTCCATCTAAAGAGGAATTGCAGGAGCCTCTGGAATTCCTCTCATGTTTTCTGGGGCCAACTGGTGAATGGGACTCTTTGCAGTTTTTGGATGTGACCAATGAGGTCCAAGCACATTCATTGATCAGCCTTGATGCAGAGA
The DNA here is from genome assembly GCA_029378375.1 of Mycena olivaceomarginata. Taxonomy (NCBI): domain Eukaryota; kingdom Fungi; phylum Basidiomycota; class Agaricomycetes; order Agaricales; family Mycenaceae; genus Mycena; species Mycena olivaceomarginata. The sequence continues at coordinate 102,162 of JARKIC010000959.1, read as the reverse complement.
AAAAACTCTTTTCCATGCATCCATTGGTACATGCTTGGAGTCAAACAACAGTCCGCAATCCGGAGAGATACATGTACACTATGAAATCTATACTTGGCATGGCTCTTTCTGAACGCTCAAGGCATGATATTCAATTGGGAAGTCTGACAATATATCCACATGTGGAATTGGCTGTACAGATGGATACAGAGGTAGCTCTGGTTTTTAGGAAGCAATATGGATCAATATTTAGAGAAGCTGGAAACTACAAACAATCTGTGAAGCTGTTGGAAGGAGTATTAGAGGAAAAGATACAGGTTCAGGGTGACAACCATCCAGACACCCTGCGTACCATGGGTAATTTGGCCAGTACATATTCAGACCTGGGAGAGCATCAAAAGGCCAAAGAACTCAAGGGTATTGTGCTGGAGAAACAGAAACAGCTTCTGGGTGACAATCATCCAGACACCCTGCACACCATGGGTAATCTGGCCAGCACATACTCAGCCCTGGGAGAGCATCAAAAGGCCAAAGAACTCAAGGGTATTGTGCTAGAGAAACGAAAACAAGTTCTGGGTGACAATCATCCAGACACCCTGCACACCATGGGTAATCTGGCTGTCACATACTCAGACCTGGGAGAGCATCAAAAGGCCAAAGAACTCGAGGTTATTGTGCTGGAGAAACGGAAACAGCTTCTGGGTGACAATCATCCAGACACCCTACACACCATGAGTAATCTGGCCAACAGATACTCGCACCTGGGAGAGCATCAGAAGGCCAAAGAACTCCAGGATATTGTGCTGGAGAAACAGAAGCAGCTTCTGGGTGACAATCATCTAAACACCCTGCGCACCATGGGTAATCTGGCCTGTGCATACTCAGACCTAGGAGAGTATCAAAAGGCCAAAGAACTCGAGGATATTGTGCTGGAGAAACGGAAACAGCTTCTGGGTGACAATCATCCAGACACCCTGCGCACCATGGGTAATCTCGCCATCACATACTCAGACCTGGGAGAGCATCAAAAGGCCAAAGAACTCAAGGGTATTGTGCTGGAGAAACGGAAACAGGTTCTGGGTGACAACCATCCAGACACCCTGCGCACCATGGGTGATCTGGCCATCACATATTCAGACCTGGGAGAGCATCAAAAGGCCAAAGAACTCAAGGGTATTGCACTAGAGAAACAGAAACAGGTTCTGGGTAACAATCATCCAGACACCTTGCGCACCATGGATAATCTCGCCCTCACATACTCAGACCTGGGAGAGTATCAAAAGGCCAAAGAACTCGAGGATATTGTGCTGGAGAAACGGAAACAGGTTCTGGGTGACAATCATCCAGACACCTTGCGCACCATGGGCAATCTGGCCATCACATACTCAGACCTGGGAGAGTATCAAAAGGCCAAAGAACTCGAGGTTATTGTGCTGGAGAAACAGAAACAGGTTCTGGGTGACAATCATCCTGACACCCTGCACACTATGGGTAATCTGGCCTGTACATACTCAAACCTGGGAGAGTATCAAAAGGCCAAAGAACTCGAAGATATTGTGCTGAAGAAACGGAAACAGCTTCTGGGTGACAATCATCCAGACACCCTGCACACCATGGGTAATCTGGCCATCACATACTCAGACCTGGGAGAGCATCAAAAGGCCAAAGAACTCAAGGGTATTGTGCTGGAGAAACGGAAACAGGTTCTGGGTGACAACCATCCAGACACCCTGCGCACCATGGGTGATCTGGCCATCACATATTCAGACCTGGGAGAGCATCAAAATAGTCTCTCGCAGACAGACACTTCAATATAACCTGATCTCGTACCTCGATATATTGAAGTCTGTTGGTAAGCGCAGGGGTCTGATCAGGGTAAAACCTTGTTACATAATCTGCACAGCCACACTGCCAGATTTCGATGTTTTGTGCCTACAGAATCATCATTAGACTGATCTTTTTGTGCAAATACATTCTCTAAAGTGCTCCAAATGTCTCTACATACTCAAAAACTTTAATACACTGCAGAACGGGGTGGTAGAAATGTCCAAGTATTTCACATGATTGCATACTGTGTTGAACTACTGAGAGTTGAATAGTGCTCTAAAATTCCGAATAAATCTCAGAAAGTTTCAAACATACATTAGGTCCATTTGAGTGGTTGAAATGGGTAGAAAATGTTTACGGTTGTTCCGTGGTTGGAGGTTTAAAGGCCGGGTGGCTGTGCACATTGCATAACAACATCTTGCCCCGATTGGACCCCCGCCGCTTAACAACAGACTAGCATCAAAAGGCCAAAGAACTCAAGGGTATTGTGGTGGAGAAATTGAAACAGCTTCTGGGTGACAATCATCCAGAGACCCTGCGCACCATGGGTAATCTGGCCAGCACATACTCAGACCTGGGAGAGCATCAAAAGGCCAAAGAACTCAAGGGTATTGTGCTGGAGAAACGGAAACAGGTTCTGGGTGAAAACTATCTAGACACCCTGCATACCATAGGTAATCTGGCCATCACATACTCAGACCTGGGAGAGCATCAAAAGGCCAAAGAACTCCAGGGTATTGTGCTGGAGAAAAGGAAATAGGTTCTGGGTGACAACCATCCAGACACCCTGTGTACCATGGGTGATCTGGCCATCACATACTCAGACTTAGGAGAGCATCAAAAGGCCAAAGAACTTGAGGATATTGTGCTGGAGAAACAAAAACAGGTTCTGCGTGACAACCATCCAGACACCCTGTGTACAATGGGTAATCTGGACATCACATACTCAGACCTGGGAGAGCATCAAAAGGCCAAAGAACTTGAAGATATTATGCTGGAGAAACGGAAACAGGTTCTGGGTGACAATCATCCCAAAGGCATTTTGCTGCCTCATCAACCCTTTATCTTGACACTCATAGCTAGGATGCTAAATATTATTGTAGATAAGACTGAGTCTGAGGTGGATTAGATCCAGCCCATTCACAATGGCACATAGTGGAGATATGGTATGGAATATTCTGGAACACACATGCTTCCAGTTATCCTATATATCTGGGGCTGGGATCTGAACTCAGATCCTTGCTGTGAAGTCTGGAGGGAGCAGAGTGGCTGTATGGTTTAACCATGGGAAAGAAGAAGAAGGAAAAAAAAGAAAAAAAAAACTGCAAAAATTCTGAGAGATAGGTCTGACCTTTTTGAGTATGTCTTACATACATAAAAAAAATTGATCCAATCATTTCCCATCTCAGAAAATGCAAAATACTCAAAATTACATAACACTAGAATTCTGGCAGTAAATAGCTCATATCTCAACAACTGCTGGGCTGTTCACCTTGATTCTGGAACCATTAAGGTAGCAAACAGACAAGTGCAGTTACCCCACATGATTTAGCCTCATTGAGAAGATAATCTCGCATTGACCTTTTCTCAGACCAAAATAAAAATTCTGGCTCAACAGTCTTGTCCAAAACATTCAGGCCTACCCACCCATGGTCAAAGCTTGTATAAATGTGACAAACTGGGGGACTAGTTCTGAAATGATTGAAATTTGATGGTATTGTTGAGCTCCATCAATTTCGGAACTTGTTCCCCATTTCTCAACCTAAATCCCTCAAAATATTTGAGAACATTCTTCAAGTACATTGACAGAAGACTGTTGGGCCAGATCATCTGCTCTTCCTATGCAAGCAGATATTTGCTCCTTTTGGGTAGTGTGGTGGTGCCCCAGGGTCACGTTGGGGAGCACTACTGACCAGGCAACGTGGTGGTTAATGCAGACAAAGGGCTTGCTTTCTAATCTATGGACACTGCTGCCTAATATGTCCAAACATCCCACTACAGTTGCGGCAAAATTATTTGCATTATGGAAATTTCCACGAAACTGGGCCTCTGCAGATTGTTTGCATGCATACCGAGTAAAGCAAAGGGCAGTGGGGCAGGATACTATCATAAAGTGTGTAAGAGAGCCAAGACTTGGCCCACAACAGCTTCTTTTCCATCAAATTTGCCAAGGAGTGAGGGGAAGAGACTTGTATAATTTACTGATATATTCTTGAAATAAGCTGGTGTACAAGTGTCCTGGCATATCCCTCGACACCACCCCACACTCCTATACCCACCATGCATGCAAATAACAGGTAGGAAATCCATATTGATGGAAATTTCCATATATGGTAATGCAAATAATTTTGCCGCAACTGTACATGTGCCCAACCAAAAAATGCGACATCCTCGTCACTCACAGAACTCAGAAACCAAGAAAGAAACTGTCCAAATCTATGGCCTAAACCAACCCAATGCTGCGAGCACCCGACCTAAATCACAAAGGCGGGGATCATGGTCCCAATTGAGCTCCACAGGAAGTCCTCCAGACGGTGTTGACAAAAAAGAACTGGATATGGCAGGCGGGGTGTGCCATGGATGTTGCAAGTGCTGCAAGGTTGCTGAATATACATGCGAGTATTGTTGTCGGGTAGCAATAGGGTGTGATGAATGTGGCTGGGATGTGGTATGCATGCAAGGGGGGCAGCGACGGCGATGTTGAAAGCTGGCAAATGGCTTTTGAGCATCAGTGGACAGCACTGAGAAATTGCATGGGAGCGAAGGTGGCAACGAGTGGTGTATAGGTAGAGGAAATATGGGAAGAACCCCTGCGTCCTCAGCCCAATCGAGCGGCAGGACCATGATAGGGTCCGTCTGCATGGCAGCAATGCACAATGAAAGGGGAGGGGTTGCAGATGATGTTGTACTCACCTTTTGTGTGCTACCTTGCAACTCTGAGCAAAGCTTCCACCCAATGTCATATCCCTAAACCCACTCCACCTCCAACACCTTCTCGTGAAGTGCAGCTGCCTCTGTGGATTCGAGTACCATTTTTCTGTGTTCCAACTCAACACCCTCTGTAAATCCCACTATCTTTCCCTTGCAGAACCCCTCCTCTCTCACCTGCACAAGATTCTCCTCCCCATAATTGAAACCAATGGTCACGGCTTTCTCACATCACAGCTTATTTGAAGCAAATCAGACTAAAATTGAGTGCAAAAAAAAATTGTGGAGGTTCTCAATGCAGGTCCGCTGGCAAGTGTGTGATCATTGTCAGATCACGCGTTGGTTGATCAGTGTGCTTCTTGTCTCTCTTCCCCTCATCTCCCTCTACTCTGCCTCCATTTTCTATCTTGCACCCCCCCAATGTGCCCTCGTTGACCTCCACACACCATGGACATGTTTCCTGTGGTCAGAGGCATCCTCTACACCGGCTTGGTATGAATGTCGCCACCACGCTTGAGTGGCACAACATTTCGACAATTGATGTAGGCTCACTCCACGGTGTGCTACAATTGGTACCATGACCTCTTGTTTCTTTCTTCCATCTCCCCTCCCTCTTCGCCCTCTCCACTGTCAATACCTGGCCCTCACCATGCCTATATCACTACCTGTTCATCATCTAGCTCACAGGCAGTAACTGCCCTTGGTCAACCTCTAGTGCAGTGTGCGGGCTGACACCAGTGTCTTCTCTCGACGATGATGCAGCCTTCATCCATGCTCATCACTGCCGTATAAATCTTTGTTCCTGTGGCCTTTGGTATCGGCTCTGGCATCCACACCAAGCATCAACTGTCTTCCCCTCTTCCATGTCAAGCAGCTGATTGAATACTCAAACCAGATTCTATACCAAGCTGTCGTATCAAGTCTTATTTCTTACCCATCAAGCGCTGTCAAGTCGCACTCAACGCTGATGTGATGGATGCACGTCTGCTCAAGACCAGCAGGGTGGTGTGCCGTCCTTGGATAGGTAGAATTCATTGAGGGCAAGGTCGACCTGTTCCAGTCGAGAGTCAACGACATCATTGACATCAAAGCAATGGATGCTGCCACATCTGCTCAAGACCAGTCCGGTGACGCGTAGATGGTTGGAAGTGCTTAGATGAGCTGAAACAAATGTACCTCTTAGATCTCTTGCTTAGAATTCATACTCATTTGCTGATTCAATTCGAATTCCACAAAAGCCCGAGAAATAATTATAATTATATTAAGACATGTGTACCAACACATAAATGCCAGGTGTACTTGGCAGCTGGCTACCGGCAAGAAGTGATTCCACAATGCCGCTATTAGAACCTGAACCTGGGGGTCAGCTACCGGCATATGGCTGCCACTTGTCGGCGACATGTGATGCACATGTTGGCTGCACCTGGCGGCTACGTGTCTCGTAAATGGCGGTGTATCATATTGTACATACTTTACTGGTGAAACTGGATCAGAACTTTCAACTCGTGATCTAAGGCTAGGTTGGATCCCGAAGTGATGTAAAAAAGTTGTCGGCAACCTTTTCAAGGATCGCGGTGCCCTCTTCCGGCCGAAAATGCAGCAATTAACCATTTGATGCCTTGCCGTATACGGATGAACCCGTGCTGTCGCCGTGCCGTAAAAAAATTCATCATTCTCGCGACGGCACGGGTCCGTAATCGTATTTACGGCCCGTGTCTCCGTAAGCTGCAAGCCCCAGCTGCTTTCCTCCTGCTTCCAGCTTTCAACACCAAATTTCTTGTACTTGGTTTCCTGTGTTGGTTGCGTCGGTCTCGAACTATAGGCAATGTTTCACCAATCGCAAAGCTGTAGCTGGAACCCTCCGTTTCCCGTCAAGCTCTAGCTGGAGCATTTTTTTTTCGGCGCTTACTACTACCGCGACGAAGTTAGAAGCGACAAGGATGAACCAAACTACTACTAGCTTTTGCACGGCATCGACAGTTCACGGATCCAGTGCACCAAGTCAACGGTTGTTGGATGCTTTAACCAGGCGTCTTTTGACCGGGAATAGTACCCCGTCTTTATTGCTGTTTTCAAGAATCTAGAGTGTATGTATCTCCTTTAGCGTCTGCGTGTGCTACACTCAACCAACTTGTTCTCAGCTTTCGTTTGCTGAGGCGGCTTTATTGTCCGCAATATAATTGTGCAAGCAATCAAGTCCACGAATAACGCGGACTCCCCACGATTCGAGACCGAACCTGCTCCAGAGTGGCGCCGCAGCAGTCCCAGCTGGCCATGAGCAGATCCGTCGACGACGAGCCACCCTTGCTCTGCGCTCGTCCCCACCACTCGTCCACCGTCGTGGGCCGTGGCCCTTCGCGCGCGCACTTCCCTGCTCGACGCCACGTCATGCAGGGAAGCCGCAAGTCGCGTCAAATACAGCGAGTAGCGCATGCGGAGGCGTATAGCCCGCCCGCTTCTTTCTTCGGGGACGGTGACCTTCGTTATTCCTTGGCGCAGCAGTCTCCATAATTCCTTTCACTATCGGACAACCGTCCCGGACGTGCCGACACTCACGATTCTCACCGCCTCCGCCTCTCCTCCCACTACCTCATCCTCCAGGCGCTCATTACGGTTCTCGCCGCGAACGGAGCCACCGAACTCGGCTTCCGTGACCGTACCGGCTCGCACAGACCCACACCGCCAGACCTGGCCCAAGCCTCGCTCCCCGCAGAGAACGAGGAGCTGGAGAGGTAGTCTCCGTATTCCTTACGGCCTAGTGTTCTCTTTAGCCCGAGTGGGGGCCGCCGTTCGTTATGAAGCTATGGGCCGAGGGGACAGTGCGAGTGGGGTCGAGACGCCGGGGCGTCCCTCCGCTCGTCACTTTGGCGGAGTTGCGGCTCCTGGTCCGGTGAAGAGAGTTTTGGTGTGGGGAACGGCGAGCTTGTTGTGTCGTGAGGCGCATATGTGCGCTCCACATCTTGGCGAAAGGAAGTCGGGAATAGGAGGAGCAGCGACAGGATGAATGGGTCCATTCTCGCCTCCGCGATGACGTGGGTGCTGCCATTTTTTCCCCGACAAGAACCCCTCACCTTTATTTGCGCCGTAGGGAGCGTGTCGTTCGTACATGCATCGGAACTTCCACCAGCCGCCACATCCTCGACGGCTGCGTTGTGCCAAGACTACAAAGGTGCCGTGCGGTACACTTCGCGCTCATCCAAGGAGAGGAGGGCCCGCTCGACGCGATGTCGGTGCTGCGGCAGCCACGCATCCACCGGCGGGGCAGCGTGCTCAAAGATACCTCTTGGGCCCGATTTCTTTCCACATCGGCTTCAGCTTCAGACTTGTAAACCGGCATCATCCGTATCCCGCCTTTGTTAGCGTTTGAAGACAACGATGAAATCCCTTTGACTCGTTCCATTTACACGACATAAGAAACCCATGAATCAAGGTGGAGTGTATATGGCCTTGCGGTGTACGTAGCTCAAGCAATGTCTGCCCAGCTTTTCATTTACTTAGGCGACGTGATTACCGCAGCTGCAGTGGAAGCCTCCCTCGTCGACGTCATAGACTATCGATACCCACTCTCCATCGCCGGCCCTGGCGGGCGCGTCAGAGTTCTATCGGGTGATCGGATGTTCCGTGCCGACTTCCCGACCCTACCACATGAAAAATCGCCTGGAGATCACAAAATGGATAGCGATTCGGAGCCTGGAGAACCCTCTTTTCTTCTTACACCCTTGTTTCGACCCATCTCGAGTGCCTGAGCTGTCGTGATTTGGTTTTTTTTTTGTGCTGAACAAGCCTCGATCGCGTTTGTGATCGCGGCCAGCCGCGGTACAAAATATTCAACCGTATGTCTCCTTTTTCTTACTTTGCTTTTTTCCGCCACTCACCTCGATGCCTCCTACCAAAGGTAACCTGAACGCAGCAAAGTTACGGCCATGGCGGACGCTAAACCGCCACTTTCAGGTATCATGACTGGACACGACTCGCCGCGGGGCGCGACGGGCTCCAAAACACCACGGAAGGTGCAGTGGATGGACACGCACGAGGAGCGACCAGAGGACTCCACCCACGCCCTGGACGAGCACGGAAGAGACGTTCGTTCGCTTTCCTTATCGCTCCACGCGTTTCGGCTACAACTGATCCCCTTCCAATATATAGCCGAACGCCTTCCAGACCCTCACCACGGCGCTCGAGCGGCACCAGTCCGCGTCGCCCACCGTCCCACCCCGCATCCACTACTTCCCGCCGCGGCGCGGCGCGCTTCCCCCCCATCAACACCGACCACCCGCCCTCGAATCCTGCGCCTGCCCTCTCCACGGCCGAGGACAGCGAGTTATCCGCCCCACCGTCACCGACCCACGAGGTCCCGGGCAACTACATCGGTCCCCAGGAGGATGCAGGTCTCCCCGGCACGTCAGACCTCGAAGATTATTCCCGCCGCGCCGCGAACCAGGTCGTACGCGCGCACACGACGCGCAAGGGGTTCTTCAGCGGCTTTGGCGCTAGGCGGCATGCCAAGAAGCAGAGGGCACGCGAAGGCGGCGACGATTACAACTCTGACTACATGCGCGCGCACAGCCGGACAGCGAGCAGCGACGTCGAGCAGGATTTGCACAGCGCGGAGCCGATGAACCCCGCGCTGGGGGGCGGGGGTGGCCTGCTCTCCGCGCTGCTGACGCTGTACAACGACGCGGGCCCGGCCTCGGGCACGTCCACCCCAGCCGCATCCACTCCTGGCACCGAGGAGCCGCCCGAGCTGCCGTGGGTCACCCCCGCCGCCGTCCGTAAAGACATTCTCGTCCCTGGCGCAAGTCGACGAAGACGAAAGAGCGCCCGGCACCGCACGTACCTCGCCGTCCGAGCGCGGGAGCTCGACGCCGCCTTCGCCCCGCGCAGACCCCGTGGGGCGGTCGCATCCGCGGAGCGGGTCGCAGTCGTCGCTTGCGAAGTTCCACCTCCTCCCGTCGAAGAAGCCGCGCAACGGCGCGGGTGTGCTGGGCGCGCTCATCGCCAGTACGGGGAACATCAGCGGCGTGGCGGCGCCTGTGCCGAGCCAGCTCGCACCGAACATCAAGCGGCCGGGGTATCACCTCTCGCGGTTAGTCTTCATTTGCGCCTCGTCCATAAATGTTGGCTGATTTGCTTTATACAGGTATTCTGTGCAAGAGGATGATGTACCAACGGCCCCCAAGCCCACACGGGAACGCCCGAAGAGCATGCCCCCGATCAGCGCACCGCCGACGCCAGGCCTTAAGTGGACGTCGACGATGTCGTCCGCAGCGGACACGCTGTCGAGCAAGCGTGGGTGGACAGAGAAGCTGAACGGGCTGCAGCACGCGACGTTTGGTGGGCGGAGCGGACGGAGCACGCCGGTGCAGACGCCCTCATCTGGGACGGACCGCGACGAGTGGATCGACGAGAAGTGGTTGCGGGATCAGGAGCACCGCAAGGAGAAGAGGAGGAAGCGCAAGAAGGCGGAGGTTTATGTGAGCTTTTCCCCGCTACTCCGATTCATTTTTTGGTTACTAATTTTGCTGCGTTTTTGTCAGATTACGCGGCACGTTGCGCAAATCATTCAGCGGCAGGAGTTTATCCTCAAGCTAGCGCGCGCGCTGATGATGGTACGTGTTTCCCTCGTCTAATTTGGAGGTTAGGTCTCTGATAAGATATTTGCAGTTCGGCGGGCCTTCGCACCGCCTGCAGGCTCAGATCCAGTCCACGGGCCGCGTACTGGACATCCAGGTCAACTGCATGTACCTTCCGGATGTAGTCCTCATCAGCTTCGACGACAGTTCGACTGGTACCAGCAACCTCAAGTTCATCCGCCAGGGCAGCTCGTTGTGTCTCGGCAAGCTCAACGAGGTGTATGAGCTGTATTGGAGCGTGAGTAGTCGTTTTCCGTTTTGGCGCTTCGTGCTGATGGACAGCGGTGCAGGTGATCCACGACGAGCAGTCGGTGTCCGAGGCGTCGAGCACGCTAGATGCGCTGATGCGCGGGAAGCAGGAGTACACGTGGTGGCAGCTCGTCCTCATCGGCGGGTTCTGCTCCATGTCCATCTGCTCCGTCAGCTTCAACGGGAGCTTCATCGACTCGCTGATTGTATTTCCTCTCGGCGCACTGCTGGTCGCCATTCAGCTCCTCAGCATCCGCAACGAGCTCTACTCGAATATCTTCGAGTATGCCTGCACTTCCCTCTCGCTATATCCCTGCTCATCCCTTTTTCCAGGATAAACCGTCGCCACTTTTTTCAGCTTCATCTCTGCTGTGCTCGCCTCGACCGGCTTCTTCTGCTATTCCGCCGTCGCCTCCAGCTCCGTTGTCCTCATTCTACCTGTGAGCACACCTCGATCTGGAATATCGCGAAGAGCTTGACTGACCTTGTGTTAGGGATTCATCGTCTTGTGCGGCTCCCTCGAGATAATGTCGCGGAACATTGTCGCGGGGTCCGTGCGCATGTGCTACGCGGTCGTGTACTCGCTCTTCCTCGGGTTCGGCCTCGCCATCGGGGCCGAAGCGTACGAGAAAATCACGTCGAAAACCATTATTGGGAGCACGGACTACTCGTGCAGCATCAGCCACGACGCGCATGGGCCGTGGTATCAGCGTACGCCGAGCCTGTATTGGGGTGAGCGGGGTTTTCAATGCGAAAGAGAAAGAAGCGAGACTGATTATTATTTCCTCTTTGACAGCGTTCTTGACGGTGCCCGCGTATTCGCTGTGCTTGAGCCTGCGGAATCAGGCGCCGTGGCGGAGCAAGGAGATAGTGCGTACCCGAGTTCTTTACGATTTTCCCAGGTGTTGACCCTTCGTCGCAGTTGCTGCTCATCGGCATCTCATGCATCGGATGGGTGACGAACCACTTTAGCGGTGTCAAGTTCAAGGACCAGAGCGATATCACCGCAGCTGTTGGGTACGTGCATCCTTAGATACATCCACTGTATCCTCAGCTTATTCCGTCGTTGCAGCGCATTCACAGTTGGCTTCGTCTCCAACGTATACGCGCGATTTTTCTCGGGGAACGCCTTTGTCATCATGGTGCGTTTTCTTTCCTCGTCCTCCGGGAGGACGCTGATGGATGGCCATGCAGATTACAGGCATCCTCTTCCGGCTCCCGTCCGGACTCGGGAACGGCGGCCTACTGACATGAAGAGGAGTTGATGCAGACGAACGGAGAGCTCCGACCGCCGGGGAATGGCGGGAGCCGCCCGTCGAAACGACCTGGGGTAGAGGTTCCCAAGTTATTTAGAGGCACTGCCCGGGTGCGCGACCATCTGCGGCTGCGTAGACCGCCGCGACAAGCCTGGTGTGGTACCCTGCTGGCCCCGGGCGTGGTGAGCGGGGCCGCGAGTCTTGAGTGCTGCGCTGTCGTAGGGTGCGTTCCGTGAACGAGGTACTGCCCGTGTCGAGCGGGGAGTCATTTGGTTCTGCAGTCTACCCGCCTTTTTTCTCCTCGTTCTTCTCCCGCCTGCCGTGCTCGCTAACACGCCTTCTACTGTCCCCTCTCACCTAGGTCTGAATCTGCCCGAAGATTAAAATCCCCGGCGTCCGCGTCCGCCCCGGTGCAAGTCTTCTCGTCGCCCATTCACCCCTAATGCCGCCACCTCAATCTATGCATTCGCGTCAGCATTGTGCAGCGGCCCCTCGCCTCCAGCCTGGATAATGCCGCTGCGCCAGCACCGACCTTGTTTCTACGAGTCAGGGCGTCCGCACTACAGCATTCCCCCCACTTTTGCAACCCCGCCACCCAGTGTTGCTGGATCGTCCCGCAAGCCTCATGTGCCGCCTCCGTCCCCTCCGCACACACGCTCTCTTCCCCCTCCTCTCGCTCATACTCGGCTTCGCCCTCATCCTCGCTCTGTTATCCTACGTACCCACGTCCTCTCCCTCTGCCCGCAATTCCCTTTCCTTCTACCTCCCTCTGCCCTCATTCTGTCCCATCCTACTCTTCATCCTGACGCTTCAATATTCCTCTTCTTTCGTATCTCGCTCGACCCTCCCGCTTCCTCTCGTCCTCCACCTTCCGCTTCCCTACCCTTCCCTGCCCTCTGTCGTCCTAGATTGCCTTTAAGAGGAACGCGACCAGCCGATTTCACCGCCCGCAGCGCGCACGGGAAGCGATTCGTTTGGCTCAGGGAGCGGAGGCGGAAGTGGGAGGTTGGGAGCGGGGGCAGGAGCGGGGCATTTGCGGGTGGGACACAGTCGGTGCTGGGCCCGCGGGTGGTGGTGGTCTTATTGTATTGGGGCTTCTGGCTGAGTGCTTTGGCTTGACTCGCATTCCCGTATCCACAGAATATTACTGGGTGTACTATAAGGCATTTCCCTTTCGTTCGGATAGATACATGTTCTGTATGTATGTATGTATGTAGTCAATAAAAAATTCTTCTTCTGCGGATCTTGAATGATTCTCTTCGTCTACGACCGGTTTCTGTAGCTTTGGTAGGTCCTCGAGTCGAGCGCACAGGTGAAAGGCGAAATCATCCTTTTTTGGGATCTATCTTCCCACTTTGATTCTCGTTCTTTGAATGGACTAGGCCATGACGATAGCAAACCAATGCACAAGAGTTACCATACTGCACACAAACAAAATAAAAGTAACTACGAGTAAAAGAATGGGAAAGTAACAGAGAGCGATGGATCATGGATGAGGCGTCGAGGAATACATTATCCGAGCCTAAACCGCAGGAATCTCTCGATGGAGAATATGGTGGGCGGCATGGCAGAGGCGGTGATGCTGTACGCACTCCGCTTCTGCTCACGTCGAGCGCGCAGACGTTCTGCACGTCCCGCGTGCCTATCCTGAGGCTGCGTTGCGCGCTGCCCACCCACAGCCGCGGTTTCGCGCCGAGCACGGTGGGCGGGGACGAGAGCGGCGCAGGCACTGATGGAGAGACCAGGGGCAAAGTGCGGAAGGGGACGCTGGTGTGCGATAGGCGCAGCGGTCAAGCGGGTGGACGTGAATACGGTGACGATGCAGGCGACGGGGGTAGGTGAGCGAGGCGCCGGGGATAGAGAGCGGCCGGTGCGCATGCTGGGCATACAATACAGGTGATGCTGCACAATGGGGTCGTGTGGCGAATGGGGCAGGATGAAGGGTGTGCATGAGCGGCACCGGGAATGATGAGCGCCAGGTGCGCGTGTCGCGCATGCGGAAATGGGATCGTGTCGCGAAGCCCGAGCGCGACATAGTAGACGTGGGCGGTGAGAACTTCGACCAGGGGATGGAGCGGCACTGAACAAAGCCGTGGCGCACGGGGAAGCAAGGCACGGCGGACGACTGTGAACAATGGCGGTGTGTGCTGGCCCTGCGGGTGGTGCTGCACGTCGCACTAAGGACAGCGGCAGCAGTGTCGAGGCTGTGTAGGCGGACTTCTCCGGAGGATGGTCGGACTGCGCGGGTAGGCCACGGAGGCGACATAGCTGGAGGATATCGTTCGCTGCTGGCGCTGGGTATGACGCTGGGGGTGCGCATCGTGATTTACGGCGCAGTAGCACCCGCACTGCATCTGTCGAGCGGAAGGATGTTAGTACATGCACAGAAACGGCAATTCAGGAATTTTGGAGCGAGAGAACGACGGTAGGGAGTATGAGGAGAGGGGGAAAGGTATACGGAAGATGGAGAAAGAAGGGAGCGGGAAGAAACCCACCAAAAACGCCCGAAGCTGACTCCACTGCAGAAATTATAAGGTGGAGACGAGAAGGCGTCATCCACGCAAGCCTGTTGGTGCCCCCGGTTCTGTTGGCAGATTTGTTGCACCTACGCGCATGGCAGCGGGCGTCTTCTTCGTTTCATGTCGGGACACGAACAGAGGGGGTGTCGCGGCCGAAGCGGGACGAGCAGTGGATTCAGTATACAGAATTCTTGAGGTTAGATGGCTAGATTATGAAAAGCGTCTGCCTGCCGCCGTAGTAGACGACGATTTGATTGACGTGCACAAGCCAAACGGCACTGGAGACCGTGGACGAGACGGCGGAAATCGTATTGCAGTATGGTGGTCAAGATCCCGGCAGTGATCGGGAATACATCAGAAGAAGGGGTAGCAGACACAGACAGAGGCGCCTCTGGAGCTGAGCGTGGACGAGAACCACGAGGAAGAGGATCCAAGGCCTCAAAAGAAGCAAGCACGTGCGTGCTTACGACAGTGTGGCTGTATTTCATCCTCCTCCACCACAGCAATACATCGTCGACTCCTGATCCTTTCCATCGGTCAGTCCTGGCTCTTGCAGCAACTTCGACATTGATTGACATGCCTCTGCCCAGATCCACACTCTTGATCTGCCGCAATCTACGCCCCCATGCCTGGCCCAGGTGGCAATCCTCAAACCGTTCATAATGACATCTCTGGTAAGAAGGAAGTTTGTTGGGATGCCCAAATGAGTATTCATTTTGCCCAGGAGGTGTAGGAGGCTCTGGTGGTGATGGCCATGAGCAGGGGACAGGTGGCCATGGCGGAGTTGGCCAGGGTCCTACCATTTATCAGCAGTACAATATCAAGACTGAACACTTCAATATGAACAATCACAATGCCAGGTCAGCCGTGATACAAGCATCTCAGATTGTCAACCATTGTCCTCCTCCATCAAGAATCTTTCATGGCAGATGGGATATCCTGGACAAAATGCATCATTTTTTCACATCTAATGCAGGAACCCAAAACATTTATGTGCTGTATGGACTTGGAGGTATTGGAAAGACACAGATTGCTCTGAAATTTATACAGGAGTCATCATCTCGGTGAGCTTGATCATCCTACCTGGAAATGTTTTTTGATCCAGTTTTCTGTTCCAGCCTCTCCAACATCTTTTTTATTGATGCCACCACCATTGCAACAATTGAAATAGGTCTCAAGAATACAGCTGTTATGAAAAATTTTGGGAATTCCCCACAAGATGGCTTACTATGGCTGACTAGCAACATTGAAGGATGGCTTCTGTTCTTTGACAATGCAGATGATCCAAGTGTCAATCTGAATGATTTTATTCCGCAGTGCAATCATGGGAATATAATTATCACCTCTCGAAATCCTGGACTGCGTGTTTACGGGTCGCATTCTCTTGTGTCAGATATGGAAGAGAAAGATGCAGTGGCACTGTTACTCAAGAGTGCTGCTCAAGTGGCCACAATCCATACTGAACAAATTGCAGTGGAAATAGTAAAGGTCAGACAGCTGAGCCTGGAAAATGGTTTAATTTTGATGGTAATTTCTTAGGCACTGCACTATCTTCCTCTGGCAATTATTCAGGCTGGTGCATTCATATTAAATTCTCAAGATCTTAGTGGCTATTTAGCCCTTTATACTAAGAACCAAGCACAACTACTTAGTAAAAAGCCTGCTCAGTCTCATGATCATTATGCCTGGACAGTATACACAACATGGCAAATGAGCTTTGATCAACTCAAGCCAGCAGCTGCCATGTTCTTACAGCTTTGTTCATTCTTCCATTATAATGGAATCTCAGAGCAAATCTTCAGCTATGCATCCAAGTATGGATTTCAATCCAATGGTCCATCTAAAGAGGAATTGCAGGAACCTCTGGAATTCCTCTCAGGTTTTCTGGGGCCAACTGGTGAATGGGACTCTTTGCAGTTTTTGGATGTGACCAATGAGGTCCAAGCACATTCATTAATCAGCCTTGATGCAGATAATAAACTCTTTTCCATGCATCCATTGGTACATGCTTGGAGTCAAACAACAGTCCGCAATCCAGAGAGATACATGTACACCATGAGATCTATACTTGGCATGGCTCTTTCTGAACGCCCAAGGCATGATATTCAATTGGGAAGTCTGACAATATGTCCACATGTAGAATTGGTTGTACAGAGGGATGCAGAGGTAGCTCTGGTTTTCAGGAAGCAATATGGATTGATATTTAGGGAAGGTGGAAACTACAAACGATCTGTGAAGCTGCTGGAAGGAGTGCTAGAGGAACAGATACAGGTTCTGGGTGACAACCATCCAGACACCCTGCATACCATGCGTGATCTGGCCAGCACATACTCAGACCTGGGAGAGTATCAAAAGGCCAAAGAACTCAAGCATATTGTGCTGGAGAAATGGAAACAGGTTCTGGGTGACAATCATCCAGACACCCTGCATAGCATGCATGTTCTGGCCATCACATACTCAGCCCTGGGAGAGCATCAAAAGGCCAAAGAACTCGAGGATATTGTGCTGGAGAAACGGAAACAGCTTCTGGGTGACAATCATCCAGACACCCTGCACACCATGGGTAATCTGGCCATCACATACTCAGCCCTAGGAGAGCATCAAAAGGCCAAAGAACTTGAGGATATTGTGCTGGAGAAACGGAAACAGCTTCTGGGTGACAATCATCCAGACACCCTGTGCACCATGGGTAATCTCGCCATCAGATACTCAGACCTGGGAGAGCATCAAAAGGCCAAAGAACTCCAGGGTATTGTGCTGGAGAAACAGAAACAGGTTCTGGGTGACAATCATCCAGACACCTTGCACACCATGGGTAATCTCGCCATCACATACTCAGACCTGGGAGAGCATCAAAAGGCCAAAGAACTCAAGGGTATTGCACTAGAGAAACAGAAACAGGTTCTGGGTGACAATCATCCAGAGACCCTGCGCACCATGGGTAATCTGGCCAGCACATACTCAGACCTGGGAGAGCATCAAAAGGCCAAAGAACTCAAGGGTATTGTGCTGGAGAAACGGAAACAGGTTCTGGGTGACAATCATCCAGACACCCTGCATAGCATGCATGTTCTGGCCATCACATACTCAGCCCTGGGAGAGCATCAAAAGGCCAAAGAACTCGAGGATATTGTGCTGGAGAAACGGAAACAGCTTCTGGGTGACAATCATCCAGACACCCTGCACACCATGGGTAATCTGGCCATCACATACTCAGCCCTAGGAGAGCATCAAAAGGCCAAAGAACTCGAGGATATTGTGCTGGAGAAACGGAAACAGCTTCTGGGTGACAATCATCCAGACACCCTGCACACCATGGGTAATCTGACCATCACATACTCAGCCCTAGGAGAGCATCAAAAGGCCAAAGAACTCGAGGATATTGTGCTGGAGAAACGGAAACAGCTTCTGGGTGACAATCATCCAGACACCCTGCGCACCATGGGTAATCTGGCCATCACATACTCAGACCTGGGAGAGCATCAAAAGGCCAAAGAACTCAAGAGTATTGTGCTGGAGAAACGGAAACAGGTTCTGGGTGACAATCATCCAGACACCTTGCGCACCATGGGCAATCTGGCCATCACATACTCAGACCTGGGAGAGTATCAAAAGGCCAAAGAACTCGAGGTTATTGTGCTGGAGAAATGGAAACAGGTTCTGGGTGACAATCATCCTGACACCCTGCACACTATGGGTAATCTGGCCTGTACATACTCAAACCTGGGAGAGTATCAAAAGGCCAAAGAACTCGAAGATATTGTGCTGAAGAAACGGAAACAGCTTCTGGGTGACAATCATCCAGACACCCTGCGCACCATGGGTAATCTGGCCATCACATACTCAGACCTGGGAGAGCATCAAAAGGCCAAAGAACTCAAGGGTATTGTGCTGGAGAAACGGAAACAGGTTCTGGGTGACAACCATCCAGACACCCTGCGCACCATGGGTGATCTGGCCATCACATATTCAGACCTGGGAGAGCATCAAAATAGTCTCTCGCAGACAGACACTTCAATATAACCTGATCTCGTACCTCGATATATTGAAGTCTGTTGGTAAGCGCGGGGGTCTGATCAGGGTAAAACCTTGTTACATAATCTGCACAGCCACACTGCCAGATTTCGATGTTTTGTGCCTACAGAATCAACATTAGACTGATCTTTTTGTGCAAATACATTCTCTAAAGTGCTCCAAATGTCTCTACATACTCAAAAACTTTGATACACTGCAGAACGGTGGTAGAAATGTCCAAGTATTTCACATGATTGCATACTGTGTTGAACTACTGAGAGTTGAATAGTGCTCTAAAATTCCGAATAAATCTCAGAAAGTTTCAAACATACATTAGGTCCATTTGAGTGGTTGAAATGGGTAGAAAATGTTTACGGTTGTTCCGTGGTTGGAGGTTTAAAGGCCGGGTGGCTGTGCACATTGCATAACAACGTCTTGCCCCGATTGGACCCCACCGCTTAACAACAGACTAGCATCAAAGGCCAAAGAACTCAAGGGTATTGTGGTGGAGAAATTGAAACAGCTTCTGGGTGACAATCATCCAGAGACCCTGCGCACCATGGGTAATCTGGCCAGCACATACTCAGACCTGGGAGAGCATCAAAAGGCCAAGAACTCAAGGGTATTGTGCTGGAGAAACAGAAACAGGTTCTGGGTGAAAACCATCTAGACACCCTGCATACCATGGGTAATCTGGCCATCACATACTCAGACCTGGGAGAGCATCAAAAGGCTAAAGAACTCCAGGGTATTGTGCTGGAGAAAAGGAAATAGGTTCTGGGTGACAACCATCCAGACACCCTGCGTACCATGGGTGATCTGGCCATCACATACTCAGACTTAGGAGAGCATCAAAAGGCCAAAGAACTTGAGGATATTGTGCTGGAGAAACAAAAACAGGTTCTGCGTGACAACCATCCAGACACCCTGTGTACAATGGGTAATCTGGACATCACATACTCAGACCTGGGAGAGCATCAAAAGGCCAAAGAACTTGAAGATATTATGCTGGAGAAACGGAAACAGGTTCTGGGTGACAATCATCCCAAAGGCATTTTGCTGCCTCATCAACCCTTTATCTTGACACTCATAGCTAGGATGCTAAATATTATTGTAGATAAGACTGAGTCTGAGGTGGATTAGATCCAGCCCATTCACAATGGCACATAGTGGAGATATGCTATGGAATATTCTGGAACACAAATGCTTCCAGTTATCCTATATATCTGGGGCTGGGATCTGAACTCAGATCCTTGCTGTGAAGTCTGGAGGGAGCAGAGTGGCTGTATGGTTTAACCATGGGAAAGAAGAAGAAGGAAAAAAAAGAAAAAAAAAACTGCAAAATTCTGAGAGATAGGTCTGACCTTTTTGAGTATGTCTTACATACATAAAAAAAATTGATCCAATCATTTCCCATCTCAGAAAATGCAAAATACTCAAAATTACACAACACTAGAATTCTGGCAGTAAATAGCTCATATCTCAACAACTGCTGGGCTGTTCACCTTGATTCTGGAACCATTAAGGTAGCAAACAGACAAGTGCAGTTACCCCACATGATTTAGCCTCATTGAGAAGATAATCTCGCATTGACCTTTTCTCAGACCAAAATAAAAATTCTGGCTCAACAGTATTGTCCAAAACATTCAGGCCTACCCACCCATGGTCAAAGCTTGTATAAATGTGACAAACTGGGGGACTAGTTCTGAAATGATTGAAATTTGATGGTATTGTTGAGCTCCATCAATTTCGGAACTTGTTCCCCATTTCTCAACCTAAATCCCTCAAAATATTTGAGAACATTCTTCAAGTACATTGACAGAAGACTGTTGGGCCAGATCATCTGCTCTTCCTATGCAAGCAGATATTTGCTCCTTTTGGGTAGTGTGGTGGTGCCCCAGGGTCACGTTGGGGAGCACTACTGACCAGCAACGTGGTGGTTAATGCAGACAAAGGGCTTGCTTTCTAATCTATGGACACTGCTGCCTAATATGTCCAAACATCCCACTACAGTTGCGGCAAAATTATTTGCATTACCATATATGGAAATTTCCACGAAACTGGGCCTCTGCAGATTGTTTGCATGCATACCGAGTAAAGCAAAGGGCAGTGGGGCAGGATACTATCATAAAGTGTGTAAGAGAGCCAAGACTTGGCCCACAACAGCTTCTTTTCCATCAAATTTGCCAAGGAGTGAGGGGAAGAGACTTGTATAATTTACTGATATATTCTTGAAATAAGCTGGTGTACAAGTGTCCTGGCATATCCCTCGACACCACCCCACACTCCTATACCCACCATGCATGCAAATAACAGGTAGGAAATCCATATTGATGGAAATTTCCATATATGGTAATGCAAATAATTTTGCCGCAACTGTACATGTGCCCAACCAAAAAATGCGACATCCTCGTCACTCACAGAACTCAGAAACCAAGAAAGAAACTGTCCAAATCTATGGCCTAAACCAACCCAATGCTGCGAGCACCCGACCTAAATCACAAAGGCGGGGATCATGGTCCCAATTGAGCTCCACAGGAAGTCCTCCAGACGGTGTTAACAAAAAAGAACTGGATATGGCAGGCGGGGTGTGCCATGGATGTTGCAAGTGCTGCAAGGTTGCTGAATATACATGCGAGTATTGTTGTCGGGTAGCAATAGGGTGTGATGAATGTGGCTGGGATGTGGTATGCATGCAAGGGGGGCAGCGACGGCGATGTTGAAAGCTGGCAAATGGCTTTTGAGCATCAGTGGACAGCACTGAGAAATTGCATGGGAGCGAAGGTGGCAACGAGTGGTGTATAGGTAGAGGAAATATGGGAAGAACCCCTGCGTCCTCAGCCCAATCGAGCGGCAGGACCATGATAGGGTCCGTCTGCATGGCAGCAATGCACAATGAAAGGGGAGGGGTTGCAGATGATGTTGTACTCGCCTTTTGCGTGCTACCTTGCAACTCTGAGCAAAGCTTCCACCCAATGTCATATCCCTAAACCCGCTCCACCTCCAACACCTTCTCGTGAAGTGCAGCTGTAAGGGGAAGAGTGCCCAGGAGCCAAGTCGATAACAAAGCTGGGGATCAAGATCCCCAGGCACGGACTATATACTACAGGAGTGAGTAAGCGAAGACGACACCCGCGGCCCGATGAGTAAGCGAAGATGACAAATGCGGCCCGGAACATAAGCGACATGACACCAACACAGCCCAGGCGTCCCTGACAGCAGCTGCCTCTGTGGATTCGAGTACCATTTTTCTGTGTTCCAACTCAACACCCTCTGTAAATCCCACTATCTTTCCCTTGCAGAACCCCTCCTCTCTCACCTGCACAAGATTCTCCTCCCCATAATTGAAACCAATGGTCACGGCTTTCTCACATCACAGCTTATTTGAAGCAAATCAGACTAAAATTGAGTGCAAAAAAAATTGTGGAGGTTCTCAATGCAGGTCCGCTGGCAAGTGTGTGATCATTGTCAGATCACGTGTTGGTTGATCAGTGTGCTTCTTGTCTCTCTTCCCCTCATCTCCCTCTACTCTGCCTCCATTTTCTATCTTGCACCCCCCCAATGTGCCCTCGTTGACCTCCACACACCATGGACATGTTTCCTGTGGTCAGAGGCATCCTCTACACCGGCTTGGTATGAATGTCGCCACCACGCTTGAGTGGCACAACATTTCGACAATTGATGTAGGCTCGCTCCACGGTGTGCTACAATTGGTACCATGACCTCTTGTTTCTTTCTTCCATCTCCCCTCCCTCTTCGCCCTCTCCACTGTCAATACCTGGCCCTCACCATGCCTATATCACTACCTGTTCATCATCTAGCTCACAGGCAGTAACTGCCCTTGGTCAACCTCTAGTGCAGTGTGCGGGCTGACACCAGTGTCTCCTCTCGACGATGATGCAGCCTTCATCCATGCTCATCACTGCCGTATAAATCTTTGTTCCTGTGGCCTTTGGTATCGGCTCTGGCATCCACACCAAGCATCAACTGTCTTCCCCTCTTCCATGTCAAGCAGCTGATTGAATACTCAAACCAGATTCTATACCAAGCTGTCGTATCAAGTCTTATTTCTTACCCATCAAGCGCTGTCAAGTCGCACTCAACGCTGATGTGATGGATGCACGTCTGCTCAAGACCAGCAGGGTGGTGTGCCGTCCTTGGATAGGTAGAATTCATTGAGGGCAAGGTCGACCTGTTCCAGTCGAGAGTCAACGACATCATTGACATCAAAGCAATGGATGCTGCCACATCTGCTCAAGACCAGTCCGGTGACGCGTAGATGGTTGGAAGTGCTTAGATGAGCTGAAACGAATGTACCTCTTAGATCTCTTGCTTAGAATTCATACTCATTTGCTGATTCAATTCGAATTCCACAAAAGCCCGAGAAATAATTATAATTATATTAAGACATGTGTACCAACACATAAATGCCAGGTGTACTTGGCAGCTGGCTACCGGCAAGAAGTGATTCCACAATGCCGCTATTAGAACCTGAACCTGGGGGTCAGCTACCGGCATATGGCTGCCACTTGTCGGCGACATGTGATGCACATGTTGGCTGCACCTGGCGGCTACGTGTCTCGTAAATGGCGGTGTATCATACTGTACTATTTCGACCAAGTGTTCAGTCACAGGTCACAGCACCCACCGAACTGAACACTTGGTAAAAGTAGTCACAGGTCACCGACGCGACTGAACAGTGGGTCGTTTTAAATATTTTTGTAGCTAAAAAACCGAAAATTTCTCCCCGGAATCTCAATTTTATGACTTTGAACAGCACTTTCACAATTTTTCAAGCAGACACATCCACAGTACATTAAACAGTGAGTCGAACAACTCTATCATCTACTGCACACATGTGTTTGCTGCCGTGAGGAACAGGAACCTTTGTATCCCGCTTTGGAATTCAGGAGGATGAGGCCCTAGAAAATGCGACAGAAAAATTGCTTGTATGGGATCGTCGGATTGATGATAATCTGATGCAATGATTTACGTGTCGAAGCGCGATTCCTTGCCATCCATGATGCGCAATCTCAAATGAACATTTTGACAAATGAACACTTGAAAATAGGTGTCACAGGTCCCCAAGCCCGATGAACTGATGGCAAATGAACAGAGGTGGTCACAGGTCACAAGGCGTGAACACTTGGTCGAAATAGTACAGTATTGTACATACTTTACTGGTGAAACTGGATCAGAACTTTCAACTCGTGATCCAAGGCTAGGTTGGATCCCGAAGTGATGCAAAAAGTTGTCGGCAACCTTTTCAAGGATCGCGGTGCCCTCTTCCGGCCGAAAATGCAGCAATTAACCATTTGATGCCTTGCCGTATACGGATGAACCCGTGCTGTCGCCGTGCCGTAAAAAAATTCATCATTCTCGCGACGGCACGGGTCCGTAATCGTATTTACGGCCCGTGTCTCCGTAAGCTGCAAGCCCCAGCTGCTTTCCTCCTGCTTCCAGCTTTCAACACCAAATTTCTTGTACTTGGTTTCCTGTGTTGGTTGCGTCGGTCTCGAACTATAGGCAATGTTTCACCAATCGCAAAGCTGTAGCTGGAACCCTCCGTTTCCCGTCAAGCTCTAGCTGGAGCATTTTTTTTTTCGGCGCTTACTACTACCGCGACGAAGTTAGAAGCGACAAGGATGAACCAAACTACTACTAGCTTTTGCACGGCATCGACAGTTCACGGATCCAGTGCACCAAGTCAACGGTTGTTGGATGCTTTAACCAGGCGTCTTTTGACCGGGAATAGTACCCCCGTCTTTATTGCTGTTTTCAAGAATCTAGAGTGTATGTATCTCCTTTAGCGTCTGCGTGTGCTACACTCAACCAACTTGTTCTCAGCTTTCGTTTGCTGAGGCGGCTTTACTGTCCGCAATATAATTGTGCAAGCAATCAAGTCCACGAATAACGCGGACTCCCCACGATTCGAGACCGAACCTGCTCCAGAGTGGCGCCGCAGCAGTCCCAGCTGGCCATGAGCAGATCCGTCGACGACGAGCCACCCTTGCTCTGCGCTCGTTCCCACCACTCGTCCACCGTCATGGGCCGTGGCCCTTCGCGCGCGCACTTCCCTGCTCGACGCCACGTCATGCAGGGAAGCCGCAAGTCGCGTCAAATACAGCGAGTAGCGCATGCGGAGGCGTATAGCCCGCCCGCTTCTTTCTTCGGGGACGGTGACCTTCGTTATTCCTTGGCGCAGCAGTCTCCATAATTCCTTTCACTATCGGACAACCGTCCCGGACGTGCCGACACTCACGATTCTCACCGCCTCCGCCTCTCCTCCCACTACCTCATCCTCCAGGCGCTCATTACGGTTCTCGCCGCGAACGGAGCCACCGAACTCGGCTTCCGTGACCGTACCGGCTCGCACAGACCCACACCGCCAGACCTGGCCCAAGCCTCGCTCCCCGCAGAGAACGAGGAGCTGGAGAGGTAGTCTCCGTATTCCTTACGGCCTAGTGTTCTCTTTAGCCCGAGTGGGGGCCGCCGTTCGTTATGAAGCTATGGGCCGAGGGGACAGTGCGAGTGGGGTCGAGACGCCGGGGCGTCCCTCCGCTCGTCACTTTGGCGGAGTTGCGGCTCCTGGTCCGGTGAAGAGAGTTTTTGGTGTGGGGAACGGCGAGCTTGTTGTGTCGTGAGGCGCATATGTGCGCTCCACATCTTGGCGAAAGGAAGTCGGGAATAGGAGGAGCAGCGACAGGATGAATGGGTCCATTCTCGCCTCCGCGATGACGTGGGTGCTGCCATTTTTTCCCCGACAAGAACCCCTCACCTTATTTGCCCCGTAGGAAGCGTGTCGTTCGTACATGCATCGGAACTTCCACCAGCCGCCACATCCTGGACGGCTGCGTTGCGCCAAGACTACAAAGGTGCCGTGCGGTACACTTCGCGCTCATCCAAGGAAAGAAGGGCCCCGCTCGACGCGATGTCGGTGCTGCGGCAGCCACGCATCCACCGGCGGGGCAGCGTGCTCAAAGATACCTCTTGGGCCCGATTTCTTTCCACATCGGCTTCAGCTTCAGACTTGTAAACCGGCATCATCCGTATCCCGCCTTTTTTAGCGTTTGAAGACAACGATGAAATCCCTTTGACTCGTTCCATTTACACGACATAAGAAACCCATGAATCAAGGTGGAGTGTATATGGCCTTGCGGTGTACGTAGCTCAAGCAATGTCTGCCCAGCTTTTCATTTACTTAGGCGATGTGATTACCGCAGTGCAAGCCTCCCGTTGTCGTCGACGTCATAGACTATCGATACCCACTGTGCATGCTCCATCGCCGGCCCTGGCGGGCGCGTCAGAGTTCTATCGGGTGATCGGATGTTCCGTGCCGACTTCCCGACCCTACCACATGAAAAATCGCCTGGAGATCACAAAATGGATAGCGATTCGGAGCTTGGAGAACCCTCTTTTCTTCTTACACCCTTGTTTCGACCCATCTCGAGTGCCTGAGCTGTCGTGATTTGGTTTTTTTTTTGTGCTGAACAAGCCTCGATCGCGTTTGTGATCGCGGCCAGCCGCGGTACAAAATATTCAACCGTATGTCTCCTTTTTCTTACTTTGCTTTTTTCCACCACTCACCTCGATGCCTCCTACCAAAGGTAACCTGAACGCAGCAAAGTTATGGCCATGGCAGGCGCTAAACCGCCACTTTCAGGTATCATGACTGGACACGACTCGCCGCGGGGCGCGACGGGCTCCAAAACACCACGGAAGGTGCAATGGATGGACACGCACGAGGAGCGACCAGAGGACTCCACCCACGCCCTGGACGAGCACGGAAGAGACGTTCGTTCGCTTTCCTTATCGCTCCACGCGTTTCGGCTACAACTGATCCCCTTCCAATATATAGCCGAACGCCTTCCAGACCCTCACCACGGCGCTCGAGCGGCACCAGTCCGCGTCGCCCACCGTCCCACCCCGCATCCACTACTTCCCGCCGCGGCGCGGCGCGCTTCCCCCCATCAACACCGACCACCCGCCCTCGAACCCTACGCCTGCCCTCTCTACGGCCTCGGACAGCGAGTTCTCCGCCCCACCGTCACCGACCCACGAGGTTCCGGGCAACTACATCGGTCCCCAGGAGGATGCAGGTCTCCCCGGCACGTCGGACCTCGAGGACTATTCCCGCCGCGCCGCGAACCAGGTCGTGCGCGCGCACACGACGCGCAAGGGGTTCTTCGGCGGCTTTGGCGCTAGGCGGCATGCCAAGAAGCAGAGGGCACGCGAAGGTGGCGACGATTACAACTCTGACTACACGCGCGCGCACAGTCGGACGGCGAGCAGCGACGTCGAGCAGGATTTGCACAGCGCGGAGCTGATGAACCCCGCGCTCGGAGGCGGGGGCGGCCTGCTCTCCGCACTGCTGACGCTGTATAACGACGCGGGGCCGCCCTCGGGCACGTCCACCCCAGCCGCATCCACCCCGGGTACCGAGGAGCCGCCCGAGCTGCCATGGGTCACCCCGCCGCCGGCCGCGAAGACATTCTCGTCCCTGGCGCAAGTCGACGAAGACGAAAGAGCGCCCGGCACCGTACGTACCTCGCCGTCCGAGCGCGGGAGCTCGACGCCGCCTTCGCCCCACGCAGACCCCGTGGGGCGGTCGCATCCGCGGAGCGGGTCGCAGTCGTCGCTTGCGAAGTTCCACCTCCTCCCGTCGAAGAAGCCGCGCAACAGCGCGGGTGTGCTGGGCGCGCTCATCGCCAGTACTGGGAACATCAGCGGCGTGGCGGCGCCTGTGCCGAGCCAGCTCGCACCGAACATCAAGCGGCCCGGGTATCACCTCTCGCGGTTAGTCTTCATTTGCGCCTCGTCCATAAATGCTGGCTGATTTGCTTTATACAGGTATTCTGTGCAAGAGGATGATGTACCAACAGCCACTAAGCCCGTGCGGGAACGCCCGAAGAGCATGCCCCCGATCAGCGCACCGCCGACACCAGGCCTCAAGTGGACGTCGACGATGTCGTCGGCGGCGGACACGCTGTCGAGCAAGCGTGGGTGGACGGAGAAGCTGAACGGGCTGCAGCACGCGACGTTTGGTGGGCGGAGCGGACGGAGCACGCCGGTGCAGACGCCCTCATCTGGGACGGACCGCGACGAGTGGATCGACGAGAAGTGGTTGCGGGATCAGGAGCACCGCAAGGAGAAGAGGAGGAAGCGCAAGAAGGCGGAGGTTTATGTGAGCTTTCCCGCTACTCCGATTCATTTTTCGGTTAATAATTTTGCTGCTTTTTTGTCAGATTACGCGGCACGTTGCGCAAATCATTCAGCGGCAGGAGTTTATTCTCAAGCTGGTGCGCGCGCTGATGATGGTACGTGCCTCCCTCGTCTAATTTGGAGGTTGGGTCTCTGATAAGATATTTGCAGTTCGGCGGGCCTTCGCACCGCCTGCAGGCTCAGATCCAGTCCACGGGCCGCGTACTGGACATCCAGGTCAACTGCATGTACCTTCCGGATGTAGTCCTCATCAGCTTCGACGACAGTTCGACTGGTACCAGCAACCTCAAGTTCATCCGCCAGGGCAGCTCGTTGTGTCTCGGCAAGCTCAACGAGGTGTATGAGCTGTATTGGAGCGTGAGTAGTCGTTTTCCGTTTTGGCGCTTCGTGCTGATGGACAGCGGTGCAGGTGATCCACGACGAGCAGTCGGTGTCCGAGGCGTCGAACACGCTAGATGCGCTGATGCGCGGGAAGCAGGAGTACACGTGGTGGCAGCTCGTCCTCATCGGCGGCTTCTGCTCCATGTCCATCTGCTCCGTCAGCTTCAACGGGAGCTTCATCGACTCGTTGATTGTATTTCCCCTCGGCGCACTGCTGGTCGCCATTCAGCTCCTCAGCATCCGCAACGAGCTCTACTCGAATATCTTCGAGTATGTCTGCACTTCCCTCTCGCTATATCCCTGCTCATCCCTTTTTCCAGGATAACCGTCGCCACTCTTTTCAGCTTCGTCTCTGCTGTGCTCGCCTCGACCGGGTTCTTCTGCTATTCTGCCGTCGCCTCCAGCTCCGTTGTCCTCATTCTACCTGTGAGCACGCCTCGATCTGGAATATCGCGAAGAGCTTGACTGACCGTGTGTTAGGGATTCATCGTCTTGTGCGGCTCCCTCGAGATAATGTCGCGGAACATTGTCGCGGGGTCCGTGCGCATGTGCTACGCGGTCGTGTACTCGCTCTTCCTCGGATTCGGCCTCGCCATCGGGGCCGAAGCGTACGAGAAGATCACGTCGAAAACCATTATTGGGAGCACGGACTACTCGTGCAGCATCAGCCACGACGCGCATGGGCCGTGGTATCAGCGTACGCCGAGCCTGTATTGGGGTGAGCGGGGTTTTCAATGCGAAAGAGAAAGAAGCGAGACTGATTATTATTTCCTCTTTGACAGCGTTCTTGACGGTGCCCGCGTATTCGCTGTGCTTGAGCCTGCGGAATCAGGCGCCGTGGCGGAGCAAGGAGATAGTGCGTACCCGAGTTCTTTACGATTTTCCCAGGTGTTGACCCTTCGTCGCAGTTGCTGCTCATCGGCATCTCATGCATCGGATGGGTGACGAACCACTTTAGCGGTGTCAAGTTCAAGGACCAGAGCGATATCACCGCAGCTGTTGGGTACGTGCATCCTCAGATATATCCACTGTATCCTCAGCTCATTCCGTCGTTGCAGCGCATTCACAGTTGGCTTCGTCTCCAACGTATACGCGCGGTTTTTCTCGGGGAACGCCTTTGTCATCATGGTGCGTTTTCTTTCCTCGCCCTCCGGGAGGACGCTGATGGATGTCCATGCAGATTACAGGCATCCTCTTCCAGCTCCCGTCCGGACTGGGGAACGGCGGCCTACTGACGTACGCGTCGGAGAAGACCGCGGGCAACTCGACGTCGTACCTCTCGGGCTTCCAGACGGCGCTGCAGCTCATCTCTGTCGCGATTGGGCTTACGGTCGGGCTGGGCCTCGCGCTCGCGGTCGTCCACCCGATCCAATCGCGCCGCCGGGCAGGTGGGGTGTTCAGTCTTTGAGCACGCACTGTGGGCGACGAGACGACATTTCGCAAACTTGTATCATTATCAGCAGACCTGGATACTTACTTAGACGGGGGCGGACACCTAGACTGTGCGATTAGACGAACGGACTATGAAACACCAAACTGAAGTTACTTAGAAACTAGACACCGTAGATGAGTTTTACATAGATACATAGAGGATCGCTATCCAACAGCATTGTACATTAATTCGATTCTTTCACGGCTCTGGCTCCGACTCAGTTCGGCTGCTGCAAGGCCTTTTTATGGAAGGTAGGCGTTATCTCGCGGCGGTCCGGAGTGGTGCTGATGATGTTTAAGGGTCCCTGAGTGGGACAGTCCTTCTCCCGTCAGCACAGACATCTGCGGCAAGTGACTACTCCCACCCGTTCATCGGGACCTTCTCCGCCTTTCAATCGGTAGCGCACAAGTGCAGAAATGATTTTCGATTACAGAACGGATGCATAGGTATACAGATGCGATATTAACTTGGAATACTTACATTTAACAGTACAGCGAACCGGGGTATTCAACGGCCGCCTCCCCGTTTTTCAGCCGCAAGCCGAGCGAGACCAGCCCTCCGGTCTCCCGGGCAGCTCCCCCTTAGGTGCTTCCTGATCACGTCCCGGCGGCCAACAAAAAAAATTCCGCACCCACCGGGGCACACATTGTTCCGATAGTCCGGCTGGTGGGAGTTCCTGTGGCGACCCATACCGCTGTAGGTAAACGGTTTGCCCCTCTCTGGGCAGCCCTCGACCTGACAAAAGAACTTCTTCTTCTTGTCATTTTTCTTGCCCGTCCGTGGGTATTTGGCGTCTCCGGACGCGTCGTCCTCAGAAAGATCTACAGTGGGGGCCTTGGCTTTGCCCTTCGCCTTGCCCTTCGCTTTGCCTTTCGAGCGGGGGACCGCTTTGCCCGAGTTGGTGCGGAGACGCTTTGGGGCGGGGGGCGTAGTCCGCGTCCGCGTCCTCAGTGTCCTTGGACCTGAGCTCGCCTTCGGACGGCATGTACTCCTCGTCGTCGCCGTGGTCAGACCCCGCCGTCCCGGTGGGGGGTGGGAAGAGATCTGCTGGGCTGGGGCTGGTGGTGGGACGCGACGTAGAGGCGTAGGTGGGCGTGCGTCGCGCTGGGAGACGGAGGATGACGCGCGGCTGTGGTGACGCGTCGATTGGCGCGTCGTTCTCGCGCTCGGACGCGTCCTCGCCCTCCGCGTCAGCGTAGAACTCTTCCCACTCGGACTCTGAGCTAGAGTCGGTGGAGGATTCGGAGTCGAAGTCGCGATCGCTGTACGGCGACGGTGCCTCGGATGACAACGGGGGAGACAGGGCGCTGAGGGTGCTGGCTGCTGGCGACGCGGCGCTGTACGGGGAGAGTGCTGCCGACGACGACGACGACGACGGGGATAGAGCACTGAGGAAGCTGGGCGCTGGTGATGTGGCGCGAACGTCGACGTATCTAGTGTGGTACGGCCAAGGTGCTGCGGACGACGACGAGAGCGAGCTGGGTACACACTGCGCGGTGCGTAGATTCGTGTTGCGTGGGGGTAAGGGGAGTGGGAGCGGCGGGAACTCGTACTTGGCTCCCATCCCCATAATCTCCTTTTCGCAGTCCTCGTCGTCTTCCTTGGACAGGTCTGGCTCGGAAACAGGAGGCACGACCAGGGCCACGGGTGGCACAGTGGGAGATTGTGAACGAGTATTGGGGACATGAGATGATTCGTTCTCCGGAGTGGTGACATCTGCGACCACGTGTGGCACAGAGGATCGAGAACGAGGGTTGGGAGGGTTAGGGACGAGCTCGAGGACTTTGTTCTCTGCGGCGGTGACATTTCGTTTATTCTCGGGGTCAGGCCAAAGCAGTCTGCTTACCTTTCGTGCGTGAATCGAAATACACCGGCTCGTCTCCCCAGTCGTGACTGGGCAAGGGCCCACCGAGGAGGTCATCGAAATCTAGAGCTCCCCACTCGCCGCCGCAGTTGAGCTAAAGAGTAGAGGTGGTTAAAACGCGTGGAAGAACTGAGTGCAGGACGCGTACAAAACTGTCCTCGCTTGAGGTGTTTACGTCTGGCAGATGTTGGACGCGCATCGACTCGGGAGTCTTCAGCAGTTCGAAGAATTTACGAGA
This sequence comes from Mycena olivaceomarginata, assembly GCA_029378375.1. Classification (NCBI taxonomy): domain Eukaryota; kingdom Fungi; phylum Basidiomycota; class Agaricomycetes; order Agaricales; family Mycenaceae; genus Mycena; species Mycena olivaceomarginata. The sequence continues at coordinate 70,620 of JARKIC010000959.1, read as the reverse complement.
ATAGTTGTCCTCCTCGTCGGATGTGCTTGGTTCATTAAATATTGTGGATGTGCCGAATGGATAGTTGTGTGGAGAGGCCATGGTGGTTACAACGAGAAGGTTAGTTGATGCTGCTTTGCACAGCCAGAGGTTGGATTTATACATAGCTCGGAAAACATTTATGACTTTGAATAACAAAATCGCAACAAAGGAGAAGCTGCCTTTACGGGGAACGCTTTGGTTTGGAGTTCGGACCCGCGGGGACTCTTGCCACCAAAGCGACATAAAAAGCCGAGGACATCGGGGTCAAAAGTACCATCTTCAGAACGCCGAATTCACCAGCATAGTCCATGTATATACATGGACGAAAATTAGACAATTATTCAAATTATAGATCCTGGTTAGCGCGAAGCGGATAGGGGCGCATGTTGGTGCGTGTTTGGCGCCCCCGTGATCGTGTCCTCTCGCCCCACGCACCAACTTCACATTTCTTTCGTCCCTGTGCATTTGTGTGCGCCGCTGGAGTACTCGGGATCCGACCCTGGCCATTATACATTCCAGGAGGCCGGAAGAGCTTGTATGGCGACCTGATTTTGTCCATGTCCAATCGCGTTTGCGGGTGACTCAAGAATATCGTCGCGGCTCTTCTCTTTCTTGTGTGCGGACTTGATTGCGGGTTGGTCTATCATGCTGGACCTCAGCGACGTGTCTCCCGGCCCATAATATTCAGACACGACGGATGAGCCGCAGAAAAGAGGCGGACGGCACAACTGTAACTCATTACGGACCGCCAGCTCTCGGAAGAATAGCTCCACGCCCTCGTGCTCGCTGAGCTGCTCGCACATATCCGGTGCATGCACATTTCACCATCGCGGACATTCTTGTCGAGGGCCGGTGCTAGTGTCTCAAGGCACGACGACCAGATATGCCCACTAGCGAGCGGAGCCAACTTGTACATCCACGACAAATTAGAACCGTCTCCCTTCTATGAATTCACCGGTGCATCTCCGCCTCGTCCGCCGTCGGACGCCCCAATCGCCGGCGCATACAGATCGTCGCGCGTCTCCTTCCCCACGCCAACAGCCTGAGGGAGCACGCTCTTTTCTGCAGCACCTGTGTCAGTTCCACCCGAGAGCAGAGCAATGAAGAAAATACACGAGCCCGAGGAGGACCTTGATCGCAGGCAGACCAGGCCTGTATCACTCCAGCGTTGGCGTGTCGACGCCAGCGCCCGCGATGAGTGGAGAACGCCGACGCTTAGTGGTACGCGTTGTGGCCCGGCGGGGATGGCGCCGAACGCGCCTGAGGCGTCGCCGACGGACGAAGATATGCGGGTACGGCGTCGTCTCGGTCTCCTCCCCATTCGCCTCTCCCTCTCCTCCACATACCCATGTCCTGCACTGTCTCCCTGGTCGTTGTCCGTGTACTCTGCTCACCCCTTGTCCCGCGGTGTGATCTGCGCGAGGGCCGCGAGGACGACCGTCATCGGGCGCAGGCGGGGTCTCGAGCACATCTACAGGCTGTACACACGCGGGCGGAGCTGTATCGTGAACAGCCCATGCACGAGGGTCGGCCGCGCGCGAGTCCAGCGCCTGCGCACAGGAGCTGCGCTGCGGTACTACCGTTGAGCGATGGGGCGTACGACTAGGTCGGGGTGAATGACGTGTCCGCTCGACGAGCAGCCGGTGGGTGGCCGTGACGGGGTCGGGGCGCCCGCCGAGGATGACTCCACGTTCGCGGATTCGAGGGCTGTAGGACTGGCGGGATGCGAAGTCAGCTCGTATTCTGGGGGCTTCGAGGAGAAAGCGTACTCTTGCTGTGCATTGCGCTGTCGAAACGCGGGCGGAACCATGCGCACGAGTGGAGGGTCCTCAACGGCTTCCCAGATACACGGGCGCGATGTCCGTCATGAATTCTCGCTGCGCAAGCTATGATACTCAGCACCTACGGACGCCCAGCGCGCCCCCTACGGCGAACGAAATTTAAAACGAGCCGCCCACTTTCCCTCATCTACACTCGCCGTACAGCTTCAGTCATGCACATCGACTTGATCTGCGGACCAGCTTCTCCAGCTTCTCCAGCACCGTTCTCCATGCTTCACCGCGTCGCGGCGAAATGATTCAGTCGATGCGGCCTTCCTGCCCATGTCCATCCCCGCGACTATCGCTACGACGCCGATGCGACGTCGGCGGGCCCTCGACTTCTCCGCTTCTCTCCCCGATTTCGCGAATGTTAGAGCACCCGTTGCGCCGTGCAGCGCGGGCCCCAGCTCCTGCTTCTGATATACACATACGCCTCACTCTGGCGGCGCGCATGGCGGCTGCAGCTGCAGCTGTTGAGGAATACGCTGCCAGCCTCTCGATGGGCAGTGCCCTGCGCAAGATCAAAACGACGTTAAAGCACGGGCACTCCCCCTCCGCCGAGTGCGTCTCAGACCCGTCTCTTCCTGGTCTGGGTCTCAGTTCTCATGCTCGACATGACGTTGGTCGGATAATTATCCCCGCATGCGGGGGAATAGGATGCATTCACTGGCACGGCAAGCTGAGATAGACACTGGCGGGAGGCTTCCGAGTGAGACCGTCCCGCATTATTTAGTTTGTAAAATTGTATTGAGTTTGTAAGGTAATTGTAAGCTACGTCATATCTCTGTAGTAAGCTTACTGTCACTGTTTCGGATAAATTAGACCCGCGCGGCAAAGATGGTCGCGCGTCAATGGCACGGATTGCGAATAAAAGGGGCCGTCTTAGGACCACGACACTAATAATCATCCAGTATGTCTTCCTCTCGAATCGTTTCTGTTTTCGGCGCCACCGGTCAACAAGGTCAATAATTTTCTCCAGTCTGTGATGTTGAAACTCAAGCGGAATTGAACCACTGGCAGGTGCATCCGTTTTGCAAACGCTCCTGAAGGACGGGACTTTCTCTCCGCGCGCAATAACCAGAGATACCAAATCTGAAGCGGCTGTGAAGCTGCAGCAGCAGGGCGCCGAGGTCGTCCGGGCTGACACTGCGGATAAGGCGTCCCTGGTGAATGCACTGCGTGGCAGCGAGGCCGTCTTTGTGGTATGAGGTTGTTAGGCTCTGCCTGGTACCCTAGTAATGTTCGGTGCAGGTGACGCTTTCCACGTTCCCCCCATATTCAGCGGAGAAGCCCAGCGAGATTACGGTCGGGAAGAACATCATCGACGCGGCGAAGGAAGTTGGGGTCAAGTTTATCGTCTTCAGGTCGGTTGGAATCTACATTATCTGCGCATTGGAACGCAATCTGAATTTAAGGACACAGCTCGGTTCCAGGCTTGACGAAGCTGACGGGAGGGAAATACACACAAGTCTCCCTTTATGATGGTGCGTACAGCACAGTCACACTGAAGCGTATGAGAAGACTTACCTGGGGAGACAGACAAGGAGGTGATTGAAGAATATTTGAGGGCTTCCGGCATCGTCAATGCTTCGCTTCATCTCGGGAGCTTTACGGAGAACCTTTGGACGTAAGTCTTCCAGATGAAGCTCAGGCGCTCGTCGCTGATTTAGAAATGAAGCCAAAAGAATCTGAAGAAAACGGACACCGGCCTGAACGTCACTGTGCCCAAATTCACCCCCACGGCTCGCCAGTCCTTTACCTGGGTTGGACACGACGTCGGCGAGTCTACACTGGCCCTGTTGAAAAACTACACGGATTCATCCAAGAATATCTCCGGAAAGGCATATCCTGTCGTAACAGCGAATATGTCCTTCCCTGACCTCGCGGCCATAATTTCCAAAGGTCGGTCGAACAGTAATCTGGTGCAGGAGAAGCGCTCATAGCCGTAACGTGTAGCTCTCGGAAAGGAAGTCACGTTTACCAGCATACCTTCCACCGGACATCCGGCATATGATGAAATGGTGGGATTTTCTTATATTATTCCCTCCCTTATATCTAATTGCCCGCAGTTTGCCGCACAAACTGAATACAACGGTTTCTACACGTCGACTCCGATTCCGAATCCGGACCTAACTGCCCTTGGAGCTAAGTTTGGCACTATCGAGGAGTTTGTGGAGACAGAGTTGAAGAAACGCTACCAGTGAAGCGGAAGCAGTTAATATCGATGTAAATTTCTGCCATGGTGTATCAAATTGGAATCCAACAAGTTCAGACTATACGATGGATTACTTAGACGGACACACTGCCTAGCTAAACTTGAACCACGAGAGTATGGTTGCATTTTCTGGGGTTGGGAAGCCCGGCACACGGCATCGTGTCGGCATCCCGTTTTGGCGTTACACGCGGCAGTTCCCGAAGTCGTCTTGCTTTCATCTTTCACCAATCAGTTTTCGCTCAACACGCTAAAACACAGGAGCTCACCAAGCACTTTTGCCGTGTAATCGGAATGGCTGCACTGTCTCTCAACGATGTTCCCTTAGAAATCCTGTCGGAAATCCTCGGTTTCCTCGACGCGAAAACTCTCCTTTCATGCTCCTCTGTATGTCCATTGCCTGTTGTTGTAGATCCATGGCTAAACATATTTTTGTAAGGTCTGCAATCTGTGGAATGATGTGGTGAAGGCCTCTCCTGAATTGCAGTACACGATCGAGCTGTGGGCGGATGGCATGGTTTGCGGTCCTTCCGGCGCGTTGACACACACCGAAACTCTCGAAGCATTGTATCAGAAAAGAACTGCATGGAAAAACTTGGAGTGGACCTCGAAGACTGTCATTGAAATCGAGCCTTTGATTTCTTGCCTTGCGTACGAGCTTGTAGCTGGGCTTTTCGTGCAGCAGGAGAATGGGCCAGATTTCCTCGCCATATCGCTGCCGCGGATCGTGGACGAGCCACAGACTGCCAGGTATACCTACTCAATCGGGCCGACTCTCCAGAGCTTCGAGGACTTTGCGATCGACCCGACACAGGATTTAATCGTGCGCTTCCACAGGCTGCCTGACGATTTGGCGTATCTTGAATGTCGCACCCTTTCATCCCAAGAGTCCCACCCACTCGCTAAGACCGATGTCCTGGAATTTTCACTGAACCGAGACCCCATCGGCGAATTTTCTATCCACGTTGCGGATGATATTATCGCCATATTTTTTGCGGAGGCGCCGTTCAGTTTCAAGCTATTTAACTGGAGGGTCGGGATTACAATTGCCGTGTGTCCCAAACTCCCTTTGCCACTTCATTTTTTTTCTCATTTGCGAATAGGAATTGGAGGACCAAGCGATCGAGACCCCGTTCCCTATAGCAGAGTTTCATCTGCTATCGCCTCGCTCCTACATTTTTGCTCATACATCGTTTTACCATGGAGATGCCGGACAGATCGACATCTACGCATTCGACGGCGAACGCGCCAATTATCCGACGCATGTCGCAACCCTGGAGCTCCCCAAGCTCCTCCCGAACGTATATGTAACCAACCTGATAATTCAGGCCGCACCGTTCTGTGCTCAAGCTATCTCGGGAACGCCGTTCTCAAAATCCAACGACAGCCGCATCTACATGGTCTTGATCTGTTATGGCACGACCCCGGTGAAGTGGTACCGCCTCTTCGTACACTACCGCTGCTTTCATAAATATATGTTGGATCACGGTCGCGGGACAATTAAATTCGCCACCGTCACGGTTGTACCCTGGGACGGGTGGGGCCCGCAGAACTCGCTCATGCTACCAGGAGAAAATCATCAGTGGATTAGGTTTGCGATAGCCTATACGTCGTATTTTTTGTCTGATAACATCTCGTGCTCAGACACGTCCACGGCGAACGCGTTGCGCTGCCCTGCCCAGGCCTCGACTTCCGAGCCGTCAAGATTCTGGATTTCGGCATCGTCCCCAAGCGGTTCGTTTCCACCAGTGGCAGCGATAGCCCGTCGACGGCGGAGTTCGCCACCCAATTGCATATGGAGTCTATAATTCTCAAGCAGGACAGTGTCTTCGAAGATACCGTGACGACATTCCTGCCGTATACGAGCACGATCCGCTTATTGGAAGAGGAATACAATTTGTTCCTCCTGGATCAAGACCGAATCATAGGGATGAATATTTTTGTGGGTGTGGTTTTGTTCCAAAGGTTCTTTGGCTGATAAGTATGTTAGGACGACTCTGACAACCATCAAGCGACTGTCTATACATTTTGAACCACTGTCCTCGACGGATCTTGCTCTGTACTATTAAATTGTGTTTGTTTGCAAGGTCTGATTCTGGCTGACAAGTCAAACTGGACGTTCGTATTAAATATTAATGGTGATTTAGAGAAATCTCGTACTCCACTGTGCAAACTCCATTTGAAATTGACCGGGCCCGTTATATCCCGCCGTTAAACGCGGAGTGTCTCAGGCCCAGGGTTTCTTTCGACTTTCGCCGTCAGTTCATCCGCAGCACACTCGCAACCCCCCAATGTCCGCTCTCTTCAAACTTGACTGATTACCGGGCTCGGCGAAACCGGTACCTTCGTTCGGCAGCTCCGTGCAGGAGGCGACAATGTCATCGCGACGGGTCGGAATGCTTCGACCAAGCTTGCGCACCTCCAGGATTCTGGCGCGACCTTGATGTGACCTCGACAGCGTTGGAACTCAAAGCGAAGATCCAAGAGGCTTGAGTGAACAACGCGGGATACTTACATTGAAAGCGGCGCGGTGGAGGAACTTATGTGCGTGCCATATTCTCTTGGACATCGTTACTTGGGTTCGGAGATCAACGATGGTTCTCGAGACGAAGTCCAAACTAGAAGTAGAAAATGGTAAAAGTGCAAATAACCGCTTGTTGAATTTTATCGAGATTTGGACAGACGCTAACCGCAATGACGCGTAAATCCCAATATAGGACCACCTTTGAGTACAGGGCTGCTCAAACTGGGCACCCCAAATAGTTCCGAAATATGATTGCGCCCTAAACGAGTGTTTCAACTGCTGACCGAGCCCAAATCCAACCACTGACCGAACCCAAACTCGGCTGCCGACCGAGCCTTTGTTTTCAACTACTGACCGCGCCCCGCTTTTAAATACGGTCTGCCATTCACCGGCCTCACTTCCGCGCCTTTTATTGTAGGATCTGCTAACACAGCGCGAAAAGGACTCGGCAGCATGTCGGAAAAGAGAACTGAGATGCAAGTTCTTTCACGGGAGCACCCAGTGCCTTCCGCTTCTTTGGAATACTGCTTATTCTTTTTCTTTCCCAACCCGAAGGCCAGATTTAATCGAAAGGTTTCATGTAGGTATTGCTACTTGGAAACCCAGCACTCTAATAATGCTAGTAGGTCTTCATTGAACCCTGGAGCCCGATCTCCCCTCATCTCCCCCAACTGTTGTCCCTCCGAAGCACTCGCCCGAAAACAAAATAAACCAGAGGCAGATCGTACTGTACGTTTCAACAAGCGAGGTACGAGCTCCTAAATTGTTGAAGTGTCTGCCTAGGGGAGCCTAACTGTACGTCGTGTTTCAGGAACTCAAATTATTCATGCTTGTCAAATGTTCTTGATTCTGTGGATGGGCAGACCTGAAGCATATCGAGCACGTAGCCATTTAAAGCACTGATCAGCCAAGTTCAGGACAGAAACACTCAAAGTGATTGGGCTGGGTCGGTGGTTGGGATTGGGCTCGGTCAGTGGTTGGTTTGGGGCGCAATCCTATTTAATGCAATGACGTGTAAATCGCCAATATGAAGCTACCTTTCGAATACAGGGCTGCTGAAACTGAGATACATGTTAATAGTTCCAAGTTCGGCATCGACGCGCCTTATTGCTGTGACTGTGACTTTTCGTTTCTTCCTCCCACCGCTCGCATTGCGGCCAACCAACTGCTTCGTGTAGGAAAATTTGCCTGCATCTCACCAACCACCGTTACCCTTGCCTCTGTTGGAAAAATCCGTGATTAAAGTAAATTATTTACAGATTATCAGGCCTTATTAGGCAGTTATCAGGTGAAAGTCGCCAGATAATGACGTTATCAGGCCTGATAAGGCGACTTTCGTGTGAAAAGGCCCAAATAAGGGTCCCAAAAATGTTGAATAAAAAGTTCCGACATTTTTTTTTCTAACTCGCATGTGACTTCGATCCACAGCCTCAGGATGATTACGTTCGGGCAGGTTGTTATTGACCTCCAGACGGCCTCCAGACGGCCATGAAGGAGCTCGTGGAGAACAGCCTCGACGCAGGAGGTACTAATCTAGATGTGCATAACGTTTAATGACGTTTAAGTCCTTCAGATGGTTCCGGATTATTTGCTCCTGCACTGAAACAAACGCAAGATCAACATACACAATTTCATCTCCCTGTGTGAAACAGTAACGAACCTTCGCTCAAGATTGCCGCCACCACCTTGGAGGAGGACATGAACGCCGGAAATTAAAACGCGACGAAAGTAGCAGGTCCAGCGCCACACCACTCACAATGGCTTCTATCTCGTAGAATATAAACGGCCGCGGCTCAGGCGAGAATTTCCGCTATGGACGCAGGCATCATCAGAATCAACGGACAGATTAGTATTTGGCAGATCGGGCTTACATGGTATGCCGAGAACTTGTCCCGGAAGTCTGCAACAGAAAACAGAAGCTGATTAGGTTTCGTTCCCCACAGAGGAGGAAGAGCAGAAGGGGAAGGAGGACAAGGGCAAACGTGCATTTGGTGACGGACACCACGTCGTTCGGCCGGTCCCCGAAGCCCGGGACGTATTTCTTCACCGGCACGCCCGCCGCGATGTGTGCTTGCAGCACGTCTTTCTAAAGAGGCGCACACCCACAAATGGTCAGCTAGTTATCCAGGTTGCACGAGGGAATGAACGCAAAGCAACTCACTTTATTGAAAAGCAAGATGAACGCCGTCTTCGCGAGGAGCGGGTTGCCCACGATCTCGCGCCAGAGCTCGAGCGAGTCTTGCTGTAGTCAGGGTACACGGGATCAGCCGCGGGGTCTTTATCGAACAGCTGTTGCGACGGCGCTTACGACACGGTTAACTTTCGAGTCTTCGTCCAGGCTTTGCCAGAAGGCGAGCGGTGCGAGGAAGACGATGGCTTGGACTGAAACCAGCAATCATGTCAACGATACAGCCGAAAAGGGAGAGGAAGAGCCCAGATATGATACACACCATCGTCGAAATACGGTACCTGCAAATAAAAAGAAAAATAGATTAGTGAGAGCACTACACCTGGGGTGATTGACTGACCCATGTTGATCGCTAGGAAGGGTAGGTTAGGTTTAGCGCGCACACGAGCCCGGAGTAGTACTTCAGTAGCTTCACAGGAAATTCATTACCTGATTGCTGCTTCCACACACGTCAGTGATGTAGAATTCCGTCCCTGCTCTGAAGCCTAGTTAAAGCCTCCGCTGAGTATATTCGAGCTTTTTGAACTGACCGCGTACCCGACTCAGTGACGAATCGGTGTTCTTCGACCCCCGGCGTTTTTATTCTGGCGCGCATGATGTCGCCTGATCAGAAGAATATAGTCAGTCCCGAGAAAATATGGGATAATTGATCAGGCGGCCCACGATCTGACGGTATATAATCAAGCGCCGCGATTCGGGCGGTGTCGTTCAGGAAGCTGTCGAATTGCGTAAACGATGCGCATCAAGCACAGAACGAAGCGCGCAGCACGCACAAGCCGGAGTCGTCTTGCAGATAAACGCCATGCCGTTCAAGAACGCCGCGCACAATGGCGTCGTCCCAGAGAGCGATAATCTCGTTTTTGCACGCAGCTAGGACTTGGGTGACTTGGGATGGGTCACTGTCGGTTTCGCCTGTGGGGGATTGCGCCTCTGGTGTTGTCGACGGTGACCGATTCCCGAACGATGCCAGTTTGTCTTTCCAGCCGCCTCCTGGCCGCACCGTGACCGTGTAGTCGCCCGTACTACTCTCCATGATTCGACTGGTACTCGTCTCGAACGCTAGCAACGGTGACAATGACAGTGCGAGCCGCCTGTGTTCGCTCGTGAGAGCGGTCTCATGTTTTGATTCCGCGGAATCAGTTTCGAGCTCTTCCCACTCCTCTTGGAGGACCGTTAATATTTTCTTGATGGAACTGACGAACAGAGGTTGGAAAAAATACGGTATTAATGTGACCAGCGACGCACTTTATGAGGTTGAGCTGGATCACGGTTTTCCAGACCAAACGTTCATTTTCGAAATATTTAGGTGTGAGTGCGAGTCGGAAATCTGCAGCACGTCAGGCGAAGACCTCCAATGCAATAAATAGCAGTAGACGGACTCCGTAGCACCGAACTCTGCAAAGAATTGCCTCAGCGAAACGCAATGAAAGAGTAAAGCGTGTCTGACCTTCCCGGATTCTGATTGGCCTGCAATGGAAGCGGTTAGACTCTGAACACATTGCACCATGGAAAACGGGACTAACCTAAGAGCAGGATCTTTACCGCACACTTTTTCCTCTCCAGCGCCTTCCTCGATTCCGCCAGCTCCGCATCGATTGTCTGCGAAACTCGTGTCGCCTCCCAGGCTGCCTCAAGCCTCGCTGCTTTCTGTTCTTTGGTCTCGTTTGCGGGCGGTTGGAGGTAGATGTCGAGGGGATCGAACGAGCTGTTGCTTGTCCTCAGCGGCCTGCGGCCTGGCATTATGCTGGGGAAGAGAGGAAGCCGTCGAATGGACTTATTGGCCATGACAAGATGCCACCAGATCGCCAAGAATCTGCGGCGGCATCAAATGAACAGCCTGAATGTTTTGAACAGGGCTGGCTTTGGTAAGTAGGGATACACGGCATTGTCCAACTCATGAACCCGCGCAAAGTCTTTGCTGTTGGAGTGGGTGGTGTGGCGGAGGCGCTGCGAAGCGGCGCCGGAGCAGGATCAATTTGGGATCAATGCATTAATTTCACTTTTCTCATCCTCCCTATAACCAACGGGACGCGTTGCGACGCGTCCTGACGCGTGTTCTTACTCCTACCCCCGAATCTGTGCTCCTCGGCTCAATTTCAAAATATCACGAACCATACGACCCGCCACGACGCGTCTCGGCGCGTTTCGTACGCCTTACGGAATGATTTTGATCTCTACGTTTTTCCAACGTTTTTCACCTTCCCGCGACCAACAGGTTGTATTCTGACGCGCCTTCCGCGCAATTTCCCGTACATTAACCTCTTTCAACACCCACACAATCAGAATTCATCGCCTGAACTTCAGAATTCACCCGAGTCCCGCGGCCCCCTGAAGTTCTCGCATTCTTACTATACTATTCAATTACGATCCTGCAGGCTCAGATACCGCCCCCGGGGGTAATTGTTAGTTGCCGTTATTCTTCATTACCAGGTATGTAATACCACTCCCTCCCCTCCGTTTTCTGCTGTCACGGGGCTGGCCCCGAGATGGCCGAAGCTAGAACGAGAGCACGAACGAGGAGAGAATCTCAAGGGCTAGGTAGCCCCGAAACTGGCGTTGATTCGACGAAGCGTACCACGACGAACCAAGAGTATAAGTACACGGGTCAAGGCAGTGCTACAGGTGGAATGTATCATAAGTATCGTAAGTATTGTATGTCGCTAAGCAAGCGAATAATAATGAAACAAATACAATGTAAGGGGCATGACAGTATTGATCCGCCATGCCCCTTACATTACCCCCACTTTTAGGCGGTGAGTCGGGGTACGCAAGGAGTGGTCATGAGAGTCGTAAAGGGAGAGGAAACATGAGCATGAGACCATCAAGGTCAAGAGACAGAGCAGGGACATGCAAAGATGAGAGGAAGCTGGGGAAGGAGTAGATGCCGCGAGGAGAGACCTGCAATGCTGATCAGGCATGAGCATCAAGGAAGTGGCTGGGGAATGTGCAAGTTCCTCCAAGCCAGGAGCACAGGGAGACAGAGTCAAGTTGTGAATGGTAGCGTAAGACCGAAGCCTTTGGGCCACCAATGCCGAGTTTTTGTTGCGAGCATCAAGAGAGGCAGCATGAAAGCTAAGGGAGGAGAGCACAAAGCTCAGGGAGGAGTGCGTAAAGATGTGAGGGGAAGAGCATCAAGCCCAAGCATGAGGAGAGGAAATTTTGGGAAGGAAGGTGTAAGGACACCCAGGGAATAGCTCAAGAAGTTGAGAGGGGAGCACGGAAAATACGACCGAAGCCGTGAATTCCCGGGATCAGAAGGAAAAAATAAAGTTTTGAAAAATCTGCAAGCAGACGAGTCGATCCGGCGCACCAATCGCTTTGCTTCCCTTCATGAGCTTCAGGGTAAGCTTTGCTCAATGCGCTCCGATCGTCGCCTCCCTCCGCACATTCTGGTGCGCTGCACATTCGGCTTTTGCCTCACTTGCAGGGATGCGCTCCAGTCATTCTCTTCTTCTGCACATCCCAATCGGATCTCTAAGTGTACCCATTTATCTTCCTTTTATGAAGGAAGGAGACGGCCATTAGGACGACAACAGTGGGCTGGGTGGGAAGGTAAGATACGAGATGCAGAAAAGTATCTTCCTTTTTGATGAAGGGTGGGTGGGTGGGATAGGAAAAGAAGAAACAGTGCGGGTGCAGGGGGCGAGTGAAAAGTTGTAAGGCCAGCAGGAATCGGGTTACCACCAATTCCTCATGCTTCACATACCTCCAATTGCCGAGGGAGGGTTACACAAGGAATGGGGAAAGGATGGACTAGGAGTGTGCAGGGGAGGCCTCGCTCGAGCGAGGTGATGACTGTCATGAATCACCCGGGTTCTACTTTTTCGCGCGACGCGTCCCTATGGATACAGACGCGTCTCAGCGGCACGGGACTCTCATGCCGCCACCACGTGACCTTCTCACGGTTGAAACCCGACCTCGGATTCTAAAGCCGCAGACTCAGGGAGTCTGTGCCACGGGATACAGAAGACGTTAGGGACTAGGAACCCATACAGACAGACTCTAGTCCCCGGACGCACCAAGGGCTGACACAGAAGAGTACACGAAGTACAGGAGTGGTTGCAAACCTGATCGGGGTTTGAACCACTGGATACAATGACACTTAGGACTAGGAAACCCGAGTGTCGGGTCTCCTAGGTCCACCGATGCCACGGAAACCAACACAGAGGAGTCCAGGAGCATCAGCATTAATGCTCCTTAATGCTACGGTGCAGGAACTGATTGCGATTGACCGCGATCACTTTAATTTATTAGAAGCCTATATAAGCACGGTAGAATCTCCATGTACAGTAGATTCTACCTCGTCTAATCTCAGGCTTCTACCTTGGCTTGACATAGGCATTGTCTCCACCCTGCCCCACTTCCCTCAACCGTACTACGGGTTGTATCCACGCCCCGGGTTGTATACCTGAGTGGATATCACACCCTCTTCAACTCGTTCCGGGTTCCGCCTCGCATCCCGACCTACGACATACGGCCTCCTAGGGAGGACGCCATACGACTGGTCCTACTGCTCGGGGAACACACGAGCTACTAGTGTCTATCGGGTTTATCCTGGTTGGGGTTCTCGACGGGTTACTCGCTGTTTAGCCGACCCAGAGGCCGTTGCTGACAATGACCTACACAAACCCACGGGGGCGCTCGGAAGGGGAAAGGAGTACGCAGGGGAGGCCACGTTAAGACGAGGTGATGACCTGTGCAAACGCCAGAGGCGCTCGGCCTCAAAATGAGGGGTTTACACCAAAGAACAAGTGCAGAAGGTCTCAGGAGTAAAAGGACGAGACGAGGGGAGAGTGAACCCCAAGGCTGAGGAGACAAGAATTCCCACAGAGCTCAATAGCCCTGAACCCAGTTCTACTGGCTGTAGACGAGTTGGTTGAAGGAGCGCGAGGGGGAAAGCCCAAGAGAACACCCAGAGTGAGTCAAGGAACCGACAAGCAAGAGAGCCGACAGTGAGGAACAAAGCCGCGGCGATGCCGAGAGCAAGGAATGAGGCCCCCGACAATAGTGTGGTCGAATCAAACTGTCACGGGGCTGGCCCCGAGATGGCCGAAGCTAGAACGAGAGCACAAACGAGGAGAGAATCTCAAGGGCTAGGTAGCCCCGAAACTGGCGTTGATTCGACGAAGCGTACCACGACGAACCAAGAGTATAAGTACACGGGTCAAGGCAGTGCTACAGGTGGAATGTATCATAAGTATTGTATGTCGCTAAGCAAGCGAATAATAATGAAACAAATACAATGTAAGGGGCATGACAGTATTGATCCGCCATGCCCCTTACATCTGCCTCCATATTCCAAAGGATCTTGGTTTCCCAACCTCACCTTAGCAAGTTACAATTTACCCTTCCCACTTGCTCGCGTTTTCAATCCCTTGTTGTTCGCTGCTCGTACATACCCGCAAATCACCACCCTGAATGTGAATGTATAACCTAACCGTTTCACCGGCCAAATCACAAACTCGACCAAACAACCCGTCACTTCTCTCTTCCGTACCACCACTCCCTCTGTTTTACAGTACTGTAGTATTACGACCGGAAGTTCAGGTGACAGGTGACGGAGGCCTGTGAACTGAACTAATCAAGGTTGGTGATGGTGACAATGAGTTTTCCTGGCCCCAAATAGGCCTAGATAATAGCAAAATTTCGCTCCGGCATTCGCCGGATTACCATTTATGGGAATTGTTGGCTGATTGCCGAGCTGTGAACATTCAATCTAGTGAACTTTTGTGGGTGACGGGTGACACCCCGTGAACTAGTGGTCATAATACTACAGTATAGTACCTAGTAATGGGACGGTCAAATCTTTTGCCGAGTTATGCACAGAAATGTGACAGTTTCTACCCAAACTGAGTCGGCCGATCGAAAGTATCGGTCTGAATGAGGGTTGGTGCAACATCTTGGATTTATCCATGAGGAATTGGCCTATATCGCCCAGGATCAAGGTCAAAAGTCGTTATCAATCCAATGATGTAGCAATGGGACACATCACAGTCACGCCGGGTAGCATCGGCTATTCACTACCAAAAGATTTATTTAACTCAGATATTGGCTGGCCGTGGCAAGCGGGAATCTGAAGGACGCTCCTCGGGGCTCAAGAGACAATCCACTAGCACTGGAGGCGCATTCTGTGCAAACCGACTCGGAATATGAGTGAGGCCGAATGGGAAGATGCGAGCGTGACAATCTTGATTAATGCTGTTTTCGAGCCATTTTCTAAATTCACCTTAGTGAGCACTCAATTTTTGCTTGCGTGCTCTCGGTATATCACACATACACGTATTGTACATACATCCATACCCTATGCCAATCTCGGAGCTGTAATCCCATTTTAGATGAAGATATTCAAAGCTGATGGCCAGATTTGATTTCACTTTTCTGGACTTTTTGGATTGATTTTGCTCTACAATGAGATCGCAGGCAACAATGGGTGTGGTATTTTAATATGATGTTCTATATATGTTATACTTGCTGTATGCAAAAGAATCGGGGTAAGGGGTACCTATAGCAGTGAGAAAATGCCTCCGTCCCATTACGGGGTGCCGTCCCATTACTAGGTACTATACTGTACCCCTCTTTTCCTCACTCAGGATCGAAAATTCTTCCGCTGTGCAACTCTCAAGGTATTTCTAGTCTTCCTTACTTCTCTATTGACTCCAATGTTTCTGATCAGCCTCTCTGTACCAGGAATTTTTCTCTTCACTGCGTGGGGCCGGTCCTTGAAGCCTCGGGCCTGCTTAAATATGACTACTAGGTGTGTCTTTTGCCCTTGATTGTCCTTTCATTCTTACCTTGCTCACCTCACCTTCAAGCCGCAATTTTTTCTCCCTGCTGCGCGGGGCATCCTTGAACCACCTCAATGTCCACGAAATTGGTTACATGCGATGAGTATCAAGCCCATCGACAAGACTTCAATCCACAGAATTACGTCCGGGCAGGTTGTTATTGACCTCCAGACAGCCGTCAAGGAGCTCGTGGAGAACAGCCTCAGGAGCTACTAATCTAGGTGTGCATTTCTTCCCCTCACAGTCTTATGAGATCGCGGTCGGGAAGAAGATCATCGATGCGGCGAAGGAAGTTGGTGTCAAGTTTATCGTATTCAGGTGTGTTGGAATCATCGGCGCACTTGGAGCTCGGTTTGAATTTAAGGATATAGCTCGGTTCCAGGCTTGACGAAGCCGACAGAAGGGAAATACTACACTCAAGTCTCCCTTTATGATGACTGAAGAAGATTTATTTGGGGGGACAGACAAGGAGGTGATTGAAGAATATTTGAAGGCTTCCAAGTTCCGGCATCGTCAATGCTTCGCTTCATCTTGGGAGATTCACGGAGAACCTTTGGACGTAAGTCTTCCAGATAAAGCTCAGGCATTCATCACTGATTTAGAAATGAAGCCAAAAGAATCTGAAGAAAACGGCCACAGCCGACCACTTTTGATGCCGGTTTCACCAATTCCCGAAAGCTCTCCACCAATCAGTTTCGCAGCACAGCATCCATGGGACAACCGTGGCACGAGACGAGATGGAATGAAAGGAAAGATTAAAAAAATCATCAGACTTGGGTAAGTAACCGAAATCATGAATCACAAGTCAGTAAATTTGGTTGAATAGTATCAAGAGGTCGGGCGAAATTGTATATACATAGTACGGTGATTCCGATTGCCACACCGAGGAGTAGAGGAACCAGGGTTGGATTAATCTAACCAGAGTTGCGGTCTATCGACTTCAAGTGAATACACAGTATATTATACGGACACACTTGGCTAACTTCAACAAGCAAGGTACAAACTCAAAATTGTTGAAGTGTCTGCCTAGGGGAGACTATTGGCTAACCTGGATCCACGATACTGCTCGAGAGTATGGTTGCGTTTTCGGCTGCAGTTGAAAGCATGGAGTCACGGCATCTGTGAGGTCCGAGTATTTAAAAGGGTACAGACCCCACAAGAGTCATCCAAAATCACTGTATGATCATGAGGTGTTGGATTCCATGGCCAGAAAAACTGACTAACTATGTGCACACTGTCCAACTAAATAATATTCTACTGTACTAATTACCTTGTTCTAGATACACTTTAAATTGTCTTGTGAACAATGAATTACCTAAATATTAGATGGGTTGTGCACGAGTAGCACACGGCTTTTGGGCATTGTGCAAAGCCACGGGGATTTTCCGACTTCATCTAGAAAGGGTTGAGCTTTCAGTGAACCCGCTGAGTGGAGGGGAGTATTTTAAACTATGGAATGGTTGTTCCATTTGCTATTCAGTTTGTAGGTGCTGTGAAATCAACGCAGAAACTCAAAGCCAAATCAATATATTCGCTGGATCTGATTGGTAGCCGCATGGATAGAACATTCAAAATGGTATTCGTGTGAGTCATTTATGGTGGGTTTATGAGTTCGGGATATTGAAATCCTCCCCACGGTTTTGTAGTCTCTGTAACAGATACTCTATATTGATGACAAACAAGTAAGTATCAATATAGAGTCTGTTAGCAAACACAACCATCTTGTTGGCTGACCCATCAATTTTTTGCGGCCTTGCTCTCAGACACCTTCTCAGGCAATAATTCTGAAAATATTTGAGCATGTAGAGGTCCTTCTAATGAGACAACCCTTCCCTTACACCTAAGCGATTGGTGCAGCTATTGTGATGATATCTTATAGATTTGCGAACAACAGCTTATCTAATCATTTTTTTGCTTGATCATGGATTGAAGGATTGGCTAGCCAAAACACTTAACTCTTGCTGGAGGATATCATCCATCTCACTTCATGAAGCTGCACAGAGTGTTTTATATGTTCATCTTGTATTCATTGTGGTAGTACAAAGGAAAGAAACTCCTGTGAGCACAGCCACCTGATTGCGTAATCACTCGGTCGGCCAACAACATGATCGTGTTTGCTACAAGACTAGCGGTTTTGCACAATGCCAAAAAGTCGCATGAAGCTACATGCGGCTTTGCGGCTTTTACACAACCTATCTATTAAACAGTGTCCACAGCGCAACCTTGACAGTGACACCCAAGATCCCCGGTGTCACGTGTGGGCGGTTCGGGCCAAGTCCATCCATTACAGCATCACAGCATCCCACTGAGTCGTCTTGCTTTCATCCTTCACCAACCGGTCTTCGCTCAACACGTAGAATACAATAGCTAGCCAAGAACTTCTGTCATTTCAGTAGCATGGCTGTACCCCCTCTTCGCGATGTTGCCCCGGAAATCCTGTCGGAAATCCTCGGTTTCCTGGACGCGAAAACCCTCCTTTTGTGCTCCTCTGTATGCCCATTGCCTATTGCCGTCTAATCTGAACAAATTGATTTTCAAGGTCTGTAACTTGTGGCATAATGCCGTGAAGGGCTCTCCTGAATTGCAGTACACGATCGAGCTGTGGGCGGATGGTATGGTTCGCGGGTCCTTCCGGCGCATTAACCTGCGCCAAAACGCTCCAAGTGTTGTATAAGAAACGCCGGGCTTGGGAGGACTTGGAATGGACCTCAAAGACCGTTGTTGAATTCGAGCCTTTGGTTTTTGCCGCGCATACAAGCTTGTAGCTGGGCTTTTCGTGCAGCAGGAGCAGGGGCCAGATTTCCTTGCCATATCGCTGGCGCGGATCGTGGATGAGCCGCAGACTGCCAGGTATACCTACTCCATCGACCGGAATCTCCAGAGCTTCGAGGACTTT
Organism: Mycena olivaceomarginata; assembly: GCA_029378375.1. NCBI lineage: Eukaryota > Fungi > Basidiomycota > Agaricomycetes > Agaricales > Mycenaceae > Mycena > Mycena olivaceomarginata. The sequence continues at coordinate 52,174 of JARKIC010000959.1, read as the reverse complement.
GTGATCGACCCGACACAAGATTTAATTGTGCGCTTCTACACGCCACCTGGCGAGTTGGCGTACCTAGAGTGCCGCACCCTTTCATCCCAAGAGCCCCATCCACTTGCTAAGACCGACGTCTTGGCATTTTCACTGGACCGAGACCCCATCGGCATATTTTCTATCCAAATTGCGGATGATATTATCGGCATATTCTTTCTGGAGGCCCCATTCAATTTCAAGCTATTTAACTGGAGGGTCGGCATTACAATTGCCGTGTGTCCCAAACTCCCTTTGCCACTTCATTTTTTTTCTCATTTGCGAATAGGAATTGGAGGACCAAGTGATTGAGATCCCGCTCCCTATAGCAGAGTTTCATCTGCTATCGCCTCGCTCCTACATTTTTGCTCACGCATCGTTTGATCTTGGAGATACCAGGCAGATCGACATCTACGCATTCGACGGCGAATGCGCCAATTATCCGACGCATGTCGCAACCCTAGAGCTCCCCAAGCTCCTCCCGAACGTTTATGTAACCAACCTGATGATCCAGGCCGCACCGTTCTGTGCGCAACCCATCTCCGGGACACCCTTCTCAAAATCTAACGACCACCGTATCTACATGGTCCTGATCCGTTATGGAGTTACACCCCGGAGAAGTGGTATCGCCTCTTCGTGCACTACCGCTGGTTTTATAAATATGTCTTGAATCATTGTCGGGGGAAATCTAAATTCACCACGGTCGTACCCTGGGACGAGTGGGGCCCGCAGAACTCGGTCTTGTTGCCGGGAGGGAACCATCAGTGGAAAGGGTGTGTGATCGAGTACTATATGTGTCTTGTCACTTTCGCCTGAAAACATCTCGGGTGCTAAGATTCAGACAAGTCCATGGCGAACGCGTTGCGCTGCCCTGCCCAGGCCTCGACTTCCGAGCCATCAAGATTCTGGATTTTGGTATCGTCCCCAAGCGGCTCGTTTCCACCAGTGGCAACGATAGCCCGTCGACGGCAGAGTTCGCCCCCCAATTGTATATGGAGTCAATAATCCTCAAGCGGGACAGTCTTTTCGAAGACACCGTGACGACATTCCTGCCGTATATGAGCATGGTCCGCTTATTGGATGAAGACCATGATTTGTTCCTCCTGGATCAAAACCGAATCATAGCGATGGATGTGTCTGTGGGTGCGCTTTTTTGTCCTAAAGGTTCTTTAGCTCACAAGTGTGTTGGAAGCAGTCTGACACTCATCAAGCGACTGTCTACACATTTTGAATGTCCTCGATGGATTTTGCTCTGTATCAAATTAGTATGTTTGTTTGTAGGGCCTTGACTGCTTCTGGCTCACAAGTCAAACTGGAACGTTAGTATTAAATATTAATGCCGAGATGATTTTTGTGAAATCTCGGATTCCACTACGCAGTGCAAACTCCATTTGAAATTGACCGGATCTGTTATATCCCGCCGTTAAACGCGAAGCGTCTCAGGCCCAGGGTTTCTTTCGACTTTCGCATTAAGTTCATCCGCAGCACACTCGCAACCCTTCTCCTCGAACTTCGCTGATTACCGGGTTCGGCGAAGCCTTCGTTCGGCAGCTCCACGCAGAAGGCGACCGCCGACTATGTCATCGTCGGAATGCTTCGACCAAGCTTGAGGATCTCCAGGATACTGGTGCGAAGATCTTGGACCTCGATGTAACCTCGCCAGCGTCGGAACTCAAAGCGAAGATCAAAGCACGAGCACAAATTTGTTGTAGTGTCTGTCTACGAGAGACTAAGATCAAAGAGGCTTCAGTGAACAACGCGGATACATTGAAAGCGGCGCAGTGGAGGAACTTATGTGCGTGCCAGATTCTCTTAGATATCGGTTCTCAATATGAAGTCAGTCAATATCCATGTAAATTTCATGGTGTATCAAACTACAAGTAGAAAACGGTAAAAGTGCAAATAACCACTTGTTGAATTTTACAGAGATTTAGACAAACACCAACGGCAATCATGATGACGCGTAAATCCTTGAATACAAAACTATCATCTTAAATATAGGGCTGCTCAAACTGAGATACATCCAAAATAATTCTAAGTTCAGTATTGACGCGTGTTATTGGATGACTTTCCATAAGCATTAAAATATATTTTTCGAATATTTTGAGCTCAAAATCCGCCGAATCACCGCACTGACATGACACCTGTCGGGACCCCATCGGGCCCAGATCTCTGTTAGAATTTCGTGTACCCTCTTACAGAGTTTAATTTATTATAATCTGTAGGAGGGGTCCCTACCCCCTCTTCAGATTATTCTCTGACTGAATTTGCGTCAAAATAGACGGATTCAGACGAATCCGACGGCACTCATCTTCCCACGTCGCCTCTTTGGGCTGCGTGTCACGATGTGACTTCAAGTGGCTCTCTTCCTCACTCAACCTCGCCTCGTATCCACCCCCCCACCGCGCACGCGCCGCTGCCCAAGTTTATTTCTTACCTCTCTGCCGCCCTCTCGTCGCCCTCCTCGCCCTGCACAACGTCCACGAAACGTACGCGCATGCGTCTTGTCGATCTTTTGGTGACTCAATGTTGCGGACGTGTGCGTGTTGTGTGCGTGCAGGATGAGTTGTACAGTGCACACCTCCGCGGTAGGCGTGGGCGCAGCTGGTGACTACAGCGTGCTCGAAGTTGTGTTCCGCCGGTGGAGCCAAGCGCCCGCTTACCCGCACCGAGCAGGCGCATACCCGTGTTGCTCATACATTCATGTACATCGTCAAGGTCTGGACATCACCCATCTCAATGCACCGAGTATTCAAGGCTCTACAATGTTCCTCATGTACTTGCATCCAATAATTAGGTGCGAGCTCAGGAGAGGCGAGGCACGAGTCTCCCTGAGTGGAAGACAAGGGTAGCAAGGAGCGAGCTTAGATAATTGCGAATACATACGCGTGACCGCATTTTCTTGACGCGTCCCACTCGCGTCTTTTCTCTTCCAACGCGTGCTCGCCCCATCCTCTCCCTCACACCTCCAATTTTCGAGTCCCACCCACCCGCATCCTGTTGCTCACGCTTGGTTGTTTCAGGTCGCCTCATTCATCGGGGCCCGTCTCATCCTTGCGTACCGGAGTCGGGGCCATCCGCCGCTTTCATCCCGCCTCGCTCGTCCCCCACCTCTCACGGTGAGCAGATGCTTCAGCGAGCCGGCCGCGGAGCGGCCCCCCCTCCCCCGCAAACCCTCATCCTCTATCACCTCCTCCTCCCTCTCTCATTATAGCGGCCGTAGGCCGCCCTCATAGTTCACATATTCATCTATATATTCATCATAGCGGGGCCGACGACGCCCCCTTGTCAAATGATATTCTATTTGCTTATGGGAACCATCGACGATTAGATTACTCGGAGTAAACATGGGTGCCGGCAGCGTTGGCACCCCTCAAAAATAAGATAATGCTTATGGAAAGTCATCCATTGCTAGTCTCTCGCAGACAGACACTTCAATGTAAACTGATCTTAGACTCACGTTGTTGCTGTGACTGTCAGAAGCACATGCTTGTGACTTTTCGTTTCTTTCCCATCACATTGCAGCCAACCAACTGCTTCGTATAGGAAAATTTGCCTGCATCCGTGACTACAAAGCCTTCGCTTTTAACTCGTATGCGATGAGTATCAAGCCCATCGACAAGACTTCAATCCACAGGATTACGTCCGGGCAGGTCGTTATTGATCTCCAGACGGCCGTGAAGGAGCTCGTGGAGAACAGCCTCGACGCAGGAGCTACTAATTTAGGTGTGTCACTCCTCCTCTCAGTCTGGCGCACCATTCACGCGCACTGCAGAAGTGCGATTCAAGCAGTACGGTTTGGCGACAATCGAGGTTATAGACAATGGCGGGGGGATTTCTGAGGAAAACTACGAAGGACTAGGTAAGTTACAGTGATCTTTGAACCCCAGTTTGCTGATACGAAGAGCTAGGTACGCTACAGTGAACTTTGAACCCCAGTTTGCTGAATTGTCACCCTGCAAGCGCTGAAGAATCACACGTCCAAACTGTCTTCGTTCGCCGATTTGACGACAGTGACCACCTTCGGCTTTCGCGGCGAGGCGCTGTCGTCCTTGTGTGCACTGTGCGAGTCGGTCGTGGTATCCACTGCGACCCAGCCTCCGATGGGCGTCACGCTGGAGATGGAGTCAAGTGGCAAGATTCGCCATAAAGGCAAGATTGCACGACAGGCGCGTTTTATTTCATCTTGTCCTTTTGACCACATTCAATTCTGATGTAGCAATCCAGCGCGGCACCACGATAACACTCACCAACCTCTTCAGCATGCTCCCCGTGCGCCGAAAAGAGTTTGAGAGAAACGCGAAGCGCGAGTTTGGCAAGGCCCTGGCGCTGCTGAACGCGTACGCATTGGGACCCTGTTCGAGCCGTAGCGGCGTCAGACTGGTCGTCAGCAACCAGGCTGATAAAGGGTATGTACTCCAATGTTTTTTCAGGCTTGATAGTCGTGACGCTCATATCCCGCGCAGCCAGAAATCCGTGCAAATCCGCACGCCCGGAACCCCCTCGCTGCGTGAATCAGTCTCAGCACTCTGGGGCCCAAAGGCGCTCGACAACATCGCGACGCTCGACCTACGCTTTCCCGTCGAGCGGGACAAAATGACGTTGAGAAGGTTTGCTTGCTTGCTTGCTTCCGTTCTGCCTTCCTTTCTTTCTTTCTTTCGACGTCTTCTGAAAACGAAACCTCGTGTTCAGAGCAGCCGCGCTGGAGGCCGACACCGCCCCCATCCAAGTCGTCGTCCGAGGCCTGGTGTCAAAGTTCGCTGTCGGGTGCGGGCGCACAGGCACCGACCGCCAGTTCTTCTACGTCAACGGCAGACCGTGTAATATGTCCAAGGTCAGGTCCATCCAATTCCTTTGGGAAAACAAAAACTCGAATCACTTTATCTGAACTAAATAACTATCCCGCAGGCCCAAAAAGCATTCAACGAGGTCTACCGGTCGTTCAACGCGACTCAGGCGCCCTTTATCGTCGCGGACTTTATCTTGCCCACTGGTACGTACTACATTCTCGTTCCACATCGACATGGCCTCTGAGCACTGGCGCTGCAGATACGTGTGATATCAACGTCAGCCCTGACAAGCGGTCGATTCTGCTGCACCACGAAGCGAACCTCATCGCTGCGCTCAAGGTGAGGTGCTTTATTTGCAATTACGAGACTTGAAATACCGAAGACTGACCTACCTCGGTATTAATTCATTATGTACTCTACTCTAGACGGCGCTGGAAGCGGCGTTCGCGTCCGAGCGGTCGAGGTATGGCGTCGAGGCGACGGCACAGCAGAAAGGCAAAGGCATGGTTCAAACCTTACTGCCGGGGGCGGAGTCTTCGACGAAAAAGGACTCGGAGGTAGCACCTGTGGTGGTGCAAAGTGACGACGAAGACGAAGAGGATCTTGCTGACGAGGATGGGGATGGGGATGGAGGGGAGGAGAAGGAGATCGAGGTACAGGTACAGGTACAGCCTTCCGGCGCGTCAAAAATGCCACCAAAGAACTCGGATCCCGCCCCGACACCATCTCGAATTGCGGCGGTGATGTCTTCTTCAGTCGCGAGCGGAACTCGTGTTGAAACACCCAGACACCAAGACGACGGCGACAGCCCATTCCTCGTCCCCGAGCCGATTCCCAAACCCAAACCAAAACCAGAACAGGATCAGGGAGGTTCCCGCGGTGCGCCTGGGCCTGGGCGCGCCATAACTGTGGATAACCCCACCTCCCAGACGTCAAACAGCCACAGCCACAGCCCCATCGAGGACGTAGTCGTCACGTTTGATCCCTCCCGTACGAACTGGCAGCGGAAGCTGCAGCTCGCGCGCAAGCTCCCCGATGGGCCAGAGCCAGAGTCGATTCCAGAGCCGTCCGATGGAGGCCAAGCGCGGAAGAAACGGCGGTCGGAGCCGGACCGTGGTCAACCCGACCCCCCGATACAGACGACGGGCACTCAATCCGCGCGCCAGAGCCAGTGCCTCCGCGCCGTGTTGGCTGGGTTTTCTGGGCCGGGGAGTCAGCGTACGGACGTTGTGGTGGACGAGGACGAGGACCAGCTGGACTCGAGCGAAAACGAGGGTTCCCAGCAGCCGATCCGAAACGCTGACTCGGAGAGGCTTCGTCGAGAGGGTAGAGACGAGAACAAAGATACTCAGATGCAGGTTGACTTGAACGTTCCGGAGGATGCTACTGCGTCCATTCGGAAGACAACTCCACAGGACGGTGAGGACGAAGAAGAGGATGTTCAAATGCAGGTTGATGATGTAGCCGCCCAAGACGCGAGCTCTCCTGTCGCGCTTGATTCTCGAACTGACAGGGCCAGTGCTGTGCCGCCGTCGAAGATTGACAACGACGAAATCACGATAATTCAGCCCGATAACGCCAAGTCGGTTCCCCATCCTCGCGGCAATCCGTCAGTCATTGACCTCACTGACGACGATCTGTTCGAGTCCTCAGAGCTTTCCTCCTTTGCGCTTGATACTGGCTTGTCCGCGACGCCTTCTCTCGATGAAGCGGTATCGCGACCAGAAGTGATTCGGACTTCGGGCGATGACGGAGATCTTTCCCTTCGTGTCGACCTATCCAAGATCTCGAGTTCGTGGCGTCGTTTACACGGAAACCTTACTACCGGATCAGCTCGTGGGGAACTAGAAAGGGAGCCATCGCCATCGAAGGTGCTTTTGGATGCCGGAATCACCGACGCGCCCAGCGACGACGTCGCAACTGAGGCACTAGCGCGGACAATCAGCAAGGCGGACTTCGGTGCGATGGAAATTTTGGGGCAGTTCAACTTGGGATTCATTATCACCCGCCGGCGGAAGGAAAAGGACGGGGACGATGCTGCGGTGGCCATGGACGACTTGTTCATCGTCGATCAGCATGCTGCGGACGAAAAGTACAACTTTGAGACGTTGCAGCAGACCACGCGCATCAAGTCGCAGAAACTTTTTCGGTGCGTTTTGGGTCTTATTCGCTGAAAGGGTGGCTGGTGGCTGATCCTTGAATTTGAAGGGCTCAAGCGCTGGAGCTCACGGCTGGCGACGAACTGTTGGCGGTGGAAAATATCGAGGTGCTTCGCCAAAATGGGTTCGAGGTTGAAACAGCAGCGGAGGGTGATTCGGGGCCACGGTTATCATTGACGGCTCAGCCAATCAGCAAGGACACCGTCTTCGATATGAAAGGTGTGCCATTTATTCTTTCAACCGCTCTTGCGAACACACGCTCATGACCGGCGAAAGATCTGGAAGAGCTCATCCACCGGATGCGGGACCAGCCCGCGGGCCAGATGGTGCGCTGCTCTAAGGCGCGCGCGATGTTCGCGATGCGCGCGTGCCGGAAGAGCGTGATGATTGGGATGCCGCTCAACAAGAGCCAGATGACTGGTGTGGGTTGCAGTCGCACGGGGCCATGCGGCACGGTGAACTGACTATCTTTCTCTCCCAGGTTGTCCGGCACATGGGAACGATGGACCAACCGTGGAATTGCCCGCATGGGCGCCCCACAATGCGGCACCTGGCGGATATCGTGGGGGAACACGATCGGCGAGGCGTGAACTGGGCGGGATTCGCCAGTGGTTGAAACTAATATCTTATCGCATCTTATCGCACTTCCACTCGACTTCCGCTTATCATTGATACTTTGTTCGGCTGCAATTGAACGCTGCTCCGTCCACCATGTCCATTCACGCCGTGAAACGCTCGCAGAGCCATTTGGCTTGGGACAACAGGTATCCTGCCGCCAATACGCCGTCCGCACGGTTGCCTCACTTGTTCTCAGCATCGCGCCGGTGTTGCGCATCCAGTCAGGCGAAACAGTGACGTTCGACTGTCTCGACGCGTCGAATGGGCAGATTACGCCAGACAGCACCGTTGACTCGATCAAGTCCTTGGTGTTCTCACAGCTCGACCAGGTCAACGGACCCGGTGCGTGCTCGTCCCTGATGTGTCCCTGCTCGACTCAAACACCGACCAGTCTTCGTGCAGGGCGCCGCGCCGGGCGACACGCTACAGGTTGACGTCCTGCGGGTCGCACCGGCGTCGTGGGGCTGGACGGCATGTATCCCCGGCTTCGGGCTCCTCACGGACGAGTTCCCCGAGCCCGTACTGAAGATCTGGGATTTGGACACGGAGGAAATGTTGACGTACTTTGACAAGGAAAAGACGATCCGCATCCCACTGCGCCCGTTTGCGGGCGAGATGGGCGTTGCACCGGGAAAAGCGGGCGCGTTCTCGACGATCCCGCCGTACGCGACCGGAGGGAACATCGACACGAAGCATCTGAGTGCGGGCGCGACGCTGTTCCTCCCCGTCGAAGTTGAGGGCGCGTTGTTTTCTATCGGGGTCAGTGGCTGCTAATTCATGGCTGAACACGGGTTGAAACTGCGCAGGATGGGCATGCGGTGCAAGGCGACGGAGGCACGTATTTTTCCTTCGCCTTACCAATATGTTTATTTTATCTCGCGAGCAGAAGTCTGCGGTGATTGGCAATCTGTCTCTGGGTGTAAGTTACTGACTTGTGGCTGGCTCGAAAGGAACCGCGATTGAAACACCCATGACGGTGTCCGTGCGCCTCACTGTGCGCAAGGACCGCCCGTACACGAAGACGCCGCACTTCAGCACGCCGAAGGTTAACATCACGGACGAGGAATACTACTGTACCACCGGCGTCGATGCGGACATGCGCGAAGCCACCCGCGCGGCGGTGCGCCATATGATCGACTTCCTCGCGGCCGAACACGGCTTCGCCCGGGTCGAGGCGTACATGCTCTGCAGTGTCGCAGCTGATTTGCACCTCCATGAAGTGGTGCGTGCCAGTAATGACTTCCATTTAATTATTGATGTGATTTGAATTCGGGTTCGACATAGGTCGACATGCCGAATTATGTCGTACGCAATAATTTGACTCGTCGCCGCGGGCATTGAGAATCAATTAGGTGGGGATGATGATTCCGAGGTCGATTTTAGGTGCTTCTGCCAAGGTCTGTCGTCTGTTGTACTGTTTTTGTACTGGTAATCATCTACTGCAGGGCCGTTTGTAGCGTCGCGCACGGAAGAGCTGGGAATCCAATCAGCGATTAATCCCCTCACCCACCTGCTGCGGGCTTCTTTCCCTATTGTGGCTTGGTATCGTGGCGCTGTGTAAGATAATTGTAACCCAGAGCGTGTCGGATGAACTGCTATTCTTGGATCTCATATTTTCAGACGCGTGTGGTTCAACCAGAAAAAACTTTGGCCAAATCAACGATTGCCGATGATGGCAACGGTGATACTCCGAGCGAAAGGAGAGGCTCCCTGCTAAATTGGAGCGACACCACCCGCCTCCTTCATCTTTTGTTTCCAATGATTGACCGGAAATAACCTCTCGCCGAGTCTTCTTGATTCCTCGCGGGGAACTCCTCCACTGCGGAATTACTTGATGTAATTGTCTGACAGGGTTTGACAGCGAGGTCCTATGCTTCCCTTGCTTGCTGTAAGGCTCTTCTCTGCCCGGTCTGGGATTGATTCTGCGGATCGGGAACGGAACTGTCCAGCGGTGAATTTTATCCTCGCAAAGTATTCCCGTAATTGAGCTCCACCGGAGAATCTAAACATGCTCCCTAGGGGCTTTTACCCACTGCGTTTCACATCCGAGTGGATCCGTATCTGACATTAGACCGTTTTTTGATTAGGACCGGTCGAATCCAGCGTGATGTGTGTCATCCTGCAAGTCAAATATTCGTTAAAGTTGCGACAATGAAAATGGAGGAAAATAGACAACGTTCTCAGCCGCTTAGACTCTGGCTTCTTCTCGGTTCTGCGGTCAATTTACTGACATTGAGCCGCAATATGTTCGTATTCAGCGCTAGTTCTCCAGCATGCCCCCAAATTGAACCCAAAAAATTCAACGCATCTAATCCAGCGAGCTGTATCTCAAAACACATTCCATGCACCCCCGAAAGCTTCAAGTCGACTATCGATTATTTACAATGAATCACCACTGCATAATTGGTGCCGCGGAGTTTGATTCAGTGATTGATGATCAGCTGTCAATGCTGACGGATGTGAATATAAGATACCTCCGTGACTCCCACCGCGACAGCCCTCTCACGAGTCCTCCTCCCGTCTCCGTCATGGCCAGAGTTAGGAGCGCCTCTCTCGATGACCCGTTCGCCGTGCACATGGCGCCCCCAGAAGGCGAAACGCCCGACCAGCGCATGGTTCGGCTGGCGGCCGCGCAGAATGCAGAGAAGATGTCCCGACAAATAGACGAGGCCCTGCTCCAGTCCAAGAAATCGCTGGACAAGAAGCGATCGGACGTGAAGATACTCCTGCTAGGTATCTGATACCCTCTTTGCTGCCTCGCAGAAGGCTTATTCCGCCTGTCGCAGGGCAGTCGGAGTCCGGCAAGGTTAGTATTATGATATATATTTTCTCGGTATTATCGGCGGAGTGCTTACGCTCGTCCGTTCGTGCTGCGTAGAGCACGGTCTTAAAGAGTGCGTCGCTCGGTTCTCGTTCTCCGTGACCGATCGTGGCTGACCCCTGTGGCGTAGACTTTCGGTTACGGTTTACGCCACAATATTTCGATAGCGAGCGGGCGGCATGGAGGATGGTGGTTCTGCTCAATCTCATCGGGTACCGGTCGCCCATTCGCTCAGAAAACGTCACTGAAAATTATATCCTCCAGGTCCCTCCGAGTGATCTGCGAGACTATCGAAAGCGAGCTGGAGGCACCGGAATTTAGCCTTGTTTCCGATCTCCACCGCCAACGATGCGCTGACCTCGCCCATGTCCTGCGCGAGGAGGATGTAATAAACAAGCTTATATCCCCGTCGAAGCAAATCTTGGGCGAAATATACGTACGACCGGGAGGAGAGTGGAAGGCCATCCTGGCGACGTCGGAGCCCGCGAAGGAAGCGGCTTCGGTCGTCCTCTCGATGCGCGACGAGATAGAAACGCTCTGGGCAGACACCGCCGTTCGAGAGCTGTTGGAAAAGAAGGATATTTCGCTGCGGGATGGGGGCGGATAGTGCGTCCCTGCTCAAGTTCGTATCGAGATTAATGCTCATCGCCGTGCGCAGCTTCATGGACGACGTGGCGCGCGTCACCGAACCCGACTACGTTCCCACAGATTGTGTGTCGCCATGCACACCGGCCAGATTGTCCGCCGCTGATCATCTGATACAGCTGATATTCTTCGCGCACGAATAAAGACGATGGGTGTCGAAGAGCATTTCTTCGAGAAGGAGTCGGCGCCCGGTGTGTGCACAACCGTCCCTCTTCAAAGCTGAGCCTGAATGTATCCCAGGAACCCGTGGTGTCAAGGATTTCTGGATATACGATGTTCCCGGCTCGCGAGGATCGCGGGCGGCATGGCAAGCATCTAGCTTCGCAAATTTTGTGTCTACGAACTCACGACGCCGTGCCCAGGATCCCTTTCTTTGACATGGGTACGCAGCTATTTTCGGCCTATATTCATTTCCTTACCGGGTCACTTCTGTAGTCCAGGCCATTGTATTTTTGACGCCGCTCTCGTTCTACGAAGTCCTCGAGGAGGACACGCGAGTGAACCGACTCGAAGACAGCGTAGTACTTTGGAAGGAGATCTGCGCGAACGAGCTGCTCCAGAACTGCCAGCTTATTTTGTTCTTCAACAAGGTGCTGTGATTTACCTTGCTAGATCTTTGTCCTCATCTTTTCTCGCGCAGATGGATATCTTGAAAGCGAAGCTCCGCGCGGGGTTGATTATCAAGGAGTATGTTCCGAGCTTTGCGGACCGCCCAAATACGTACGCGGGCGCTACTGGCTGTGAGATGCCGTCCAATTCAGGAGTCCGAGGCATCCATTCTAATCACCATCCCACAGATTTCAAAGAGAAGTTCCGCGCATATCATGTACCTGCTTTATCTTCATTTAGCAAAAATCCATTTGACCTGTTGCACTGCAGAAAAGAACGTCGCCCAAGCCGCGGAGCTTTTTCTACTATGAAACCACCGCTGTCGTAAGCCCGCTGTCGGCCTTGCCTTCTCCTTTCGTTTTTAATCCCTGCTTCAGGATACACGCTCCACTGCAAAAATTATTGGTGCAGGTCCGTGCTTTTTGCTTTCAACATCTTTACATTGCCGGCTCATCGGATCGCCCGCAGTGCACGAGGAAATCTTCCGCAAACACCTGCAGGAGAGCATCTTGATTTAGCCGCGGACTCGGACGTGGGCGTATATTTTATCTGTACAGATCTTTGGGCGGCGGGGCCCCGCATATTCTGGGTTATTTATCGGCATAATCTTCGCGTATGTATCCATAGTCTATACCATTGCTTTCCTTTTCTTCCAGTCGGTAGGCCGACCCTCATGATAATAACAGCATAGGATGATCGACAAGGTGATTCGCGCGAAGTGTGGAAACATATGGACCAATTTAATCCTCGGGACCGGGGGTTGCGGGTGCCGGGCACACGACTTGAGAACTTGACATATGAGGTGAACTTGAACGATGACTGCTCCGAGTCCGATTGCATTGGGCGGATCGGGCCGGGGTCCGAACTACGGATTCAGGGTCGGGTATCCATGGACATGAAACCATGAAACCAAATGGGTGTCCGTTGCCCAAGCCAAGTATTACTGTATCGATGGTATTCGCTTCTTTGCGACGCGTTTTGCGAGCGGAATGAGAGGAAAATAAGAGACATACATCCAACTATGATGGCAAACTATCAACCACATCGAACCGAAAAAATGTGCCCTAGTATGTATACGACTTACAGTAAATGCTATGGACGCTGCGGCCTATCCTATCCGCCCAATAGGTTAGGCGACAATAAACGTCAGGCCGCGGCGCTCAAACCATGCTCAGGCCGTAATCCATAACGACATGATCTCCACATACTTACACACTTCACACACGAAAAAAAAAAAAAAGGCGTGAGGGACATAGCGACACCTGCAATTTTCAGGCCTTGACACAACGCAGACCCAGTTCGGCTCAATTCAGACTATTCACAGGCGCCGCCGCAGATCTATGGTTCAAGAACCGAGTCTTCTTGACGATCTGATGGCATCTTGTCATGACCAATAAGTCCATTCCACAGCTTTCTCTCTCCCCCAGCATAATGCCAGACCGCAGGTCGCAGAGGACAAGCAACAGCTCGTTCGATCCCCTCAACATCAACCTCCAACCGCCCGCAAACGAGACCGAAGAACAGAAAGCAGTGAGGCTAGAGGCAGCCTTGGAGGCTACACGAGTTTCGCGGACAATCGATGCGGGGCTGGCGGAATCGAAGAAGGCGCTGGAGAGGAAAAAGCGCGCGGTAAAGATCCTGCTCTTAGGTTAGTTCCGTTTTCCATGGTGCAATGTGTTCAGAGCCTAACCGCTTCCATTGCAGGCCAATCAGAATCGGGGAAGGTCAGACCTTTACTCTTTCATTGGGTTTGGCTGAGGCAATTCTTTGCAGAGTTCGGTGCTACGGAGTCCGTTTACTGCTGTTTATTGCATTGGAGGTCTTCGCCTGACGTGCTGCAGATTTCCGACTCGCATTCACACCCAAATATTTCGAAAACGAACGTTTGGTCTGGAAAACCGTGATCCAGCTCAACCTCATAAAGTGCGCCGCTGGTCACATTAATACCGTATTTTTTCCAACCCCTGTTCGTCAGTTCCATCAAGAAAATATTAACGGTCCTCCAAGAGGAGTGGGAAGAGCTCGAAACTGATTCCGCGGAATCAAAACATGAGACCGCTCTCACGAGCGAACACAGGCGGCTCGCACTGTCATTGTCACCGTTGCTAGCGTTCGAGACGAGTATCAGTCGAATCATGGAGAGTAGTACGGGCGACTACACGGTCACAGTGCGGCCAGGAGGCGGCTGGAAAGACAAGCTGGCATCGTTCGGGCATCGGTCACCGTCAACACCAGAGGCGCAATCCCCGACAGGCGAAACCGACAGTGACCCATCCCAAGTCACCCAGGTTCTAGCTGCGTGCAAAACGAGATTATCGCTCTCTGGGACGACGCCATTGTGCGCGGCGTTCTTGAACGGCATGACGTTTATCTGCAAGACGACTCCGGCTTGTGCGTGCTACGCGCTTCGTTTTGTGCTTGATGCGCATCGTTTACGCGATTCGACAGCTTCCTGGACGACACCGCCCGAATCGCGGCGCTTGATTATATACCGTCAGATCGTGCGCCGCCTGATCAATCATCCCGTATTTTCTCGGGACTGACTATATTCTTCCGATCAGGCGACATCATGCGCGCCAGAATAAAAACGCTGGGGGTCGAAGAACACCGATTCGTCACGGAGTCGGGTACGCGGTCAGTTCAACTTCACCGAGCTCGAATATACTCAGCGGAGACTTTAACTAGGCTTCAGAGCAGGGACGGAATTCTACATCACTGACGTGTGTGGAAGCAGCAATCAGGTAATGAATTTCCTGTGAAGCTACTGAAGCTACTCCGGGCTCGTGTGTGCGCTAAACCTAACCTACCCTTCCCAGCGATCAACATGGGTCAGTCAATCACCCAGGTGTAGTGCTCTCGCTCATCTATTTTTCTTTTTATTTGCAGGGTACCGTATTTCGACGATGGTGTGTATCATATCTGGGCTCTTCCTCTTCCTTTTCAGCTGTATCGTTGATGATGATTGTTGGTTTCAGTCCAAGCCATCCTCTTCCTCGCACCACTCGCCTTCTGGCAAAGCCTGGACGAAGACTCGAAAGTCAACCGTGTCGTAAGCGCCGTCGCAACAGCTGTTCGATAAAGACCCCGTGGCTGATCCCGTGTACCCTGACTGCAGCAAGACTCGCTCGAGCTCTGGCGCGAGATCGTGGGCAACCCGCTCCTCGCGAAGACGGCGTTCATCTTGCTTTTCAATAAAGTGAGTTGCTTTACGTTCATTCCCTCGTGCAACCCGGATAACTAGCTGACCATTTATGGGCGCGCACCTCTTTAGAAAGACGTGCTGCAAGCACACATCGCGGCGGGCGTGCCGGTGAAGAAATACGTCCCGAGCTTCGGGGACCGGCCGAACGACGTGGCGTCCGTCACTAAATGCACGTTCACCCCTTGCCCTTTCCCCTTCTGCTCTTCCTCCTCCATGGGGAACGAAACCTAATTAGTTTGTGTTTTCTGTTGCAGACTTCCGGGACAAGTTCTCGGCATACCATGTAAGCCCGATCTGCCAAATACTAACCTGTCCGTTGATTCTGATGATGCCTGCGTCCATAGCGGAAATTCTCGCCTGAGCCGCGGCCGTTTATATTCTACGAGACCGAGGCCATTGTGAGTAGTGGCGCTATACCTGATACTTCCGCCGCGTTTTAATTTCCGGCGTCCCTGTAGGATACCAAGTCGACGGCAATAATCTTGAGCGAAGGTTCGTTACTGTTTCACATAGGGAGATGAAATTGTGTATGTTGATGTTGCGTTTGTTTCAGTGCAGGAGCAAATAATCCGGAACCATCTGAAGGACTTAGACGTTATGTGAATACGCACATAACTTTGGTCCTCGGCATGCCGCAACACAGTAACTCACACATCCTGCCCAGATACACCGGACTACGATAATGATTTACGGAACAGAACTGTATCCATATATTTCACGGCGATCTAATTATTCGCGTGTTTTGCACCGATTTCGCGTGGGATATGGGATCGAATTGGAGGAACGCTGGAGGAATGTTGGAGGAAGGAGGAGGAAGAGACATGTAAATGGGTTGGGGCACGTAAGCGCGGCCCGGTCGAGGTTCAACATTTGTTCGTATTTATCATGCGCGAAGCCTGATGCCCAGTGAAAAGTCGGTGGGATTGAGTGGAATGGAATGGGACACGGTGGTGGGTTGCGTGATGGTCCGGGATCTTTTGGGAAGAATTGTGCATGCCCATCACCGCCGTCCAATCGATCTCACTTTAACCAGCTTGAACCCTGGGGAAAAGTGTGACCGATTGTGACTTCATGACCGCAAAATTTGTGTAAGTACCTTCTGTTTCCCTCCACCATGTCTATGCATGGCCACGGGGGTAACTCCCTCCGCCGCCATTTACTCCACCAGCACGGCTCCTTCTCGTCAAGCACACCATTTCCCCCTTCGCCGTCACTTTCGCACTCCCGGTCCTCTTCTTCCTCATCTGTTCGTGCCGCCACCTCCGGGATCGCTCGTGCCGTCACCGCCCCCGCCTCCAGGATCGCTCGCGCCGCCACCGCCGCCACCTCCGGGATCGATCGTGCTGCTACCGCTGCCACTGCCCAAGCCAACAACAAATTTGGCTGAGAACATCTGGTGCGTTGCGTGCACATGTTCCATGTGTTATCTAACGTGTCCACAGTGCAAATGTGGTTGTCCCACCCCCACCCCTGCCTCTGGGATCGCTCGCGCTCCCACCGCCGCCATAGCCCAAGCCGGCAGCGAAGACAAAGAAAGGGCCGGGCCCCGCCAAGGCGCACCCCACTCATACGACCGCTCGGTTCGTCCTGCCATTCCCTCCCATTAGATCATTACTTACATTATTGTAGCAATCTTTGCCTCGCAGTTTACGCCGTCGATGTCGGTGGAACGACGGCAGAATTTGCTCTTCATTGGAGGGCGCTTGTGGATGAGAACCCTCCGTCGGCGTTATTCAAGGTAACGAGCTGCTTTTCTTCCATATTATTTAATTCTTACTTAAGCTGCCTTAGGCGTACTCAAAAGAGCTCGTAAGTTCTCTTCCGTTCCGCCGTTTTCGGCCCTTACTTATTTATTTTCTAGAAGGGAAACAACGACCTGCCGTTGATGAAATCCAGAAGCGCATTCAAGAGATTCTCAAGTAGGTACCCGGTGGAAGGTGCAGAGGGCAGCGGTGGTGGGCGCGCGGAGGGCAGCAGGAATGGACTAGATATCTAGTACTCACAGTCGTATTCATCAATTTAATCACCTTTTTTGGTCGATATGAGTGGCTGGATGAGCCAATGAACGATATAGAGTGGGATACTTCCAAAGCGAACTTGAATCCATCCTATTTCAACCCAATCGATTCCCGAAATCGACGTGTCAACCGGCTGGATCAATTGGGATGATTTGGGTCATACTTGCCTGCATCTCGTTTCTTCCCAAACTCTCCAATTCTATCCCGGTATTTTGTGTCATTCATGCAATCGATTGGGTTTACTTGGGAAGGTATGGCTACAGCTCGTTTTCGCCCATTCTAACTCATTCAATCCCACCGACTTTTCACTGGGCCTGATGCTTGATACCGAATTCGACGCGGAAGGGATTAATATCAGCATGTGTACACGATTCTCTTCAACGATCTTATTAACCGAGCCCCGAACCAATCCTTCCCGTGACACTGCTCGCTAGTATTGAGAAGGGAAGGCGACAATAATATCGAACAAAGGCAAGGACGCACCGAGGGGCATATATAACTCGGAAGCGAGCCAGAACGGACCATAAACCACCGCAGGGCGTTGTCCCCTGCAGCCTCCCACCGCCCGCAACCTTCACAATAGTGCGCGAGTTGATGTTCGGGGACGAGCACCTCGACCTTGCTGACTCCAGCCTCGTGGTCCACGACGGCAAAAAGCGGCGGCTCGTGGAGGTCCAGGGAGAGAAGCAGGTCGAGGAGCGTTTCGCCCCCGCCCGCCTCCCAGCCGGAGCGCGCGTTTGGGTCGAACCAGAAGCGCGGTCGGGTGGACCAAACACCCCGCGTTTTCAAGGGCCCGGGTGTGTCGAGACGTGAAATTTCTCGACTGTCGGCGGTGCGGTAGGGCTGCGCGAAGATGAGGTACCACCCGCGGTATTTGTGTCCCAGCGAGAGGTTCACAGTCAATCTTGGATGTTGGAAGCTATGGACAGCCATGATATAGTTAGTAGTGGTGTTTACGCGGCGTTAGGGAGAAATCGGGCCCAGCGCGCAATTGCAATGGTGGGCTACGAGCTCAATGGCATGGCGCGGGGACCTGCGCGAATCGTAAGTGGTGGACGGGGACAAGGTGTATGCGGAGGCTGTGTGCAATTTTTGGAGCGCTGATCAACGTCATCTTCGCCATTTTCGTCCGCATTTGGAATTTGGCCATGTTTGCGATTTGGTCCGGAAAAATCGCCACGGGTAAGCATCGGCCAAACCTTTCTGTGGGAGGAGCACTCTAACCCCATGATCCCAGTCTTCAAAAGGTTGCAAAAACTTTGTCAAGTGATTCGGACTTCTGAAACAGAACGGTCGTTGCTTCGGAGATCAATATCGATCAATGTTCAACTCGTCCGAAAGAAACGAACGCAGTTTTGCCACAGTAATGTAGTTAAAATTTGCTTACTTGACTCAATTAGATATAATTTCCGGAAGTTGATTGAAATCTGGGATGCAAAAACTTTGAATCTTACTATGATTTCCGCACTCGATTCTTACAGTGGGAACCTCTGGCAAATTTTACCATGAATTCCCTACACGGAACAAAATGCTCCGCCCTTCAGCGGAAGTTTTAGCCATTTTTCAACTTGATCACACGAACGGTGAGAAAGGTCGGGTTCGGCAACCCCCGGCCTATTTCGGGTTCAACTCGGAACGAGACGTCCCGATTGTATTCAGATTATTTCTCTTGAATTCTTTTGTCGTCATGCAATTGGGACTGAGTCCTGGTATCTATGGTACTCCAGGAAAACAGCTCGAGTTTACATGTAGTTGAACGTGTTCAGGCGTTGCGTTGCGACTTGACTTATCAGCCCGAAGCAGTCAGAGAAACACGATTTTATTCAGAGATCAATTGAGAACAGCGGTTCAAAATGTGTATACGGTCACACGTTCATGATAGCTAGTGACGGAATCCTTCAAACTCCCATCAGCCAAAGAACCTCGGGGAAGAGAATACACCCACAGGAGTATCCATCGCTATGATTCGGTCCTGATCCAGCAGGAACAAATCGTACTTTTCATCCAACAGGCGGACCGTACTCGTATACGGCAGGGATGTCGTCACGATGTCTTCGAAAACACCGTCCTGTTCGAGGATAGTTGGCTCCAGAGGGTGACTGATGCCACTGGCAAGAATGCGCTTGGGGATGATACCGAAATCAAGAATTTTCATGGCTCGGAAGTCATATTGAGGGCAGGGAAGCGCAACGCGTTCGCCATGGATATGTCTGAGCCCGAAATGTTGTCAGGAATCAGTAAAAACAGGTAAAATACAAACCTGTTCCACTGATAATTTTCTCCCAGAAGCATACGCGAGTTCTGCGGGCCCCACTCATCCCAGGGTACGACCGGGGGAAATTTAGTTTCCCCGCGACGATGATCCAACACATATTTATGAAACCAGCGGTAGTGCACGAAGAGGCGGTACCACTTCACTGGGGTCGTGCCATAACGGATCAAGACCATGTAGATGCGGTTATCGTTGGATTTTGAGAACGGCGTCCCGGAGATGGGTTGCGCACAGAACGGTCCGGCCTGGATCATCAGAGTCGTTATATTTATCCTGGGGAGGAGCTTGGGGAGCCCCAGGGTTACGATATGCGTCGGATAATTGACCCGTTCGCCGTCGAATGCGTAAATATCAATCTGCCCGGCATTTCCAAGGTCAAACGACGTATGAGCGAAGATATAGGAGCGAGGAGATAGCAGATGAAACCCCACTACCGGGAGCGGGATCTCGATCTCTTGGTCCCTCAATTCCTGTTCGCAGGTGAGAAAAAAGGATGTAGGAAAGCCTGGGACGCACTGTAATTGTAATCCCGACCCTCCAATTGAATAGTTTGAAACTGAAAGGCGCCTCCAGAAAGAATATGCCAATAATATCATCAGCAACTTGCATAGAAAATAGACCGATGGGGTCTCGGTCCAGTAAAAATGCCAAGATATCGTTCTTAGCTAGTGGATGGGGCTCTTGGAATGAAAGGGTGCGGCACTCTAGGTACGCCAACTCGCCAGGCGGCGTGTAGAAACGCACGATTAAATCCTGTGTCGGGTCGATCACAAAGTCCTCGAAGTTCTGGAGATTCGTCCCCATCGAGTAGATATCCCTGGAAGCCCGCGGCTCATCCACAATCCGCGGTAACGATGTGGCGAGGAAATCTGGTCCCTCCTTCTGCTGTACGAAAAGACCGGCCACAAGCTCGTATGCGCGGCAAAAGACCAAAGGCTGAAATTCCACGACGGTCTTCGAGGTCCATTCTAGATGTTTCCATGCCCTGCGTTTCTTATGCAGGGTTTCGAGAGTTTCGGTGTGTGTTAACACCCCGGAAGAAGGACCGCAAATCATACCATCCGCCCACAGCTCGATGGTGTACTGCAATTCAGGAGATCCCTCCACGGTATCATGCCACAATTTACAGACCTTGGAAACCCAGTCAGTTCAGATCTATAGTAACGGGCGGTGGACATACAGAGGAGCATAAAAGGAGGACTTTCGCGTCGAGAAAACCGAGGATTTCCGATAAGATTTCGGGGGGAAGATCGCTGAAAGAGAGTGCAGCCATGCTAATTAAACGACAAAAGTTCTTGGCTAGCTTAGCTGTTGTGTTCTAGCGTGTTGAGCGAAGACCGGTTGGTGAAGGATGAAAGCAAGACGACTCAGTGGGATGCTGTGATGCTGTAAGTGTAACGGAGGGACCTTGCTCCCGAACCGCGCACACGTGACATCGGAGATCTCGGGTGTCACCCGTCAAGGTTGCGCTGCGGACACTGTTCAATATTTAGGTAGTTCGTTCACAAATATATCTATCAAGGTAGCTAGTACAAAGACAGTAGAATATTATTTGGTTGGACAGTGTGTACATAGTTAGTCAGTTTTTCTGGAATCCAACACCTCATGATCACCCACTCATCTCGGCGTGAATTCGGATTTCGGACGACTCTTGTGGGGTCCGTGCCCTTTTGAATACTTGGACCTCACAGATGCCGTGATGCCGTGCTTCCAAGCGCAGCCGGAAACGCAACCATACTCTCGAGCAGCATCGTGGTTCAAGGTTAGCCAAGTGCGTCCGTATAATATACTGTGTATTCACTTGAACTCGATAGGCCACAACTCTGGTTAGATTAACCCAACCCTGGTTCCTCTGCTCCTCGGCGTAGCAATCGGAATCGCCGTACTATGTATGTATATACAATTTCGCCCGACCTCTTGATACTATTTAACGAAATTTACTGACTTGCGATTCATGATTTCGGTTACTTACCCAAGTCCTTTAAATTTCCTAAATCTTTCCTTTCATTCCATCTCGTTTCAAACCCTTGCCTCCTGTACCACAGTTGTTCCATAGATGCTGTGATTATCGGGGTGGGTACTCAAGTATCTCTTCCCCTGACTGACTTCAAACACCTAATTTGCCCAAATGACCGTCGCCTAAACTCTGGAAAGAAGGAGAGAAGTGTATTCCGGCGCGGTCCCGTTAAGATTCCACCAAAGATTCGCCGCCACTCGCTTCCAGCAACCCGTACCCCTATTCGAGTCTTCCAAGTATTTTTGTTCGGAGATAAACTGCCATCTCTATCTTCAACTACTGTATAGTACAGTAGTTTAACTTATGGTGTACCAGTTTAACCCCCGGATCATCATTCTATTTCCCTTTAAACTTTCTAAAGGTTCAACCTTGACCTCCGAAGGTCGTTAAAAAAAATGAAAGCTTTGACTACTCCGGAAGTGAATGGATGAGTTGGAATCCTACTGCTTGTGAATGCACCGCGGTGAAACACTTGCTGTATGTCCCTGAAAGGTAAAATAACCGCAAGGGACCCGTGGTTATCGGGATACGCTCTAAAATCTCAACGGACACTGGTCCGGCGGTAGTCCATTTCCGACCGAATACACACGATTACTACATACCGCCTATGAAGTGGGCTCCACTTCGACCCAACTCACCTCCACAGACAACAAACACCGGGAGTTGATGATAGATTGTGGCGAACGTTCAAGCTGTCTGTTATTATTTCGAGCTGAATACCCCTAGGTCTTTTTCAGATTAACGAACGCCATATTCGAAGGAATTAAACCAGATGACGGCTGAGGCGCTAGCGCTGGGCCCCGAAATCCAGTCAACATGAGTGGTCTGACCAGGAACGGTCATAAATATAGTATATTCACACGGGCGCCTGGGAAACCGTCGAGCTGTGCCACGGTGGGACCAACTCGGAGAATGGCAACGACATCAAGTTTTGGTTGACTGCAAACTTTCTTCGGTGGGCACACCTTGCCAGGTAATAATAGGTTCAAGGACGGATGGTAGGAGGAGGATGATAGAGAGCTAAACAGCTTGGAAGTTAGACTTGGCTTTTCCTTGGTGGTTTAGGTTTCGTTTCGGAGATACTCAGACTGGCAGCTGCTGCGCGAGACAATGTCGGCCGACATGGCAACGTGATCGGATTGGACACCCGGCGAGCTTTCCATCCCTTTCTCCGGCTGATTCCTTGCTAATTCCTGTGCGAAACGGGCCTAATCTTGCATTAATCTTCCCATGGCGTCTGCCGCGTAATACCGCCGAAGAAAACGATACAAGGTATCTCCCCTGTCGAGAAAAAAGTAGAAAGAAAGTGGGCCGCGCTGGATGATCGGCAGGTTCTATGAAGGTGGGTAAAATCTTAAAGCCACCGCACCACCGCTCAATGAATCTAGATATATATAGTTATTCGGCTGCCCTCGTGCGTAACACCTTCTGATCGATGCGACGATTCCCACCCGGTTTGGTTATCAGCCTCTTCGGCAATCTTTTTATCACTCTTCAAGTCTCTTGCATTCCCCTCCACTACGCCCCTCGTTGGAGCTTCCAGCGTTCATGCTCGGGCCTCGCTCAGACAACGACATTCTCGGCCGGCCCAAATGGAAGTTGACTGAAGCAGACCTACTGAGCTACCACGAGTACAACGCGGGTCGTCTCATCGTGGACCCGAAGTGGGTCCGATTCGTATACATATGCAAAATGTGCTCATATGGGACTCCAGAGAGGCCGAGAAGGAATTCGGGAGAGAGGTTGCCGCGCTTCTCAAGCTTTCCGACGATGGTACGAGCATTCTTTGGCCACAGCCAACTTCTGATCCCGAGGATCCTCAAATTGTGCGTCCGGCTGTGCTGACCCGTATCCGCATCTAAAAAATACATCCCAGTGGTCGGACAGGCGAAAATCCCTACAGCTTCTCATCATCACCTTAGCAAGTGCCGTTCCCGACTTCGTTGGAAGTATCGGCGTAGCTTCGATTTTTGCTCTTGCCGAGCAGTACGACACTACCGCTGACCACGTAAACGCCCTGTCTTCCAAGTGAGTCCTTCTGTTGATTATGCGGTAAACAATATAACACCATGCCAGCTGGGGCGTTTTCCTGCTTGGCTTGGGCGGTTTCGCCGCCGTCATCCTCACACGCCGGTGGGGCCGCCTTCCTGTCCTTTTCTGGTCCCAGCTGCTCGCCCTGGCCTTTCTCACCGGGGGAATATTCGCACCCAACCTCAACACATTTTCCGCGATGCGCTGTATTGCCGCATTTTTCTCGACGGCGCCCCAAATTACCGGACTGTATACTGTAGCCGACATGTATCCGTTTCATCTCCAGGCTCGAAAGGTCCGCTGGTTCTTTAATTCTATTTCAGATTCCTAACATCGCGACCCGCAGCTTAATCTATGGACAACTGGCTTTATGATCTCACCATTTGTCTCTCCTTTCCTGTTGGGTTTCTTGATTGCACACGCAAAGTACTCATCGTACTTTTTTCATACATCGGCTAAAGTTGACGTTTCTGCAGCTACAAATGGGCCTACGCCGCCGGGGCCTTCTATTCCCTAGTTGTCCTTTTAATGATTGTTTTCCTTGGCGAAGAGACGTGTGTTTCTCTTTCGGTCTTCATGTGGCTGCGCTGCTTTTTCTGAAGTTCTTTCCTTGTGCGCCAGGTTGTACGATCGCACTCTCCGCCCAATCCCTCGTAAACCCACCGTGGGTCTCCGTTATCGCGTCGAGACCCTTCTCGGAGCCACTGGCTGGAAGATGACAATGTTCCGCCCCAACTGGTACGAATGCGTCGTATCTCCGCTACGGGTCGTGTGGCGCCCACACGCGCTCTTGATCATGATTTTCGGGGTACGCACCCGTCCTCAATTACATTACACGCGACGCCATTCCTGACTAACGCTCCCGCAGGGCGTGGAATTCGGACTGAGCATCGGTATGTGCTAGGCTAGGCTAAATTATTGCCGCCTCCGCCGCCGTCGTCAAGACAGCTGCTGACTGAAACCAGGTATAACTGTCACAAACGCGATATTTCTAGGGACCGCGCCGCCGACGGGGTTTGGGTTCAGCCAGACACAGATTGCGGCCATGTATGCGACCCCGATCGTATGTCCTCCTTCTTAGCTCGCAATCAATCGAACTTGTGGAAAAGGTTCTAATTCGCATTTAAATTAGGTCGCGACCATTTTTGGAGAGGTTATAGGGAGGTACGGGAACGACACCATTGCGGCAGTTGGGATCCGTCGGAACAAAGGCGTTTTCGAAGCGGAGACTAGGCTGTGGTGAGTCCCATCCGACGTCTTAAGGATGATTTTCGTCGAGCTTAGATTGGGTTGGCCAGGATGTGCTATTTTTCGCTCCCGCTGTATATTACGGGTTTTCTTCTCCTTGGGCACGGGGCGCAGGCCCTGAACACACCGTCGTTCATCCTTGGATGGGGTATTGGTCAGGTACGCGTGCCTCACTCTCACCTTGTTTCGCAAATCTCTTAAGGAGCTATCAGATAGCAATAATGTTGAACACAACGGCAATATGTACGTCGTGTCCTTGGTTGAATCTGAAACTGAGGGTAACTCAACGGGGTACCTTTGCATAGATGCGTATCTGCAGGACTCTTTCCCCGGGCACCCAGGCGAAGTCAGCGCGCTGTTCAATTTCTTCCGCACAATGTCCGGTTTCTCTGTTATTTACTTCCAGGTTTTTTTTTCGTCTCACAGACGCTTCAACCGTGAACTGATCTCGTTCCAGGCGCCGTGGCTCGAAGCCAAGGGCGGATTTCAGGTTTTTGGCACCGAGGCGGGGTGAGTTAACCGTTTCTCTTCAACCGTGTATTGATAGATACTCGGATACAGGGTCGTCGCCGCGCTGTTCATCCTGATTGTGCCACTGGTGCAATGGAAAGGGTCTGCCATGCGAGTATGTCCCTCCCTTGTCTTTCATTGGACAGTTCTTCTGAATCGCACTTATTCATTTCAGAAAATGTACTCCATCCGCCCCACGCCACCGTCCGCGCCGCGTACGAGCAGGAACTCGTTCCGTCTCTCGCAGCGGTTCGACAGGGTGGAGCCCATCGCTGGTGCCATCGAAATGCCCAGCATCAAGCCGATGGTGTTCCCCACACCCTCCGTGGAGGCGCTCGGTTTCGGCTTGGAGGTGCCCGGCGGCGCGAAAACGAACCTTCCTGGAGCGTCTGAGAGCACGCTTGGTGTGCACACCAAGTTCCCCGGGGCGTCCTCCAGCACGGTTGGCGTCCCGTGATTGGTGGTTGTGGATTTAATGTGGACAATTTGGAATCTTGGTTTTCGTCATAATTTCGGTGGGTTTCCCTATCATCCCAATGTTGTATTATTTGGAACGGAACGGGTGTACGATATGTGTATGTATCATACTATCGAATTACTAATATCTTGAGTCTTTCGCCACTCGGTCGAAATGGAGGAAGCAGACACAGATTCCAAACCGTCAGCAGAGTTGCGGGTCGCATGCGACTCATTCTTTGCGTAGCGGCTTTCACGGTGTTCTTCAATTGAACCAACGTACAGTTCGAATGTTCAAAAGGGCAAGGTTCAGCTTCAATGCGGCGCTGGGAACGCTCTGGTGAAGCCCGAGCTGACACTGTCAATGGCAACGAACTGACTGGAGAACGTCTCGCTGCCTGCCTATCATTAGCGATTGACTCTTACCACTGTTGAATAATTCAATTCGGGTAAATTATCCTCGCCTGCAGCAAAATGGGCGAATTGAAACTGACGTTGGCGGAAGGTTTCTGAGTATTATCCTGCGCTCACGGCGAACTAAGACGGAAGGCTATCCGAGGCGGAAAATCGGCATTTAAGGGGATAACTTGGTAAGCTTGGTGTCAGCGTTTCGGATAAATTAGACCCGCGCGGCAAGGGTGGTCGCGCGTCAATGGCACGGATTGCGAATAAAAGGGGCCGTCTTAGGACCACGACACTAATAATCATCCAGTATGTCTTCCTCTCGAATCGTTTCTGTTCTCGGCGCCACCGGTCAACATGGTCAATAATTTCGAATCCATTCGTGATGTTGAAACTCTAACGAAATTGAACCAGGTGCATCCGTTTTGCAAAGTCTTCTGAAGGATGGGACTTTCTCTGCGCGCGCGATCACCCGAGATCCCAAATCGGAAGCGGCTTTGAAGTTGCAGCAGCAGGGCGCCGAGGTCGTCCAGGCCGACACTGTGGATAAGGCGTCTCTGGTGAATGCACTGCGTGGCAGCGAGGCCGTCTTTGTGGTATGAGGTTGCATTCCTCGCTTTGTGCCCGAATAACGTTCAGTACAGGTTACTCTTTCCACATTCCCCCCATATTCCCCGGAGAAGCCCAGCGAAATCACTGTCGGGAAGAACATCATCGACGCGGCGAAGGAAGTTGGGGTCAAGTTTATCGTCTTCAGGTGGGTTGGAATCTACATTATCTGCGCATTGGAACGCAATCTGAATTTAAGGACACAGCTCGGGTCCAGGCTTGACGAAGCTGACGGGAGGGAAATACACTCAAGTCTCCCTTTATGATGGTGCGTACAGCACAGTCACACTGAAGGCGTTCGGGAAGGCTTACTTGGGGAGACAGACAAGGAGGTGATTGAAGAATATTTGAAGGCTTCCGGCATCGTCAATGCTTCGCTTCATCTCGGGAGCTTTACGGAGAACCTTTGGACGTAAGTCTTCCAGATGAAGCTCAGGCGCTCGCCGCTGATTTAGAAATGAAGCCACAAGAATCTGAAGAAAACGGATACCGGCCTGAACATCACTGTGCCCAAATTCACCCCCACGGCTCGCCAGTCCTTCACCTGGGTTGGCCACGATGTTGGCGAGTCGACACTGGCTCTGCTGAAAAACTACACGGATTCATCGAAGAACATTTCTGGAAAAGTGTATCCTGTCGTAACAGCGAACATGTCCTTCCCTGACCTCGCGGCCATAATTTCCGAAGGTCGGTCGAACAGTAATCTGATGCAGGAGAAGCGCTCATAGCCGTAACGTGTAGCTCTCGGAAAGGAAGTCACGTTTACCAGCATACCTTCCACCGGACATCCGGCATATGATGAAATGGTGGGATTTTCTTATATTATTCCCTCCGCTATATCTAATTGCCTGCAGTATGCCGCACAAGCTGAATACAACGGTTTCTACACGTCGACGCCAGTTCCGAATCCGGACCTGACTGCTCTCGGAGCCAAATTGGCACTATCGAGGAGTTTGTCGAGACAGAGTTGAAGAAACGCTATCAGTGAAGCAGTCAATACCAATATCAATGTAAAATTTCTGCCATGGTGTATTAAATTAGAGCCCAACAAGCTATTACGCGATAGATTTGACGGACGCACTTGGCTAAACTTGAACCACAAGAATTTTCTGGTGCGGTTGAGCCCGGCATCACGGCATCGTGTCGGCATTCCGTTTTGGCGTGGGACGCGGCAGTTCCCGAAGTCGTCTTGCTTTCATCTTTCACCAATCAGTTTTCGCTCAACGCTAGAACACAGGAGCTCCCCGGGCACTTTTGCCGTGTAATCGGCATGGCTGCACTGTCTCTCAACGATGTTCCCCTAGAAATCCTGTCGGAAATCTTCGGTTTTCTCGACGCGAAAACTCTCCTTTCATGCTCCTCTGTATGTCCATTGCCTGTTGTTGTAGATTTATGGTTAAACATATTTTTATAAGGTCTGCAATCTGTGGAATGATGTGGTGAAGGCCTCTCCTGAATTGCAGTACACGATCGAGCTGTGGGCGGATGGCATGGTTTGCGGTCCTTCCGGCGCGTTGACACGCACCGAAACTCTCGAAGTATTGTATCAGAAAAGAACTGCGTGGAAAAACCTGGAATGGACCTCGAAGACCGTCGTGGAATACGAGTCTTTGAATGTTTGCCGCGCATACGATCTGGTGGGCGGTCTTTTTACACAACAGCAGCGAGGACCAGATTTCCTCGCCATATCTTTACCGCGGATCGTGGATGAGCCGCAGGCTGCCAGGGATACCTACTCCATGGGCACAAAGCTCCAGAACTTCGAGGACTTTGCGATCGACCCAACGCAAGATTTAATCGTGCGCTTCTACACGCCGCCTGGCGAGTTGGCATACCTTGAGTGCCGCACCATTTCATCAAAAGAGCCCCATCCACTCGCAAAAAACGACCTCTTGGCATTTTCGCTCGGCCGAGACCCCATCGGCGTCTTCTCTATCCAAGTTGCGGATGATATTATCGGCATATTCTTTCCGGAGGCGCCATTCAGTTTCAAGCTATTTAACTGGAGGGCCGGGATTAAAATTACCGTGTGTTCCAAGCTTTCTTTACTCCACCATTTCTTCTCACTTGCGAATAGGAATTGAAGGACCCAGAGATCGAGACCCCGCTCCCTATATCAGAGTTTCATCTGCTATCTTCTCGTTCCTACATCTTCGCTCATACGTCCTTCGACCTTGGAGACGCCGGCCAGATCGACATTTATGCATTTGATGGCGAACGCGCCAATCATCCGATGCATGTCGCAACCCTGGAGCTCCCCAAGCTCCTTCCCAAAACATATATAACCACCCTGATAATCCAGGCCGGACCTTTCTGTGCGCAACCCATTTCCGGGACGCCGTTCTCAAAATCCAACGACCACCGTATCTACATGCTCCTGATCCGTTATGGGATTGCGACCCCGGGGAACTGGTGCCGCCTCTTCGTGCACTACCGCTGGTTTCATAAATATGTTTTGGAACATTGTCACGGAAAAACCAAATTCGCCACGGTGGTACCCTGGGACGAGTGGGGCCCGCAGAACTCGCTCATGCTACCGGGAGAAAATCATCAGTGGAACAGGTTTGTGATAGCGTATACATTGTCTCTTTCATCTAATAGCATCTCATGGTCAGACAAGTCCACGGGGAACGCATTGCGCTGCCCTGCCCAGACCACGACTTCCGAGCTGTCAGGATTCTGGATTTCGGTATCATCCCTAAGCGTGTTTCCACTAGTGGCAATAACTCGTCGGAGATGGAGCTTGCCACCAGCGAGTTGCGTTTGGAGTCGATAATCTTCAAGGAAGACAGTCTTTTCGAAGATACCGTGACGACATTCCTGC
This sequence comes from Mycena olivaceomarginata, assembly GCA_029378375.1. Lineage (NCBI taxonomy): Eukaryota > Fungi > Basidiomycota > Agaricomycetes > Agaricales > Mycenaceae > Mycena > Mycena olivaceomarginata. The sequence continues at coordinate 22,925 of JARKIC010000959.1, read as the reverse complement.
CCTATACGAGCACGGTCCGCTTATTGGATGAAGAATATGATTTGTTCCTCCTGGATCAAGACCGAATCATAGCGATGGATGTTTCTGTGGGCCTGCTTTTGTCCCAAAGGTTCTTTAGCTGACAAGTATGTTGGAAGGAGTTTAACACCCATCACGCAACTGTCTATACATTTTGAACTATAGTCCTCGATGGATTTTACTCTGTGTCAGAATTGTGTTTGTTTGTAAGGCCTTGACTGCTTCTAGCTCACAAGTCAAACTGGAACGTTAGTATTCAATATTAATGCCGAGATGATTTAGAGAGATCTCGTACTCCACTGCAGTGCAAACTCCATTTGAAATTGACCGGGCCCGTTATAGCCCGCCGTTCAACGCGGAGTGTCTCAGGCCCAGGGTACTTCCGCCTTAAAGGTCATCGCAGCACAGTCACCGCAACCCCCCAATGTCCGTACCCTCTCCTCAAACTTGGCTGATTACCGGCTGCTCAAGTGGATTCGGCCAAGCCTTCGTTCGCCAGCTCCGCGCAGCGGGCGACAATGTCATCGCGACGGGTCGGAATGCTTCGACCAAGCTTGCGCATCTCCAAGATACTGGCGCGAAGATTTTCGACCTCGATGTGACCTCGCCAGCGTCGGAACTCGAAACGAAGATCAAAGAGGCTTGGGATTTGTTTCCCGGCGGCATCAATGTCGTGGTGAACAACGCGGGATACATTGAAAGCGGCGCGGTGGAGGAACTTACGTGCGTGCCATATTCTCTTAGCCATCGTCGGTGATTAATGATGGTCCTCGATATCAAGTCAGGAAGACATGGAGCAGTGTTTCCGGACCAACTTCCATGGCCCGATGAACATCACTCGTGCCTTCTTGCCATACCTCCGAGCCCGAGGTACCGGTACACTCTTCTACGTCGGCTCGCAAGCGGGCTGGCACGGCGACCCGAGCGCATCGAGCTACTGCGCTAGCAAGTTCGCCTTGGAAGGTAAGTTGCATTACAAAATTCAGCCCCAAAAATTTCAACTGATCGTATACAGGCGCCGTGGAATGCCTCGCAAAGGAGCTCGCGATGTTTGCGCCGCAGCTCTGCGTCCATATTGTCGAGCCTGGCTACTTCCGGACTTCAGCATTTAGCAACATCCGCCACGTTCCGGCACGTGTGCCGGCGTACGCGGAGTTCAACGCCGCAACACGGGCGTTCGAGGCGGGTGTCGTGGGAAACGAACCGGGCGACGCAGAGAAGGCAGTTGCACGTATGATTGAGCTGGTGAAAGGGACAGGGATGGTGGCGGGCAGGAAGGTGCCATTGCGCGTGCCGTTGGGGAGCGATGGGTGGGCCCGCATAAAGGCCAAGTGTGAGGAGACGTTGAGGATCTGTGAGGAATGGGAGGACGTCGCGAGGAGCACGGATTTGGCGATATGATCCCAGGATGTTGCACACGAACATAGATTCAAAACTTTAGCGGCACCCATGAATCCCTGCACAATAAAATGTATTGATTCAACGTGTGTATACTCTATGTACGTGTACATTTTTAGTGTTTCGTGTTGACTGGACTCACAGGAATCGTGACTCTGAATCCCGACCGGCCAAGGAAGAGAACCATGTACCGAGAAATGCGCACCGTGGATTCATCCTTGCGATTAATGGCGCCTTGAATGAGGTTTCATTTGTTTTAAGGAGGTGAACTCGCTGCAGGACCGAGATCGTCCTTCACCGAGTTTAGTTGACTACAGCACCTGTGTCCGTGGCGTTGACACTCCTCGAGGTTCCCGGACAATGCCAGCTCTCCCATTAAGCCTGATGAGGCAAAGCGGCGGCCACATGAGGATCGCGCTTGCTGTGGTGTACTGTGCTATTTATATTTGAAACTATCGATCTTCACCGTCCTTGAAGCTCCCTAACTGGAGCGAAATTTAGAGGCATATGCGCGGGCGGATAATACGCTGGCTGGTTGGAGGCTTGTCAAAGGCTTGTTCGTTTTAGTTTGGTCTGCAATTGGCAAGCTGGAGATACAAGATACAATCCCATCACTTATACTGAAGGCCCCCAAAAAGTCTGTGATACCCCATCCTTTGCGTTGTGTTGGAATGTCCGACCGTCGCGAAAGAGACTAATGATGCGAATTGAGGCTCCAATCATTTAGTTTTCGTGTAGTGATCCAGGAAAATTAAACGGAAATGGTTTAAAAACAGTTTAAAACAGTTTACAAACACTAATTTTCGGGTACACCTGAGGGGATGAACGATCAGATGCCGGCCATGTGTAGTATCCTTTGTATTGTACTCCCTTTGAGTTTCACACTCCTACGGTGAGCACAAGGGGATAATACTGACCTGTCGATTTAGCAATTTAACTCACACTGGATAGAAACAGAGCCCGGCAACGGGTGTTTAACAGTTCAAGCCTCCAAGTTCATTGACAAGCACCAAAAAAACTAGCTGGTTGTATATTACACAAACTGGGAACATTTAGTCAGGTCGAAGGCATTCCAGCAACATTCACGTCCAAGAGCAGACAATCGCGCGCCGCGGCGGTGGGTGATTGCGCATCAAACTGATGATGTTGAACCATCAATTACCATAAACGGGAATATGCCCCGCCGTTGAGCATGACAGTAGTGGATATTGTAGAATTGAGCTCAGAAGGATTTTGCAAGCAAGAGATAATTGCGAGGCAAACCAGTGAGGTAAACTACCACAGGTACTCTAGCTTTTATATGTAAGGAATATCAAATAGGTAGAGAGTGAGTCAGGAAGGAATTGGTATATGCTGTCTGAATCATATGGTCGTAGTAAGCTAGACCACATGCAAGGCTAGCAACGGTGAAATAGGAAGGGAAATAACAAAAAGGTGAAACATGTGTGGTCAAGCTTGTATTTCCAACAGATATATCAATGGTTTTCCTTCAAGGGGGTTGAAATACACCTCAGGAAACATCTTGACACCCAAGATGCACTCAGATCTTTGTCTGTCTAACCTCTCGAGGTGGTTCAACTTCGGTAACTGTTTAACCGTTTTAAAAATGGTTTCCAAACCATTTGATCCCTTGGCCAAATGAAATGGAAACGAAAACAGTTTTAACCATTTATAAACATTTATAAACGGAAATGGTTGGAGCCTTAGATGCAATCAAACACGCCTAACTTTCTCCCTCCTCATGCAGCTTCCCCAGGAAACTCCTCGACACTATTGTGCAGAACCTAGATGATTCTCCAACACTCAAATCTTTTTCTCTCACTGGGCCCCAATTGCGTGAGCAAAGCCAGCACATCCTTCTGCACTCATTGACACTGAGAGAACACTGGGGCCACCAGAGGAAGCACAATTTTCTTCAAAATTCACCACACATTGCGGTGACAGACCTGGTATTGGGGCACCCGGGCATTATTCAAATCTGCTCGAGTTGCAACATGCTATAATGTACTTCATTACATTACGACGTCATCTCACGAGGGCTATTGCTGGCCTGAGCAGTTAGCTAAAAGGGATATAATGTGTCTCGAACCATTAGAAAGGTGCTGGACGACAATCCTGGTAAAGGGTTGAAGTGGGAAGTCGCTAATGGAGCAATCACAGAAAGTGCCTTACCATCATGGAAACGGATTGGGGCTACTGCACATCCCTGACTAAGGGAATATTACAAGGGAACATCCTTCTGAACCAGAGGGATCATTGTTGGGCATCATCTGACGTCTCCAGAACTGCCAAGAGAGGGCTGGACTTGGTTGATCTACCAATTGACTAAGAAACCACACTCGGGTACTGGGAAGCGGCGGCTATCATGATTTTCAGACAAATCACTTAAGCGGTTCAAGGCGGAACCATTTGAGCGGATGGTTACCAAGGAGGGTAACGGAGTGCTGACAAGGAGGTCGGCTAAAAGTTGACATATCAACAATATCCCATCACGATCGTTCTAAGCGATGTAGATCTTGACTCATTGTTAAGCTCGGCTCGTCAATGTTTCTTATAAATCTCTCTCAATTTTACTAATCGCTTGATATCTGACAGGAGTTCATCGGCTAGCTGCCATACCACTAGTCATATACCCTGAACCCTATTGCTCGTTTGTATCAGTCTCGTTTATATTTAGAATCCTGTAACATATTTAAGTGGATGGTTATGGTGTGATACCACATTTGTGAAATCAGTGGAATCACCTGGATTTTACCGGATCCCGTGCCCACAAATTCTCTTCAAAAGAGAACCGATCGGATGTCCAGTTGAATATCTTAATCCCAGAAAGTGTTCAAATCCACCATCACACTTCTCAACCCAACTTCCGGATTTATTCACAAACCACTCAGCAACTCGGCATCTAACCAAAAAGGGGAAATTACGACCACGTGACAGGCACGGCTCCGACTGGGTCAGAAACACGGAAACTCGACCACTCTCGTATGTGTTCTTTCCATCGGAAGGAGTCCAGACAAAGCATGGAAATCGTCTCGGGAGCCGGTGTGCTTCTATATGACTCGAAACCAATCATTCCTTGCCAATTACCAGCACTTCACGCCAATTGACTCATTTCGATATGACTCCATGTGCTGCGGAGCTTCTCGTGACTCGGACTGAGTCAGAATTCACCCCGACCAATGGCGAATTGTGTTCTCGGAGGGAACCATGCAGGACAAGTGTTTCATCTTTTGTTCTCAATACATTTAGCTCTGACTCATCTTCTTTTGCCATATGCTCCTTCTCCATTTGGTCCTGGATATTCCCAGGTTATTGTATTTCTTACATTTTCTCATGCCCACCAGAAAACTATAAAAGCCCCCCCCATTGTACAGTAAAGTTAGTTCCCTTTTGTACCGTAATTCTGCCCTGCAGAATATACAAGAGTTAGGCCACATTATTGTGCACCTTTGAGCTCACCTGAACGTCTTCAAATCATCAGCAATATTGTCTTGCTTCTTGGTTATCTCATCCTCTGGTCGTCGTAGACCACCTGCTGCTATAAGTATCAATACCGCTTGATACCACTGACTTTCTGCTATTCACAGATTATCCACTGTCCTGTTTGTTTCCAGTGAAACATACCATTTGCCTTGCCTTTTGTCCTTCACACCCATATACGAGGATTATTCTTCTGCCATCTGGAAGTTGGGTCATCTCTTGTTGGTTCATAAGAAGAGGCAAATTACCTCACTCATTCACTTTCCGTGGCAAACGACACGCCTGATCGGAATTTGAAGTAAATCATTTTACGCAATCACATCTGGAGCCCACCGCGAGGGAGGTTTTTTTGTCAGATCTTGTGATTTACCAGTCCGGACCCACGTACCATCTGGCCGTTGAATGTCCACGGACTCGACGCCTACTACACCCACAGCATACTCGCCCGCATCCGCCTTCACTACTGATAGCCCCCGTTTCGTCCCGGATTCCTTCCGCACGAACCAGTTCAATCCGTTCAGCAGTCCCGTATCACCGACCTTCAACCGATTCACAGCACCGCCTCGATCCCAGTCCGCTCCTATATTCAATATCAGCCCGTCGCTGTCACCATCCCCAGTTACTTCACCTGCTCCACCTCCATCACCGATTGCCACGATGGCCCACCTACAGAATCAGCCGAATCCTCTGAACCCCGCTCCTGCAGTTATCCCACCGAACCCCAATCCTGCTGCAGCTTTCCCTCCTGCCGCTCGTGCACGCAGTCGCCTTGACATGCCTGCTCTGCAGACAAGGGGAGCACCGAAGAAATTCAAGGCAGCCCACACGAGGTTGCAAAGTTCTTAGCGCACCTCGAGAAATTATTTGTTGTCAACAATGTAACAACAGATACCGATAAAGTCGAATCCATGGCAGAATACTGCTCCCGTAAAGTGGTGCATGTTCTCGAAGGGATGCCCCATTATACCACTCCAAACTGGAGTGCACTCGTTGCTGATATGAAGGCCATATTCGATGCGGACAAGGACCAGCAGCGTCACCGCCCCCATGATCTAAAGAAGCTCACCGATGCTTGGCGCAGAAAGAAGATAAAGTCCATGTCGCAATGGCGCCGTTATCTCCAGGAGTTCACTACCATCGCAGGATGGTTAGTCAATCACAACCTCATGGCAGAGGAAGAAAGTGCTCGCCAATTTTGGCATGGCTTGCATTCCAGTCTTCGAACTCTTGCCGAGAATCGGTTGTTGGCTCAGGACCCAACCCGAGACATGTCCCAACCTTTCACCCGTGATGAGATCACTGCAGTTATCAATGCGCGCTTCAAACGTGGGCGCTTTGACGATGACATCTTCAGTTCAGACTCGGATTCAGATGATGATTCATCGGATTCTGAATCTGAAGATGACACCAACTCGGATATGGATTCCGATGCCGACCTTCTCCCTTCGCGCAGTAAGAAAGCCAAGAAGACCAAGCAGAAGCAGAAGAAGCGCACCCCAGTTAAGGTTCGCCCTCCTACCCCAGCCACCATTCCAGCTGCAGCCCCCGTCATTCCGGCTTCGCAAGCCACCAGAGCCGGAACTGTACAGGCAGTCGACACTTCTGAAGTTGGAGATCTGGTCAAACAGATGTCTCGGATGAACATCGAGGACCCTGATTATAATTACCTCTATTATCGAGCCACCAGTCTTGATCCGCATGTTGCGAAATGTGTTCGAGCACCAGCTCTAGCGCTCAAAGCTCCTCCCCTTCCCCCCAATAACTTTCGGAACAATCAATATGTGGCTCCGAGGGACCAGTTCCAAGGTCCTAATGGAGGTCCAAATCGACCTCCGCAGGATCGAAGCTGCTTTGGGTGTGGAGATCCTGGACATGGTCTTTGGGATTGTAAGAAGATGGCAGATGCCTTGGCAACCGGTGAAATTCGCCGTGGAGAACGAGGAATTGAATGGGCCAATGGCAACCTGTTACGCCGCCTTCATACACAGGGTGAAACCCTGCTTGCTGCATTCCAGCGCCAGCGCCAACCTGTTGCAGCTCCGCCACCTCCTGCCCATAATAATCTCGCATTTGCCACCACAGTCCCTGTGGATTGCAGTCAGAAGGGTGATTCCAATGAAGACGAAATTCACCCTGTGTTCATCCAAGCCAGCACATCCGATAACGAGATTGAGAAGATTTTTGCTGTAACACGCTCCCAGGAGAAATCCATTCGTCCAGCCCCATACCCTCCTGCTGCTACACGTAATCAGCCAGCTACCCGTGCACAGGTCAAAAAGACAGGTGGCACTTTGGAATCACTTCCAATGGATGGTTCGAGTCGCCAGATGAAGCAGGAAGCATTGGACAATCTTCCAATCCCAGAACCGATCCCTGCAGACCCAATCGACTTCAGAGTTGATTTTTCCAGTAATGATGCAATCATGGAAGATGTTCCACGCGCTACCTCGGAACAGGTTTTGAAAGCGAACCAGGGACCACCAAAAATACTGAAGAGACCTGGTCCTCGCCAATCAGCTGTTTCTGCGCATGTCAATCCTCAGGAGATTCTAAACAATATCCTGAATGCAGAGGTTAAGCTCTCTGCTGGACAAATCATGGCAATCTCACCAATTATTGCCAATGGCATTATCGAAGTTTTGAAGTTGAAAAATGCACCTCGCCCTGCCACTGTTAACGCACTTGCTATGGAGGAACAGGAACGCTCGACTGTACCTGCTGCACCTTCCCCTTCACCCACGCCATCAGACACTGGTGACAATGTTGTTGCGGCAACATTCATCACAAGGGATCGCCAGCGCCTTATTCAGATCCAAGCAGAAATCAACGGAAAAACAGTCACAGCAATTGTCGATACCGGTTCCATGCTGAACGTCGTTTCCCGCTCCGCATGGCGAGAATACATGCCACATGCATCCATGGACATCACAAAGCACATTACCATGGGCGATGCGAATGGAGGCCAATCGCAGCTCCGCGGATATCTTAAGGATATTTTACTCACCACTGGTGGAGTCCAATCGAGAGGAAATTTCTGGGTCGGCGAAAAAGCCCCATTCGACGTGTTGCTTGGACGTCCATGGCAGCGAGGAAATTATGTTTCCATCGATGAACGACGCGATGGGACGTACTTGGTATTCCGAGACCCAGACTCAGGTCAGAACCGATATGAGTTACTGGTTGATGACGGAGAGGACATGCCCACCATGTCTGCCACTCTTGCACCATATCACGGGCTGCAGATGCCTGGATCTTTTATGACCCAGATCATCGAGTCTCCCACCCCTGAAGAGCCCCCAGAAACCGAGTCAAACCCCAGCGATCCTTTTTCCGACTCTGAACCTGACCTGCAGTCGAGTCAACTGCAAAACCTATCGGATCTCGAGCGGGAAATTTTTGGCTCCGATTATTTCGAATCAGACGACGAATCTATCGACGAAACTTCGAGAATGACCCATCAGAACTTTCCTTCTCACTCTCCAGTCACAGAAAACGCCCCTACCCCCGGAAATTCCATTCCTAGGACATCCCACAGCCCTATCTGCGCCACATGCCGCGTTTTATTCCAGAAAAGAATATTTTTGGGCGTGGACAATTGGTCTGGGAATCTTCTGTCGTTCAGCAATAAAGCAAACGAAGCTATTCGATGGGCACAAGGTTATTCCAAGGAAAGGAATCAGCCTAAACCACCTGATGTCACGATGCACACCTTCTATTCATCGTTCCAAAACCTGGGACCCCATGAAACATATGGAGTTTCCCATGGTTTGTCGCCTCTCATTGCTGTCCTGCCACACGATCCAAAGGCAGTGGCTCTAGTGGTGGAATCAGTCCATCTGCGGACACAGGAACAACAAAGAAATATTCAAGGATTTCTTAACCTGCATCCAGAGCTAGTCCAGCTTGGAGTGTCAATTGCAATGATCCCTCAGGCGTTTCTGAAGCGTATCTCGGACCTTATCAAGGTCCATTTGATTGGCTTCGGGTCAGATGGCAGTTTGGGAGGATATTCAGATGACGATCTTCTTAATACCACCACCAATCATCACTGCTTCGATATCCGGGGTCTTGGGACCAATCCCAATCGACTTCTAAATGAAATCCGCATTCAAGAACCCATCAATGAGAAGCCTGGACTCCACGGACTTCATCAGGAAGAGAAGTTCAGTGAATCTAACCAGAAGCTGATGAAACTTGCATTTGCTCTCACACCAGCGAGAATTCCCCACGCAATTTTCAATGGCCTTTCCCACATTGAATTCCTTGAAAACGTGGTCCAATTCGTCCGCTCTGACCATCGCTTCCTTGCCCTTGACCCCCATAATCTCCCTCCTCTCTCAACGATTTATTCTGCACAATTCTTGCTCTCTACTCCCAGCCCACTTTCCCCAGCTATGTCTTATCATTCTGCTGTCACCCTGGAGGTCCCCAGCGACGCCAGCGCAGCCTCTGTCCGTGCAAACGATGCTGGAGACCCCGAGACTCGTATGACATCGGAAATAATTGAGGGTGCAACTCCTTCTAATCATATTCCAACTCCACCCACAGAACCATTATCCTCGCTGCTCCACCACTCCGAATTGACTCCTTTTGATGGCCTTGAGGCCTACAAACGTTGCGAGAGCCACTCTGGACCTGATGCCCACCTCAACACCGTATCCCAGCGAGCAGAGCGCCAGTGTATTCCATGTTTCTTGGTCCATAATCGCATGCACCCCCTCTGCTATGAATTCCCGTCTTGTATTCATTTCCGGGTCCTTGCCAGCGATGGCACAATGAAAGACCCCATCCCTATCGACACCCCTCACCCGTCACTGGAGCCTGAGAGCGAGCGCAGCTCCAAGCGCGCCCGCAGGGAGATTAACCCAGCATACGAGTCGACGTCCTTATCCCCGGTCACACTCACACCTGCCTTCGGTGTTCCGACGGTCTTACGTTCGATTCCATCGGCTCTATCGAGTCCCGATTCCTCCCTTCTTTTTCGTCGGGACTCACCTTCGCATGTTGAATTCACTTCGACGCCTTCATCCCCGATTTATTCGCCATCGACCCCACCTCCTCCGCTGGAGCCCATCCGTGTTGACGAGCAGGGCTATTCGCTCGCATTTCAGCGCCCTATTCGTGCGCGCGCCTTCAATCAAAGCTCGACCAACAAGGCACGGCTTCTGCAATCACTCAAGATGAGTGTGGCTTTCAGCCAGACCTACTGCTGCACCAGCATTATGTCCGATCCGCGCCTCCTTGCTAGGGAGATGGCCCGGAAGGAGAGTGTTGTTCCGCAGGACCATATTGATATTTATTTCAACACCGATCGTGATGCACGTCTTCCGTTCGAACATCTCATGATGCTTCGCGACCAGCACAACTTTGAAATCCGATCCAGGAAACCCACGACTCAGCCTCCGGGTTTTGCCCTCCTCGCTTCTCATCTCAAAGTTCCGCACATTCCGGAGTATCTTCGCATTCTCCACGACACCGAGGCACGCTATGATCCGTGCAAATGGGAGGTGGTTCATCGGCTCCTATACGAAATCATGTCCCAACATTCGGACCGGTTCCTTATTGCGTCCCGCCGTACAGGGCTTCCTATGGTTACGCCAATCCATTTCCGTGTCATTCCCTACTCCCCGGATTACATTCTCGGCTGGCCTGACGAGTTGACTGAATTCTGGCACAACATTCGGCTCGAGATTGAATTCATTCTCGCCTCTATCAGCCAGATTCACTATGGAAAGACTCACCAGGTTGTTTACGAGACGAACATTGCGATTCGGGAGAACTTTGTCGATGCTCATGGACTCCCTGCCACCGCCTTTTCCCTCCCGACTACTCCGAAGCCCCTCATCTATCATGGCGACATTGATCTCGAGTCCGCCAACTGGCACCCGTTCATTCGTCCGTACGAGCGCGCATTTCTTCGTCAGGCTTTGCCCTACTTCAATGCTCGTTGGGGACCCGGGAGCAAGCTTCAACCCCTCCTCCATTCGCTGTTGACAATGCGGTTCACTCATCAGGCTGAGGCGTCCCACGCGTTTCTCATGGGCAAAATCACCCATGCACCGATGGAAGAGCTTTACACCAGCACCGGCACTGATTGGTTTGACGAGCCGGATAACACATCCTCCGATGAGGACGAGGAAACTCCGTCTGAGCGGGCGGAATTGGAAGCAGCTACCGACTTCGATACTTCTCTCTGGCGCGAAAACGACAATTAACCGCATCCTCTTCATCCTCCCTTCCCCGGACCTTATCGACTACAGACCGTGCTAGTCCTGATACTCGAACTATCTCTCTCGACCGGTTCTCATTTATCCTGTGCCCCGCGGTTGCCTTCCTATGTCCCTAATCCTGCTGCTATTTCTTTTCTGACCCCTGTACTACCAGTCATGTTTACCCCTCCAGCTCTTCCCCTTTTTTATTTAGGGTCGTGGCAAGCGACCTTAAACTTTGCTATGATGGTTTCTAAACCTCATTTTCCCCGCTCCACCTTACTGTCTGCGCTCCTGATCACTGTACTATTTCTTCCGGTCCCTCATCTCCTTCTCTTACTGTATGAGCTCTTGGCCTGCTATGGCGTAAAACTGGCAAAATTGTGCACTCCATTATTGATTTGTGGTTTCACTTATCACTCGCACGACATCATTGTGTTGCTCTTGACAGAATCAGAACCACAAAAATTTCCGGAATCCACACAGCGATTTTTTATTCCAGGTCGTAACTATGTCCACTATTCCAAAGTACTCAGCTCTGCTGACGGAAATGGAATGGACACCTCCCACGCATCGAATAACCCTCATCCTCGTCTTTCCCATCGAACTACCCCCAATCAATATGATATCGAAACACAATACGAAGCCACCACGGGTTTCGCTGCAGCACCTCGCTTGGATCCTTTCGAGCCACTCTATACCACCTTGGACGATATTGAAGATGGAGACATCCTATTTCCCATGACCTGTGACGAGCATGGAGTTGCGGAGGTGTTGACAGCCTACAAGAAAGTTGGGCAGAAGGTCAAACCTTTAGCACAGGCTTATCCCGAGTATGCCCGAACTCGTCGAACATTCCCGGAGGACCCATTGGCTTCTCTGCCTCCCCTTCCAGTCAATCCCCCCGAATTTGTCCCCACGGAAAAATTGACGACAGAGCGGATGGACAGTCTGGATATCAATCCAGATGGGTTTCTCACAACCGAGGAGGAGAAGCTTTTCAAACATGTGATGCGCATGAATGAAGATGCTCTCGCATTCGTCGAAACCGATCGCGGTACATTCCGATCCGACTACTTCTCCGATTACATTTTCCCCGTTGTCGAGCACACTCCTTGGTTCTTCAAAAATATTCCCATCCCCCCCGGCATCATAGACAAAGTCATCGAACTGCTGAAATTAAAAATCAGCCGTGGTGTCTATGAACATTCGCAGAGTGCCTATCGGTCACGATGGTTCTGTGTCATGAAGAAGAGTGGAGCATTGCGGATAGTTCATGATCTGCAGCCGCTCAACAAAGTGTCTATACGCGATGCCGGAGTCCCTCCCCTCATCGACGAATTTGTTCAGCCCTATGCGGGATGTCAGATTTTCACAGTGTTCGATTTATTCTCCGGCTTCGATGCCCGCACCGTTGCCCCGGGATCTCGGGATCTCACCGCATTCATGACGCCCCTTGGACTTCTTCGTCTCACATGCCTTCCTCAAGGCTATACAAATTCCCCAACCGAGTTCCAGCAATGTCTTGTCTGGATTCTGCAGGATGAAATTCCGAATGTTACCAATGCATTCATCGATGATTTGCCCATTAGAGGACCCACAACCCAGTACCCTCGATTCTAGTGGAAAGCCGGAGACCTTGAAAGGGAATCCTGGCATCCGCAGATTTGTTTGGGAGCATGCAGTTGATGTGCACCGGATCATGCATCGTGTAAAACATGCAGGAGGAACTTGTTCAGCGAAAAAGACCCAGATTGCACGCCGAGAAGTCCTCATTCTCGGACAAATATGTAATCCCGAAGGACGGCTTCCAGACCCCAATCGTGTTGATAAGATTCTCAACTGGCCTCGCCTCACAGATGGGAAATCAGCACGGAGATTCCTAGGTCTCTGTGGAGGAGTACGAATTTGGATAGAGGGATATTCAACACTGGTTAAACCCTTATCAATGCTGTTCCATAAGGACTTGGAATTTGCATGGGGACCAGCGCAGGAGCACGCTTTTGCCACCATTAAACAACTTGTCACCTCAGCCCCGGCATTAGTCAATATTGACTACTCCTCTTTCCAACCAGTGTTCCTTTCGGTCGACTCCAGTTTGCATGGCACGGGTTTTGTGTTGTCTCAAGAAGATGTGGCCGGACGAAGAAGAATAGCCCGCTACGGATCGTTGCCGTTTACAGAGGTCGAGAGTCGATACTCCCAACCGAAACTCGAACTCTATGGACTTTATCGTGCCCTCCGACATTGGCGAATATTCTTGATCGGTGTCAAGAATCTCAACATTGAGGTTGATGCCAAATACATTAAAGGCATGCTCAATGCACCCGATCTCCAACCGAATGCCGCGATCAATCGATGGATCCAAGGAATTCTGCTGTTCGACTTTACACTGATCCATGTGCCCCGGAAAAACATTTTACGGGCCTGATGCCTTGTCTCGCCGAGAGCTTGGTGAAGGAGAAACAGTTGAGGAACACGATGACTCATGGCTTGATGACATCGCACTTTTATCCGACATCACATCCATCCCAATCACCAAATTCATTTCTTTCTATACCCGGAATTGACTCCAAGCTCGCCTCCTCTATGCCATCCCACAGCTTCCGTGTATATTAATCACACATCTCCTCCCCTTTCTCCATTCGACTCCACATTATTCGAAATTCGACATTTCCTGGTGACGCTCCAGCTCCCAAAATTTATTGGAAGTCCTATCCGCATCGAGCAGGCGAAAAGACGGTTCTTGAAAAAGGCATCCAATTATTACATGGATGGAGATCGCATGTTTAAACGGAATAACGGAAAGACAACCACTGCTTGTCGTATTCGACCCAGTTCGTCGTCAAGAAATCATGCGGCAAGCTCATGATCTTCTAGGCCATCGCGGAAATGCAGGCACCCTGCAGACGATCCAACTCCGATTTTTCTGGCCACACATGCGAAAACAGATATACAATTATGTTCGCTCCTGCCATGAGTGCCAAATCCGAACCCGAATTTCGACACAAATTCCACTCACTCCTTCCATTCCCACAACAATTTTTTCCAAAGTCTATATCGATGTTATGTTCATGCCCCGTGCCCGAGGATTCAGATATATTGTCGCTGCCAAAGATGATTTATCCGGAGTATCGGAAGCCAGAGCATTGCGTCGAGCAACTGCCCAGTCACTTGCAAAATTCTTCTGGGAGGAGATTTACTGCCGTTATGGCATTGTCATGCAGGTCACCACAGACAATGGTTCAGAGGTCAAAGAGGCTTTCGAGATCCTGATGAAGACACTCGGGGTTCCTCATGTCAAAATATCCCCTTACAACTCACGTGGAAACGGAGTTGTTGAGCGTGGACATTTTATTCTGCGCGAATCGATAATCAAGGCATGCGAAGGAAAAATCAATAACTGGCCACTAAAAGTTGCCCCTGCCGTGTTCGCAGACCGTGTTACCGTACGAAGAGCGACAGGGCAGAGTCCATTCTTCACACTTCATGGCTTTGACCCCATATTGCCTTTCGACCTCACCGAGTGCACATTCATGATTGAAGGGTGGAAAACAAGCATGTCAGCATCTGACTTGCTAGCCCTTCGTATTCGTCAGATCGAGAAACGTCCCGAGGATATGCAGGCTGCCGCAGAGCGTCTGCAGGCTAGCCGATTCCGCTCCAAGCCGAGTTCGAAAGACGATATCAGCAGAGGTTCTACCGCACCGAATATCACCCCGATGAATTGGTGCTGGTGCGGAACTCCAGGATTGCAACGGATTTGGGACGAAAAACCAAGCTGAAGTGGCTTGGACCATATGCCATTGTTCGCCGCACTCAAGGGGGATCATATGTTCTCCGAGAGCTTTCCGGTGCAATCAGCACTCAAGGAATTTCTGCAACTCGCCTCTTGCCGTACATTGCGAGAGATGATCCTCGCCTCATCCAATTAGCCCAAGGACTTCCCTCAGATGGACCAATTGACATTGACGATTCCGATGATGATATGGATGTAGACGAGACAGAAGAAGCCGCATTGGAGGAGTTTGATGAAGAGGATGTTTAGGCCACTGATTTCACTTGGTCTTCTCTTCTCAGTCCTCATCAAAAGGGACAGATTCATTGCATTCTCACTTCCCTTCTTCCTCGGACCCAACCGGGGACGGTTGATCTTCCTGTGCCCCGCGGATGTGATACCACATTTGTGAAATCAGTGGAATCACCTGGATTTTACCGGATCCCGTGCCCACAAATTCTCTTCAAAAGAGAACCGATCGGATGTCCAGTTGAATATCTTAATCCCAGAAAGTGTTCAAATCCACCATCACACTTCTCAACCCAACTTCCGGATTTATTCACAAACCACTCAGCAACTCGGCATCTAACCAAAAAGGGGAAATTACGACCACGTGACAGGCACGGCTCCGACTGGGTCAGAAACACGGAAACTCGACCACTCTCGTATGTGTTCTTTCCATCGGAAGGAGTCCAGACAAAGCATGGAAATCGTCTCGGGAGCCGGTGTGCTTCTATATGACTCGAAACCAATCATTCCTTGCCAATTACCAGCACTTCACGCCAATTGACTCATTTCGATATGACTCCATGTGCTGCGGAGCTTCTCGTGACTCGGACTGAGTCAGAATTCACCCCGACCAATGGCGAATTGTGTTCTCGGAGGGAACCATGCAGGACAAGTGTTTCATCTTTTGTTCTCAATACATTTAGCTCTGACTCATCTTCTTTTGCCATATGCTCCTTCTCCATTTGGTCCTGGATATTCCCAGGTTATTGTATTTCTTACATTTTCTCATGCCCACCAGAAAACTATAAAAGCCCCCCCATTGTACAGTAAAGTTAGTTCCCTTTTGTACCGTAATTCTGCCCTGCAGAATATACAAGAGTTAGGCCACATTATTGTGCACCTTTGAGCTCACCTGAACGTCTTCAAATCATCAGCAATATTGTCTTGCTTCTTGGTTATCTCATCCTCTGGTCGTCGTAGACCACCTGCTGCTATAAGTATCAATACCGCTTGATACCACTGACTTTCTGCTATTCACAGATTATCCACTGTCCTGTTTGTTTCCAGTGAAACATACCATTTGCCTTGCCTTTTGTCCTTCACACCCATATACGAGGATTATTCTTCTGCCATCTGGAAGTTGGGTCATCTCTTGTTGGTTCATAAGAAGAGGCAAATTACCTCACTCATTCACTTTCCGTGGCAAACGACACGCCTGATCGGAATTTGAAGTAAATCATTTTACGCAATCACAATGGGAGGAACACCAGTGAATCTCACCCCACCTGTTGGACGCAAAGTTACTAGACTTCACGCTTAACCGGTAGAGTAAGCATTCATTCGGAGACATCCAGAAGCTATACCAAGTTTCGTTTGTTTTCCCTGTTTGAATATTATCTGTGTTGGATTTGGATCTTATAAACGACGCGTGGACATATTGGATAAACAGAACGGACACGTGGAATATAAGGAAACGGATTGGACTTGACAATTGGTTGTAATCTCGCAAGGATTAGCAATCACGGATACTATTTGGAATCGGGATTCATAAGAATCACTTGTGTTATGCATCAAAGTATTATCTCCAAACCTAGACCCACATCATACAAAACCGTTGAACATAAAATCTCGTCTGTCTATCCGCGATTGCGCCTAGAATGGATTCGAGCAAGTTTTATCTATATGACTTGTAGACCTGTAAAGTCTTGCTTCTCAAAGAGAACTAAAGTTCAAATTGCCACAATCTATACTGGATTGGAACCCCGAACTTGCACAAGGACTATAGTGTTTGAGTTGTTGTAGTCGCATTATCGAATCGCGTATTCATTTACAAGGTCTATTTTGTGGTTATTTCACCGCCAGCCCCATAGTCAGCGTTTCAGCGGCCTACATCACTGACCTGACTCTGTATATTCCTGGTCCCCCAGATGTTGATGATGAAGATGATGATCCTCTCGGGGTCACAGACACCCAGTGGATTCTTGACCAACTAGAGAATGTACACCACTGTGTGTTCGGTGGCCGGTATAGCAGTAGTCCCATCCATTGGTACAGTGTACCATTCACTTTGTTGTCAGCCCATGTAGTATTTATTGCACGGCAGCAGTCACTGCGCAAGCTCACCACTGCAAATATTTGAGGCCTGTCCCTGGACACACTTCTGGCCCTCCTCAAAGCTGCGCCCACACTGGCCACCAGCCGGCTAAGCATCATCGAAGATTCAGATGATTCTACTGTCTCTGTACAGGCTACATTGGGTCTTCTGCATTTGAGCCTGGAACCACAATGCCCAAGCCTATGCAGGTTACTTGCCTGGCCACAGTATGTGGCATGGATGAGCCACCTGACCCACCTGAGGATACAGGCAGTGCAAACAATCAGGAGAACAAAGTGCTCATGCACAATGCCGCTCAGACACTTCAATCACTCTGCATCAGTGCAAACCACAGTGCATCTCACTCATCTCAAATTGCCTTCCTTTGGGTGAGTTTCCAAAGTAACTGACTGATCCAATAGGAGAGGAGATGTGTTAAACAGATCCAATTTACCATGCTTGATTGAAAACTTTGGCTGTGTATTACAGCTGTGAATATTTGCGAATATCAACTTTCCTGAAAACTGATATTCGCATTCACACGAATAGCACAGCCACAGCCATTTGCGAATATGAGTATTTGTTATTCGCGAATGTATACTCGTGAATATTTGTGATATCTGATATTCGTGGTATTCTCTACCAGCAGATCACATCACCTCTCCCACCCCTCCTCACGCTACGTGCCCTCCACTACAATCTCCCCCTCACCATCCCCACCGACGAGCCCCACTTTTGCCACCCCCATTGTCGATGTCCTTGCTCCCACCACAAGCCCGCACCTTGCTGAGATCAGATTTGCACTGCAATATGCTAACCCCAGCCTCCGGGGCTTCCCTCTGCACATCCAAGACAACACTATAGATGCGCTGGATGTCGTACCCATAGCACACCTCACATGGCCTGCATTGAAAGTCATTTGGCACGTCAATCTACTATCTGGGAGGAATATCCATTGGGATCTCGGTGCATTCTTCAACAAGTTTATTGGGATGGTTTGGCAGGCTTTGCTGAGTGCTTGTACGCAAGGCTTCATGTTAAACGAGGTGTGTAGGCAGCGCACATCCATCTGCCTTGTCAGCTGGAATGTGGCCTAAATTCTCTGCCTCTGCTCATTGTGTTTTTCTGGAGCAAAGCTCGTGTTCTGGAGCCTCCCTGGTGTTGAGATGCGGCACCACTTCCATTTGACTACATCCATTTGACTACAGTCACAAACCGCAAAGCGAAATGCAACACAGAAGCGAAACATTCCCTTATCCCACCACTTCCAGTGATATTATGAGCTCAAGATTTTAGTACATGAGTCTACATCATATGCAGTTGGATTACCCAAAAGGAATTAGCTCAAAACCTCTTAATTTGCTGCTTGTTTGGCACACAGGTTGATATCTCATGTAGACACAAGAGGCCTATGATGAACTAGGTCCTTGAATAGGTTTTCAAGGTTGTAGAAGAAGAAATATCAATCTTCCAGACGGCCAAGTTCTGTGGCTAGCATGCACAGGCCGGTTTACAATTGTTTCACTTCCTTGTTATTTACTCACATCTGGCATTTCGGAAAGAATAACATCATTCTCCACAGTCACTGCACCAAACCACAGAAGCTTTTGACCTGGTAGGAAGCTGGGAAGCCCCTCCACCCACAGATCATAAAACACTGGCCAATTGGGGCAATATTTCATTTGGAATCATGTGTCAAAGCCAACTGTTTCACTTCGCGGTTTGTCACTGTACTCAGATACACAAAGAGATATATTGATATGTACCGTTGAGTGTGTACTGGTCAATCCAAAAACGGAAAATTTCATGGCCCACCACTTCTGTCATTGCCAGCTCAAATCTTGTCCAATTATCATGACTTGGGAGTGAAAGCGAGAGAGAAATGAAGAAGTTGAAATTGAAAATTGAAAGGAGTTGACAAGGAGTCAAAAGTGAAAGTGAAGGATAGGATAGAAAAAGTGAAGGATTGAAAGTGAAAGTGAAAGTGAAGAAGTTGAAATTGAAAGCGACTCGCAGTCTGAGCGCAGAAAGAGGGCCCCAGGTGAAAAGGGAATGTATGGTCGGTGCCAAATATCCTCAGAATGTCAAAAGATGCCCTAGAAGGCAAATGGTCCGAAAAGTGCTGGACTTCATGCGCAGGAGCCACTTTCACTTCTCTGTATTGTTCCAATTTTTCGTATGACGCCCCGGAGGGGTCGAAGATGAGTAAATGCATATGTCTGACATCGACCCTGGCATCCTCTTAGTCTCAACAAACAATTTGAACTTGAACTCGGATGAACCTTTACTTAAGGCGATTTGATTAAGCGGATTCAAATTGTTCTTTTTTGCCATCCGGCTTGCCGTCAAGTTACAGTTCAAGTTCAAGTTCAAGGTCAAGGTCAAGGTCAACCAAACAAGCCAGGGACACACTCGGAGTGCAGGTTCATTCAGGTTTACATACATTTGGTTGTTTGAATCCTGCTCAGTCTGAGGAATAAGTGCGACGTCAGTGCGTCACGGTGGACGGATGGATGGCTTGGAATCTGCTTGGGAAAGATACCTCTCTGTTTTCACCTCAACTCGTTCTGCTCTTGTTTAGTTCCACGATGTGTGCCGTGTCTGCGCTCGGTTCTTTGAATATGCTCCGAGTAGTTACAGTAGGTCGTCGGTAATACAATTCTCAAGCGCAGCCGTATGATGCAAAGGCGAAAGACAGGCCAAGACAAGGGACAAGACAAGACAGCCAGTCAAGTACTTGTAGGCGCAAGTAGGCTTGATGGATGTCAGCCAGCGTGAAACACAGAGCCCCATGGAATAGCTGGGCGGACCAGAGCTTCAAGTGATAAGTAGTCACGTATAAAATTGAGTGGACGCAAGAAGAAGAACGCGTGAGATGCCGCGGCGCCTTTGAGTGTTGGCCGGGACTACGAGATGTTCGGTGTAATGTAGACATGGAGTCGGCCAACGGAGTCTCCGACGATGCTCGGGTTCCTATGTCTCGGATAAGCTGGTTGGTACTGGTGTTCAGTGCGACCAGAATGTTAAGAGACCGCTGGTGCGCGGGGTAACGCGATATATAAGAATCGCGTCGCGGCGCGCGGGTTAACGTCAACCTCGCTGTTGTTTGAAGTCCGACAAGACCGCAACACGGATCTGCCTCGAATACTCGGCACCTCATTGCTCCACGTCTTGGCGGCAACGTCGCCGTCGGCGCGTCGGACCAGGTCTGGGTTTACTTGGGTCCGTGATCGTTGCAGCAGACATGACTGGGCATCAAGGCAGTGGAGAGCGCGCAGTAGTAAATTAACCCCAAAACGGAATTTGGATTGACTGATATGATCGGAATGGCACTGGGCGGTGATGTACCCTACTCTTTCACAACCACCATG
This sequence comes from Mycena olivaceomarginata, assembly GCA_029378375.1. Classification (NCBI taxonomy): domain Eukaryota; kingdom Fungi; phylum Basidiomycota; class Agaricomycetes; order Agaricales; family Mycenaceae; genus Mycena; species Mycena olivaceomarginata. The sequence continues at coordinate 2,348 of JARKIC010000959.1, read as the reverse complement.
AGCAACTTCCTCAACAAACTCGGCGAGGGCCTCAAGCACGCCCGCGATGAGGCTATCGGTGCGTTGTCTCAACTTAGAATGAGGTTATCAGACATTGATCATACGGCACCATATAGGTATATTGAACCCTAATCGTAAGTTTCTGTGAATATAATAAGAAAGAGTTGGGTACTGAGAGCGCGAAGGCCGCCACGACGACCCCGAGGAGAAGCGGGCGGACGAGATCCGCGCAGAGATCAACGCGGGGCATCGCTTCAACAGCTTCGCGGCGGAGCGCGGCGGCAACTTTGTCAAATGGCATATCGACGGGCACGACTACTTCTGGGCGCTCTCCGAGATGCTCGACAGCGCGAAGGAGGCGATATTCATCCAGGTGCGCGTCCTCCCTTGCGTTGTAGTGGGAATGGAGTTGACGCCACACTATGCAGGACTGGTGGCTCACGCCCGAGCTATACCTGCGTCGCCCGCCCGCGCGCTTCCCCGAGTACCGCCTCGACCGCCTCCTCAAACGCAGGGCCGAGGAGGGCGTCAAGGTCCACGTCATCGTCTACAAGGAGGTCACCCAGACCATGTCCATGTCCTCCAAGCACACCAAAAGCGCGCTCGAGGCGCTCCACCCCAATATCGTGTGTCTGCGGCATCCCGATCATATCGGCGCGAAGGGTGTGTGCTGCCCGAGTTCGGTTTGTTTTCTTTGAATAATAATTTTGTGCCAGACACCGTCGAGTTCTGGTCGCACCACGAAAAGGTCGTCGTCGTCGACAACCACTACGCGTGCATCGGCGGGCTGGACTTGTGCTTCGTGCCGCTGGGACACGCACACGCACCCCCTCGCGGACGTGCACCCGACCGACTTTGCGCTCACGCTCTTCCCGGGCCAGGATTACAATAATGCGCGGATTATGGATTTCCAGGTTTGTCTCTCTCTACCTTACTCCTTACTTTACCTACTCTACTCTTCCTTCATCCTTGTCGTTTTGTTTCCCGATCCTCTCCGGTGTCGTGGGGTGGAATAATACTTTTGATCTTCATGGACGAATGGAATGGAATATAATGCTAACGTCACCCACAGAACGTATACAACTACGCCTCGAACGCCCTCTCGCAGCTCGAGTCGGCGCGCATGCCGTGGCACGACGTGCACATGACCCTCACGGGCCCCGTCGTGCTCGACATCGTGCAGCACTTTACGGAGCGGTGGAACGAGATCAAGAAGCGGAAATACACCGGGAGAAGGCGTGAGTTTCTTTTCTTCTTTCTTCTGCAATGTTTTTCGGCGCAAAGGGAGGGGGAGGACGCCGGTGTGTAACGATTTGGGGATCGTGTGCGCACGCGAATCTGGGGGCGACTTATGTTGGTGAGGGAGAAGAGACGTTACGGAGCTCGGAATTGGAGTGGGAGGAAGAGTGAGGTCGGGTGGGACGGGAGACGACGGACTCGCTCTCCGAGCCTGAGATGTGTTAGTGCTTGGAGAAGCGAGGCGGGATGCCCTCCACTCTCTTCCTTTCCTCCTTGCTCTTTCCTTCTCCCTCTCTCCCCCCTCTCTCGTCCTGTCCGGAGGAAGAACTGCAGACGCTAACTCACAACCCACAGTGAAGTCGTCTGGCTCGCCCTCCCGCACAACGTACAGGCGGGCCGAACGATGGCGGTCGTGGCGTGAGTGTGGTTTCGCTCTTGCTCTTGCTCCTCCTCCTTCCGATGACCCCTCCCATTCTTTTCCACACTCTCGCTCTCGAACGCACGCTCTTCCTCTCTCTCTCGCCCTCATCCTTCCCCTTCATTGCCTCTAACGGTCCATCCCTTCTCCTTCCCTCTCTCACATCCTACTCCCTTCCCTCTTCCTTCACCCCCGCCTCCACCGTCCCTTCACTCCATTGCCTCCCACCCTCCCCCTCCCCTCCCCCTCCGTGTGCTCGTTCCCTCACAACTACTCTCTCCTCGCCTGAGGCCCTCCTTCCTCCTCTCCATGGCCATCTTGCCTCACTTCCCTCCGCCTACCTTTGCACCTCCTGCTCGCCTCCTTCTCCACTCTATATCAAAACAGATCTGACGCCGTTCGGACACAGGCCACCCCCACCGCGAGACCTGGCACTCGATGGGGCAGCGCTACAAGCAGCGCTGGCTCGGGTACCCCGCCGAGGACGAGGAGGTGGATGAGGGGTATGCGGAGCAGGTGAGTGTCTCGCTTTTTGAAGGTTTTCGGGAGGGGGGAGAGGGAGGTTTCTTTGCTGTCTGGCGCATGGGACTTTCGCATCCTTGGTGCTGGACGTCGCTCTCGTTCCTGGGGCCTGGAGATGCGATCGGTGCGACGCGACAACGTGCCCGGTGCGGCGCGGCTGGTGGGAGGA
>JARKIC010000958.1:0-168179 GCA_029378375.1 Mycena olivaceomarginata | reverse complement strand
GTCTTCCCATCTTGCGATATTACCCATTTTAATTTACATTTTTCCGGGCGAAGAGGGACTCTGGTCCTTCATTCTGACAAGCAGGGTGATAGCTGGGCTGAGGATGCTCACGGATGGTCGTCCTACGTAGTTAACCACGCACGTACATCCCAATAATTGAATTGTTTCTTGTATTTTGTGAAGAGAAGAAAATTTTATTACTATTCGTAACCCAGTTCCTCTAGCACTCGATTTAATAGGTCCAGTCCTTGCCCATCTCACGGCTCTATCATACCACTCCTCCCGGGGAAGGATAATGCGGAGCTCCTTCCCTTGGTACCCGTCCGAATTATCTCCAGCTCGGGATATTCCTCCCCATCCCATTCCTCCTCAAGACACCGTAATTTTGCGGGAGAACATCAGGTTGGGCGAGAACTTCCTCGAGCAGGTCGAGAAAGTCCTGCTCCACCTCAGGTCGTCGGGGAAGGGAGAACCGTGGCGGGCGACTTTCACAGGTGCATGACGAATGTTCTGGGCTTGGTCCTCCGCAATTTGGTTCTCCAGCTCCTCCTCATCGTCAACGCCCACCTCCTCGTCAACGCCCACCTCCTCGCCCTCATCCTCCTCACTGCTCTCATCAGACGCCTGCCCCGCCCCTGTCTGACCATTCCTACATCGGCGCCGAGCACCTTCCACCCCGTAATAGCGGTTGATGGTCTCTGGGTGTACGTCCTCCAGCAGGTCTTTGTAGACCCGTGGGTGATCTGTCCCAGAAGGCGCATAGCCTGCAGTATCACCTATAAGCTGGAATGGATTAAAACAAAAAGACAGACACTTACCTCAGGGCTCTGTCCGCCAGTCATATTCCCCGACATCGGATGATGGTTCCATTCCTCCTGAAACTCACGACAATCATCGTTGAGCTCGTCAGGAAGAGACGGTGTAAGAGCCAGAGATGGGCAGGGTTTTTCCTGTCCAGAGAGTGCATGCGCCCGAGACGGTGAAGAAAGCTCTCCACGCCGCGCAAACTGGGTGCCCACTTCTACCCAGAGTCTCTCAATACGGGTGTTGCGGGTGGATCTGCCGATCGTAAGATTATAGAAGAGGGGGAAAGGATAACGCACGAGCCCCACATGAAGGAAGCCCTTCCAGGGCCTCGGTGTAGAATCATCCACACAGACACTTTGGTATTCTCACCGCCCCTATCCCCTCGAACGCGAGATGGCGTACCGTAAGCCTAAATGGCGTCCAGAAATACCTCCAGAACTGTAGACACCTTGTTATTGGTACTTGCCCGAAGGCCGTCACCTGGCGCAAGGCAATCAGTGAGAGAGTAGCTAGGGATAGGGAAAGATATTCACCGTACGGCAGTAACCGTCGATGAAACCGTGAATGACCAGATAAGCTTGTGGTGTCCGTCTAGGTGCCAAAGATGATTTGGGCGGGGAACCTTGTAGACTTTGGCGGATGGCTAGACGGGTTCGTAGAGCCTGACCCAAACCGTCCACTCTTTTGAGTGAGAGTCTGGTCCTCTCCTTCTGCACGCGCAAACCGTGACGCCGGAAGTGGCCCTGGAGATATCGCCTTCCAGATGTGGCTTTTTCTGCTTGTATTCCCGGGTGAGACGGTTGAGCTGGGCGTCAGACATAGTGTCGAACTGGTTGTTGATGCCAGCTTCCTTTATTTTCTTGCGCAGAATGTTGCGGTGCATTCCTAGAGCAGATGCTAGAGCCCCCACCCTGACTTCCTTCCCCGTGTTCATGGCTGCCTGAAGATACCCAGGATCAATGGATTTTTCGGACGTCCCCAGCGTCCTGTCCTCTCTATGACCACAGGCTGTAGGAACTCGACATCCTCTCTCTGCCTGAGACAATATAAGTATAGTTTGGTCGGAAGAATCAGGTCTTGACGCACAGTCCCTCAGCTGCCAACGCAGCCACTTCCAGCTCGTACACCAGAGGGCCCAAAGTTTCAGCACAGTTGTTCACCCACTCCCTGGGTACTCCGTCTTCCTCCATCCTCTCCAGAATAGGTACCATATTGTCGATGATGTTTGAGGAGAGGAGCTTGTAACGGACACCTTCGCTGGCTTCACGCCGAAGAGTTTCAAGAGCTCTGGTATAGGCACTATCCAGAACCTGGTGGGCTTGCAGAGCACTGGCACTCCACGCATAGGGATTAGGAGGAAGGGGCGGCAGGTTGTTTGGGAAATGAATCCGTCGTCCATGATAGGTGAGAGTGAGATAAAATCAGGTGATTAAATTTGGATTTTCTTTTCGCCATGAGTGCCCCACCTCTGTCTCGCAGGCATTCGACCCTGTACTTCCCTGATGGCACCCTGACTCTGAAGGTATGCTTAAATTAGTCCGACTACTTCGAATGATAAGAATAAAATTCAGGCACAACGGGACTCTGTACAATGTGACCGCCAGCTTCTTGTCTTGAAAAGCGAGCTGTTTGCTGGCATGTTAACTCTGCCTCAACCTCCACCTGAAGCTTTATCTCCCACCCTCTCCCAAGGCTCGAGAGGGCTGATTGAGCAGGCGGCCCAAGCAGGTCTAGACGGCACCACGGACGAAACGGCGGTGGCTCTGCCAGAAACTCTCAGCGCTGAGGAATGCGAGATCTTCCTAGAGTTTGTTTTTAATACACTCCCGTACGTGAATGCGAAATGAGAAGAAAATACCTTGACGCTCCTGCAGCTGGAGCCAGGATTCGCCTCCCCTGGAACGCTTGTGCGCCCTCTTGAAAACTTGCGACTTCTTCGCCGTGGAGTCTGGAATTCGATATGCCGTCCACTACCTGGAACACCACGTCGACCTGGGCTCTGCCCGACGGTACCGTCTAGCACGAGACTACAATATCAGGCATTGGACGAAGATTGCATTTGAGGAGTTGATGGCCCAGTCAGTGTTGACCTTGGCTGAGGAGGATGAGCAGGACCTGGGATGGAATGCGTACCGTATTTTGGTGAGGACGCAAGCCGAGGTCATGCAGCACAAGCTCTGTCTTGCTTTTTTTCCGGTACAGCCCGTGCATGCCCCAAACTGCTACAGCAACCAGTACTGTGGGCGCTCCTGGGAGGAGCAGTGGGTGGCTGCCTCAGGCCCTCTGGGAAGCCTGCTCAGGGACCAGCTGAGCGGCAAAGAACTCCACGACAAGTTGCATGACTTGAGCATACCCGGGATGGAACCGGAATGTCGGCGGATGACTGAGGATCATGCAAGAAACGCCTACGGAGAAGAGTTTGCTTAAGGCGGAAGAGAACTACATTGAGGACGCGGTTCAGGAGTTGATTAGCCAGTGGTAGTATACGTCTTAGTAGAGCTGAACAAAAAAAGTGTTGCTGGCTTGAAATAGGAAGTGTTGCTGGACAAAATTAAAAGTACTGTGTGCTAGGAAGAAAGTGTTTGCAGTGGAAGAAAGTGTTGTGAAGTGGAAGAAAGTGTTGCGCGCATAAGAAAGTGTTGCGCGCGACGAGAAAGTGTTGCGCGGATCAGAAAGTGTTGCGTGGGAATAAAAGTGCAATCCGACCGTCATACATACTGTAGCATTTATTCAATTCGTACCCACCTGTGACCTGTGACCGCGACGTACGAAATCCAGATTTCGTATTTGGGCTGGGTCGGGCGTGACACCCATTTTTTTTCTCGTAAATCGGCCGAAAGTTTGCAGGCCTCAGATATGCATATCCGCCTCCCCAGGTCGTTGTAGAATGGTTCAAAGTACTCATATTTCATTTGGGATTTGAAATAGGAGATTTACTCAAATAATCATCGGAATTTCACGACATCTTTGCTGCAGACTGGTCTTCCTGACGCGTTGAGGATAATTTATCCTGTGTAGAAACGCTGCGGCGTCGCTTGATGGCAACCAGGCGGCGCGGAGGCGGAAATTCGGTTTTTTGGGCCATTTTCTGGCGATTTTGTGACTTGTTTGAAGTATTCGTATATGGCTCCGGTGACCTGTGACCGGTACGAAAAAATTCGTAAAATTTTAGGCCTGTGACCTGTGACATACGAATTGAATTAAATGCTACAGTAGTAGCTATGACAACAATATAGCACAACATAGTTGCCCCAGTCAAACAATATTGTTGTCCAGAGTTCTCGCAGTGATCAAGCTATGACAACTACACAGCACTACATAACACCCTGCCAAGTTATACCAATTACGACAGCTACCAAGGACTATATAATTAACCGTGGTACCACGGCCACAGGACTTTTTCCTGATGGAGGATGGAAGGTCTCAGATTTCTGCATGAATCTAATCTTCGCATCAAGGAAAGCTTCGGGATTGGTGGAGATCGCTCACGGTAGGAAGTCATTCTATCCCCAGCCTGGATTCCCTAGAGCTTCCAAGGCTTTCATGCCTGCCAATGTCGGTCTGGAGCCCATCATCGCGTTGATGGAAGACCCTCCACCAAGGCAGCTTCCACTGTCTGGGGTATCAGAAGATTCATGGCGGAATATCCATAAACACGCACTGGGTCAACGGTAGCAAGCGTGTCTCATTGAGTCTAACCTGGGGCGGCGCGTCCATGAGAACATGACAAGTATGTGGTGGGACTGTACCCTGGTCATGACACCGGAAATCTCTAAGATTGCCGGCACTCACGTTCCAAAGGTCGTAAAAGGATTGTTGCCTTCCTTATCCAACCGCTCCTCACCGCACACACCGGTCCCAGGAAATTTTCGAGTCAATGGAGCATCGGAAAGGGTGTGGGGGTGGCAGCCAGGATAAGCTCCGTAAACGTCCCCGATTAGACAGAGTGTTGAGCATGGGCTGCACGGTGGCCATGGTAAACCATCTCTTAATCGCATCCTTCCAATTGCGCACAAAATACTTTCGAGGGATATATTCTGATTCAGTCCTAGTCTGAAAAAATGTGTTGTCGCTACGGCGACCCAAGCCTGGGATTTAGCGTAAACGTATACATTATCTCCTATTTTTTAATTTAATCGTTAGGAGCTGCTCAGCAGGTGGCAGGCGCATCAATATTCATTTTCCGTCGGTGAATCTCCACAATTTTGCTAACGGCGATAGCACGTAGGGCGCGGTGATGTAATGAAATCTCCCTAGGCTGCACCGCTGCCGCAACAGGGACACCACCTTGACGACAATTTGGTGTTGATGAAATCCCGTTCATGGCTACAGTTAAGCGTTGGTTAAGCGTATGTTGCTCCCAAGACTCCTGCCAAACAGAACTTCTTCAAACTGTTTGCAATCTTCCTAGGCCATTTTCTGCAACTAACTACAACTCCACCGGTTGGCTGGAACTGACTGCTCGGCTATCCAGGTCCCAGACAACAATTTTTGAACTCAGGAAAGCCGGGTCTCGAATCTGAGTACTTATTAATCCGGCGGTCACCGGAGCAGTTCAATAGTGCCGGTCCTCCTTTCAGGGTTGTAGCTCTTTTCACACAGTGACACGGGGCGTGTACCCTAGCATTTGGTATACCCCTTCCGGAATGACTCTCGGAATTCTGCCACAAACGTCAAACTTGAATTGGTTACTGCCAGAGACCGGGTAGTTGACAACCTAAGCCAAGGATACCCGTCGGAAAATGCCGAGGCAAGGAGTCACGACGAAAGCGAATTGCAGGGTTTTGACTTGACCGAATCTAACCCGTATCGGGCAATTTGTGATCGATCGGCCACGGCTCGATATTATTAAAACCGTCAGCACCTTCGTTTTGCAAACTGTTTCTTCCTTTACCTCTAAGATGTCTTTCAATGCGGACATCGTTATTGGGTACATTCATTCTCATCGAGTTTTCGAAACACGGCCTTACTTCGTTCATCTAGGGCTTTGCTTGTGGGAACCTGGGCAAATTCGGTGGCATGTATCTTGGCATATGTTTGCGTTTTGAGAAACTATGGATGCTAGGTCCTGTACACTGTCGAAGTTATTCAGGTATGTGAGTTCAAATTCACGGTGGAGAGATACCAAACTAGCTTCAGGCAGCTCACTATTACCGCCACTTTAAACACGACAATTGGATGTTGAAGGTTCATCCTTTGGTCGTACCGTGTTAACTCTCTGATCTTTCCGACCTGCCCTCGAAGCTGCTAGTATTGTCTGCCATTGCGATCGATTCGGTGTCGATGAGTGCAAACTATGCCTCTGTATATCTTGTGTGTATCTGCTTCTTCACCACATGGATGGGCTAATATGTGCTATGTGCAGTACACAATCACTCACTGGGGTGTGCCGTTCCACCTTATCTACCACTATCGCTTACCCAGCTCGCCCCCCCCAGGAGATTTGGCGTATCTACAGAACCAGTATTGGGCAAGTCATTTCGATCTTATTGGAAGAAGTATAATCGAACACATATCATCCAACAGTTTGACCCGCTCTACATCTTTGCAACTGGTGTGGTGGCCGCTCTGGCCCAAAGTTTCCTGGCTGGTCGGTACTGGCTCCTGTGCGCGTTCATATCGTTGTGTCAAGGCTCAGCTCCTAACCTCGTTCTAGAACTAGAAACAAATTCATCACCCTCACTTTATTCATCTTTATTACAGTCGCAGTAAGCTTCTATCACTTTTACCAAAGTTTGATCTGAATCTTCACTGACAGACTGGCGGCGCGTTCGCTTGTGGCGTCACGATCGCGATGTTCCCCGAATACACGAATCGGAGGAAGGTCATAATACCCGCCACGTGTGTCGTCATTTCTGCTAAGGTCCCGCTCGATTTTGACTAATATACGAATGTAGAACCTGGCTCATCACTGAAGCCGTGACAGACATTTCAATTGCGTCGGCTCTCCTGTGGGAATTCAGGAAAGCCAGGTCCTCGTTCAAGGAGACCAGGAGGTGAGTTTGCGAGTCAGCATTAGCAACGGAATCTAATTATTGTCGGTAGTCTGCTCAATAGACTAGTGGCACGAACCATCCAGACTGGAACTGCTGGGGCGAGCATAGCGTTGGCTGTCTTGGTCGCGTAGGTTCCAGAAATTACCGGCATTTGTCGAACTCATATACAACTGTTTAGATTTCTGGCAAACAAAGAAAGCAACGGTGAGTTTCTCGGCCTTGGCTTTTCATCCGTGGCTCAAGCCTCCCAGTCCCCACCGGCATCGCCTACACCCTAGGCCATGTCTATTGTATCACTATGGTTCGCACTCTAATAAAACAATCACTGTGTTGATGGCATCTCACAAAAATTGAAGCTCTCAAATCTCAACAGCAGGAAAATCGGAAAATCGTGGTCAGGGGGGGGAACGTCTTCGGGTGGGAACCTCGAGACTCGCGGTGAGCGCGGAATCAGGGACGGAGCGAAGGCGGCGACGAGTATGGCTGCATTCGTGAGTTTCTTGTTCGTGCTCTGCTGAGGCTGAGGCTGACGCAATGCCTGCTCCAGATGTCCACCGGACCGCTGTGGTACACGAATTTTTAGTTTCCGAATACATCTATCGCTGATCCTGCCTCGTAAGGTTCACATTGACACTCCGCAGGAGTTTTTGAAAAATCCATCTAAATCCAACGTAAGATATTTCTCTCGTTCAACTTCTATCACGGCGATGCTGAAGCAGAAGTAATTCCAGCCTGGCCAGGACCTTCTGGATGATAGTCCCAGCGTTGACATAGAGATGACAGCGAATGATTCTGCTTCGTACTCGTCCAAAAAGCAACAGGACCTGTGATTTTCTCGGACTTTTGGTATGGATGTTATTTATTTTTTGTGGTGCTACTTATGAATCATCCGTACCTGGGATTCAAGAGAATGTCTCCCATCTGAACCTACGATTGCGCGTCTGGAAACACCTAGATGGTGAAATTTGTGAAAATTGAAACCGTCTATTTCTGATCGTACTGTATAATCTTATTTAATTTTATGATTTCTTAACCTCATCACGTCTTCCCGCTCCAATAAGATGGCATGCGTGATGGATTCGGCACGGAGAATAGCCGAAATACTGGGGCTTGCCCAATTATTTGGGGAAATTTGGTTTGCCTGCCGGCAACATGGCAGCCCGCCGCCGGCCGGAGTGGGTTCAGAATGTAGAGTCAGATATTTTGGTTTTAGAAATTTTAGAATCTGCCCTTGCGGTGCGTGCTTTGAGACAGTAGGTCACAAGCTGATGAGGATCTGTTCCTCATCTGAGTATGTACAAGCGGTGCCTGGGCCGCAAAGGATCCTTTCCTGTTTTGTTTTGAAATGTTCACTTAGTAGACTTCAGTTGAATCAATATTCAAGAGTAGAACCGACGGGAATAAAAACACCTCTCAGGAGACGGAATTTAGGGTCCAGTATCTCCTCCCCAAATCATCGTCTCTCCCCGACCAGTGCTCGTGAGAGGAAATCTGAAGATGAGTAGATAAGGAGCGGAACATTTTGTTTGTATTTGTAGAGCGAAAGGCAAGCCTCCTAAGATTGCTGATGAAAAAGTTGACGGTACAGTCGCGACGAAATGCCGACTAACTTTAGGTAGTGGGGTCATCAGGTGCGATAGTGAAACACAGTGCCCCGCCAAATTTTCACTTTTAGGTCACCCGTTCGATTCTCTCAAAGGCACTTCTCTTTTTTCATTTTCATTTACCTTTCAGGGTGCTGACTGATTTAATGACGTGCTCTGCCTTCCTTTGTCCTTGTTTTCCGTGAAATTTTTGCTATCTTCTTTCTTTTCTCCCAAACCGAAACTGTGTCGTCTCTCCCTTCCTCTCAACTGTCTCGATCCTCGTGGGTTCTGTCTAAGCCTCTAATGTCGTGTTCTCTCCCTCTGCCCAACCTGTCCTTTCACAGCACTTTGCTTCGTCTCATTCTCCCTCACATCCGTCCTCTGTCTATGCTTTCACCATCAACGGAGGTCCTCATGGGTCCTTTACTACTATGCTGGAATGTGCTGTGTCCTCATTGACTACGGATGTTTCTCTCGGTCTTGATTGGAAAGCCAGTATGCGAGTAATAAGCCTGGGTCTGAGCCCCACCAATGGATTTGAGGTCGAAAATCTAAATGCGATTCCTCGCGGTGAGTTCCTCCATGCCTTCTTTCATTCTTTTTCATCAATTTGTCTTCTCTGAAGCGCTCTCCATCAGCAAATCCTGATGTCTGCCATATGAAGGTCCCCTTTACGTAGCACTACATAGCACTACGTGGCAATATGTATCCGGCTAAGCGATACACAGCACTACATATTTCTACGTATTTAAAGCCGGATATGTATACCTCCGTATTGCTACGTAAAGGGGACCTTCATACGGCAGACATCGGCGTTGAGAGTAACCTCGGGAAGCACCTCGGAGTCAACACGGCTCGGACCAGGTGCAGACGTATCCGAGCCACTGCCTATTTTTTTGACTCGGAGGAAGAAGCATCAGTGGCAGCAGGTGCGGGATCGGAAACGGTTGCGGCCTTGCCTTGAGCGTTGGCCGGATGTTTACGGCACTCAGCCATCTTGTGACCCGCACCACCGCAGAACATGCAGAGGTTGTTCTTCATGCGTCTCTCATGCTCCTCCGGTTTGAGCTTGCCAGTGGAGTCGAGCTTGGCAGTGTACGGCTTCGCCTGCTTAGACCCGGAAGCTTGAGCCACGTTGCCGTTGGCCGGAGTGTTGGCTGGAGGATTGGTCTTGGGCAGAGAGTTGGATTTTCCACCGCCCTTGCCTTTACCATTGGACTTGCCACTACTGCCACCACCCTCCCGAAGCCGGAGCGCCGGAAGTATCACCGGAAGATTTTTCCAGCCAGAGGCGGGTTTGCAGCAGCATGCTCATGCGTGCGCTCAGTGTTACGGTGATGATACCGCTGATCGAGCTGCGAGGCAAGGACTTTCAGTCTGACAAGTGAGGCTGGAAGCTGATTCTGCGCCATGGTGTCCTTGAGACAGCTTGGAAGACCGCGGTAAAACACCCGGAAAAAGGCGGCCTCATTATACCCCGTCATAACCACATGGGTGTCGAAATTCGAGCTGGTATGTAGCCAGCCGATCTCCAGGCTTCATGTAGAGAGTCTCCAATGAAATCCGCGCGTCGCCGAAGGGATCATGCAGGCCGAAATTTGAGGCAAGCTCCTGAACGAAGAGCTCCCAGTTGCCATCCCAATGTGGAATGGGAACTTGTCTGCCAGTGAAGATGTTGTGTTGAAACCACTGCTGAGCCATTCCACGAAGATACGACTGGACATAGAAAATCTTCTCATCATCAGTCGGAAAATCTTGCGGACGTTCCGCGATGTGCAGATAGACCTGCAACATGAAAGTGGTGAATTTCGATGGATCGGTGAACTGTCTGGAACCCGACTATACCTAAACACCGCACATTTTGTGCATTTCAGGAATAGTCAGATTACAGTATAGGCTTATTTCTAAGGACTGGTATATGGTCTCGGTATAGCCAGAAGGGTTGTGATCACAGAGTAATGGGTACAAGGGGTAGGGAACTACCCTGCGGACTGACAGTGCTCACCTCAAAAACTGTAGAGGAATGTGTAGCCCACAAACCTCTTTAGAGACTATTTCTGGTCTTATTCCCACACGATGGAATAGGCTGGACATACTGATGACAAGGGCATGTGGGAATAGTCTTATTTCTGCACCAATAGGCCGTGTGCCTTCCATGTGATAGACATCAAGGCCCAGGGATATGCATTCTGGTGAAGTTCCGGGACTAGCGAAGGTCGGCTAAGGAGATCTGATGGGATTATTCTTATTCCAAGCAGACAGAGTTGGAGAAATAAGAATCCTTTCTGGGACAAGTCTCACTAGGGGTATCTACGAGGAGCTGGAGACCAGGGGAACATTACCCGATGGTCAGCGATGGCGGGAAAGGACCAGGGACAACAGGAAATAGGACGAACGACTTGGTATCAGTCAGCCAAGAGACTGAGGGTTTCAAACCCCTAGGCTGACCAACACCGCTTGAATGGACATCACGATTGTCCTGGGCACCAGCCAATGGCAATACGCTCGCGGGAGCCCTTCTGACAGATAAACGGCTGTGGACGGGTAACTCGGGCAATTTTACTAAATTCTATTTCGTTCTTGGACTTGCATATGATTTTGGGGTTTGTATAAGTAGTCAGGACATTATCTCGAGTAGGGTACAGAATCACCCGTGTATTAGTAGGGTGAGCGCTTGCGATTGGGCTATTTCTGGGGTTGGCTCAGTGTGTATTGTCATTGGACTTTAACATCGGGAAACCTTAAGTTGGAATAAGGAATAGGGTATCGGAAACGTCTTGGACGTGATTGAGGCTATCTAGCATCTGGGAATCGAATTGTGTTTTGGAATCAGCTACCGTCATCGTCATCAGCTATCATCATCAGCACTTGGGAAATAAGCTATGGGGTTTCTATTGTTTGGAGTTGTTATATCATCGACCTATCCGAGGTCTCCTGCACGTCGTTGGACGACACCACCACCACCACCACTCTCAACACTTGCTGTCTCATAAGCTGCGAAGCTTTTAAACCATCTTATTTCCACCGCTCGATTATCGCTCAGGCCAATTCCTGGTGATATCTTGTAGTGAAGGTTCATCTTCCTAAGGGAAACACATACCTTCCCTTCAACCTTGTTAGGACCTGTAAAGGGACTACCACTCGTCTGAATCTTGGCCTATTTCCGATCCTAGTCTTATTTCCGTAGGCCTCACCGCTTATTCCGGAAAGACTTGGGTTGTATTGGGTGATAAGTGTGTTGTTTGGGTTTAGTTCGGAGCACATTGTTCATCAGAACCGTCAAAGTATCCAGAGCTCGCAAAGAAGTGCGAGTGGAGTGGGGAGGTGCAACAGAATTCTGAGCGAGGAGAGCCATAGCTTGAGCCATTTTCTGAATGGCGATATCAAGCTGAGGATTATGTGGTGCCGGAATATGAAGTGTTGGGCCCAGAGGGCCTTGGGGACCGGGAGGACCTGGAGGACCTGGAGGCGGAGCCGGACTGAAAGGTCCACCACCACCACCACCAGGTCCTGGATTCGGTGCCGGAGCACCTGAGCCAGAAGGCATTTCCAGCGGGAATGGAAGGATGAGGTGAAGGCGCACCGCCAGGTGGCAGGCCTCCATCTCCTCCACCACCCACCACCACTGCTGGGAGAGCCGGAAGGCCCAGGAGGCGGAGGCTGAAAAGAGCCAGTGGGGAGAAATGTGGATTGTGGGGTGAATGGGTCAGGGGTCTGAGCTCTACCTTTTCCCTTGTCAACTGTTCTCAATGGAGGAGCAGTAGTCGCACGTGGCCCTGTATAGGCCGAAATCGTGGCTGGAATGTCAGCCGGAAGATCAGCCAGAGCTAGCTGATAGTCGAGAGGATCCATAGGATCATAAGCCTCAGCGACTTCTTAAATAATTGCCGTAGTGGCAGGCTGGAACAATAGGCGATGGCGTGCAGGAGTGGGCGAATGCATACTGCTTCCACCTGATTGATGATCATACTCTTGAAAATCCATCAGCTGAGGATTTGCCTGACTGGGATAATGGGAACCGGTCGGAGAAAAGTTATCTTGCCGGGGACAGAGAGCAGCACCATGTGCTTCTGGAGCGAGAGGTGGGCGAGACCACATTGTTGGAGCATTTGGCCGCAAAGGCCGAGTTTCCTCAAAATGAGGCTGCATGCAAGAGCGAAGATCCTGGGGGGAAGAGATGATGCCAGTAGTGGTGTTGTAGATGAGCTGTCCCGGAACTACAATTGGGACGATCACGCTGAACTGGCACGAACGGCGACAATCTTGAACGTCAGGAGTATTGGCGAGGTGGCTGAAAGACATTGAGCCAAATTAGGTTGAGTTGAAAATACTGTTATATTCGTGTCAGAAAAGGCCGGAAAGATGGAAAGACCGGAAGACGTAAAGGGCTGGAAGATGGATAAGGCTGTAAGTGATACCACATATGTAAGGGCAACCTTAAGCTCGGTGCAGGGCACGGAAACTAGCGGGGGAATCCGAAACATAAATATAGGTACTAGAATACAGGAGTGGAAATACTAAGCACCTAGTGGGGGAATCCGAAGAGAAGAAAGGATGAGGATTCCCACGCTAGGCGAAACCTTATATACTAATTGGTAACTACCCAGTAGCATGTGTCCGGATGTATCTACAATGATCGCGGGCCTGATCGCACAGCATGTGCCAGCGAGAGCAGACAGATGTCTCGGGTGGTTTGGCGGTCAGATAGAAGGGCGCAGAAGTATCCAGAGCGCCAGGCAGAAAACCATCTGAAGTATCCGGAGCCGGTCCGGATGGAGAAGCGTCCGAAGCGGCCGGAGCATCCGGATCGGGTCTGGATGGAAAAACCGTCCGAAGCGGGGGTTCCCCTGACAACATAGGTGAGCAGGTACACCAACTAACTTGGATCAATGACGAAGGAAGCAGAAGTCAGACCACGGAGCAATGTGAAGGCAAAGCACGTTAATTTTCAACTGAAGGTACAGTAGAACATAATGTGTATTTATACTAAATACGGAGGTAGTTCTAATGCGGAAAGATGTTAAAGACAATAAGTAAAGTGAAAGACAATAAGAACAATAAGAGGGAAGCATAGTTGCATAAGTCATATGTTTGATTTGGGGAACACTCAGAAGACCTTCATTGCGAAAACCCCAAAGGGCGTGTGTCAACATGTTATATCCGTGTCGGAAAAGGCCGGAAGGATGGAAGGCCGGAAGGACAGAAAGGGCCGGAAGTGATACCATGAAGGTGAGCAGGTACACCAACTAAGTTGGCTCAGAGACGGAGAGGACAGAATCAGACCACGGAGCTATACGGAGGCAAAGCACATTAATTTTCAACTAAAGATACAGTAGAACATAATACATATTTATACTAAATACGGAGATAAGTCTAATGCGGAAAGAAGTATGTAAAAGACAATAAGTACAGAGAAAGACAATAAGAACAATAAAAGAGAAGCATAGTTGCATAAGTCATATGTTTGATTTGGGGAACACTCAGAAGACCTTCATTGCGGAAACCCCAAGGGTTGTGCATCAACGGAACTAGCCGGACGCAACAGGAATGTTGGATAGGACGTAACAGCCGTAAAGTAGGCTGTAACCGGAAAGGCCGTAAACGGCCAGAAAGGGACCGGAATAGATCGGAAAGTGCATGGTCGTAACACAATAGAACTAGCCGGACGCAACAGCGTGTTGGATCGGACGTGAGCCAGAAGTACAAGTCGCGTCCGGAAAACGAGGATGGATGTAGTGGCCATAAGGTAGGCCGCAATCGGAATGGGGCCATAAACAGCCGGAAAGGGATCGGAATGTGCATGGTCGTAACAGATGGTCAGCACAAGAAATTGTTAGCATGAGTAGGACTCCAAGCAATCCTGTTGAGAAAAGGGCTAAGCGAGGTATGAACACCAGACACCAAGATACACAAAGCATGGATGATAAAATTGGAGCATGGACAGCGAGATGGTGGTGAGAAAGAGCTGGTGATTTTGACGTCACTTACCCTTGGAAACCCCACACCATGATGCCAGTGAAACAGTGCACTTCTTATATAACTAGAAATAGCTAACTGATAGGTATTGCGAACAAACACCCAAAACAATCAACCACAACCAATCTACCTCCAAAGATCCAAGTGCTTCTCTTTGCAAGTTCGGGTCCGGGCTGTAGTATGTGACCAGCAGGTTTGAACAAACACAAGTTTGATTTATAGGCTTCTAATAGCACACTCTACAACGTACTAGCAATATGCAACCGTCAACAACAACACTGCTAGGAACCTAGGGATGGTCCAGGGGTGTGTTTATATGGGGTAGATACAAGATCACTGAACCGCTAGGTCGAGAACACCAGGGCAGAGGTTTATAGGTTTGTGAAAATCCTCGCCTTAGGCAACCTAAGGACTACTGAGGCTAACTCCAAATGGCTTCAAGTCTCAAACACCAAGACACTCCTTAACTGCTGACCTCTTCCTTAACCAAGAACAGGAACCTTTCTGCTTTTATCGGCACTAGCTCACTACAAGTGTCCAGCTAGCGACCCAACACACTACAACAGAGCTTCCGTCTATATCAGGGTGAAGGGGAAGTAACTGACAAGTTATAGCCAAACTAGAGGTGGGGGCACCTAGTCCATCTTCTTCTTCTTAGTGGGCTCGAGCCAACACACAATCCACCTAGCAAGCGATCCAACACACTATGGCAGAGCTTCCGTCTTGTCGGGGTGAAGGCAAAGTCACTAGCGCAAACTGCAGCTGGGTCTCGAAGAGAATGCCCTTGTTTTATATGCAGAGGTCTAGGACCAACAACACGAAATCCTCAACTTAATCACCTGATGTTCCAGAGTCAACAGTCTACTGATTCCAATATAAAGACTACTACAAGTGAAGTTCGGTATCAACCTCCACTAGCAGCCTGAGTCCACTAGCATCAGCTTCGTCCAAAGTCTGGGGTGTAATGTTCTTCGACCCTAGCCTGCTCTGTGCTCCCTTTTATACTACTAGGTTCAAGATACATGAGAAAAGAGAGCTGAATAATACAATAAGCAATATTAGATGATGAGAAATACGGTCAGCCAATGAGATGACTGCTGTTTGGTTTTGGGACTGGTTTGGTATATGCCAGGTCAGCCTCGCTGACCGGCTAGTGTTCAACCGTGGGTATATCACTTGATCCTCAGCCCTCCGTCTATGCTAAGCACCACCCCCGGACCAACCGGCAATGTAGCCGGTGGTCTAGGTTATCTCTACTCTGTCAGAACACCAATCTATCACATCTAGATGGCGCAGTTGTTTGTACGCTCAGCTAGCAGCTAGCATGTCACATTGGCGTAGTCTCGCACTACAGTCAGCAGTCAGGGCTCGCTCTGACTCTCCTTTATATCACCTAACAAGTGGTCTGTGTACTAGCTAGGATGCTAGTAACAACAGAAGTGCTAGTTGCTTCCCGTTGTATAAATACTGGTTGTAGGAAATCGCAAAATTAGCCCTAGATGCCGTGCATTTATGTTACGTGGTCATAACACAATATTTCTGGTGAAACAATGCACCTTCCGATCCTTTTCCGGCCGTTTACGGCCTTTCCGGCTACGGCCGTCTTTACGGTCGTTACGGCCAAACCAACTTTCCGTTGCTCCGGCTTGTTCTGTTGACACACAACCCTTGGGGTTTTTCGCAATAAAGGTCTTCTGAGTGTTCCCCAAATCAAACATATGACTTATGCAACTATGCTTCTCTTTTATTGTTCTTATTGTCTTTCTCTGTACTTATTGTCTTTTACATACTTCTTTCCGCATTAGACTTATCTCCGTATTTAGTATAAATACGTATTATGTTCTACTGTATCTTTAGTTGAAAATTAATGTGCTTTGCCTCCGCATTGCTCCGTGGTCTGACTTCCATCCTCTACGTCTCTGAGCCAACTTAGTTGGTGTACCCGATCCTCTACGTGGTATCACTTCCAGCCCTTTCCGTCCTTCCGGCCTTCCGTCCTTCCGGCTTTTTCCGACACGGATATAACATATTGGCTGGAACCTTGAATAGGAAAAGATAAAGTAATTTGGGATTCGAACTCAGGACCTTTGCACTTGAAGTTTAACATTTTTTAGAAAGGGAAGATTCGAAATTTGGCGGGGCGTCTGCCAAAATAGGATGATTTAAGACCCAGTCGGCATTTTGTTGCGACTGTACCATCAACTTTTTCATCAGCAATCTTAGGAGGCTTGCTTTTTTGTTCTACAAAATACAAACAAAATGTTCCACTCCTTATCTGCTCGTTCTTTAGATTTCCCTCTCACGAGTACTGGTCAAAGAAAGACAGTGATTTGAGAATGAGCTACTGGACCCTAAATTCCGTCTCCTGAGAGCTGTTTTTATTCCCGAGTATCAACTCAGCTCAGTTCTACTCAAGTGCACGGCAAAAGGACATTTTTGCTGGGTACGCTTGAATATCAATTCAACTGAAGTCTGCCAAGTGAGAGTCTATACCACCTTCGTCACTTTGTCAGTTCGGCTAATTTTGAGAAAGTTTGTCACCTCATATACATTTAGCACATTTGGGGATTGTTCGTGACTTGGGACTCCTGGTTATGAATGTTCGTCAGTTCACATTTCCCCGCCGTGAAGTTCGTCAGTTCAACATTTTTATCACACGAGGCATGTGGACGTGGCTGCCCCATGCCACTGCCGTTACCTGCTTGCTTTGTTCTTCGACCACCACGTTCCCTCGAATAACCGCCACGCTCCACCAACTCATCTGTAACTGCTGCTTTGGTTGAGTATGACACATCAGGTATGAATATTGCTTTCCAGTCTGTCTCCATGCTCAGAGTCCAGCACCTGTCGCTGCCGCCGGGCTTTCAATGGTCTCTGAGTCCCAGACAGAAAAACCAGCTCCTCCGCCTCAGAAGCAACTCAAGCTTGGCCCACTCAAAGGGTGGGGCAATTCAACGTGATGGGGTATCTATGAGCACTGCCGACTACGCTGGGATGATTCAAAGAGGAGTATCTGGAGTACATTAAGGCAGTCTTGCTCGCTGACTTGAATGAATAGACTACAGTTGAATTTATTGATTGTTTTAGACTTACTTACTGCACACATAGCTACCTTATTCATTCACCTATACTCTTGTAGCCTATCTCTTACTACCCACAATAATACCACCTCGACAGAAATGCTGCCCCAAATTCAAATGAACATGGATCGGTGTTATTCCATGGCAACAATAGTTTTTGTGTCTTGGTTTCAGCGTGCGTTGCCGACTGCCACAGTTGATGAAAGAGAAGATCGACTTCAACTGGAGAACAATACAAGAGCTGTCACATATTTATACACCCTATAATTCTTCCTTCTCCCATTCAGCGCGAGGTTGAGCGAATCAATTTGCAGTGCCAAAGCCCCACCTGGGGTTTCGATTTCCAATCAAACTGGTGGAGGGACAGCCTACAGGTTGGTGAATATAATGGTCTGGCTTCACCGTGTCACGGTGTGGTGGAAATGTTAAACTGACAAAGATTCAGAGCTAGGACTCCCAAGTGACGAAAATTCACGGCCGGGAGTCCCCAGGTGACGAAGAATACCACAAATGTCCTAAATTTACACGGGCGATGAACTTTCTCAAAATTAGCCGAACAGAGGAAGTGACGAAGGTGGCGCGGATTCGCCAAGTGAACATTTCAAAACAAAACAGGAGAGGATCCTGTTTTGTAAGCGGCCCAGGAACGCTCGTACATAGATGAGGAACAGATCCTCATCAGCTTGTAACCTTTGGTCTCAAAGCACGTACCGCAAGGGCAGATTCTAAAATGTCTAAAACGAAAATATCTGACTCTACATTCTGAACCCACTCCGGCCGGCGGCGGGCTGCCATGTTGCCGGCAGGCAAAACCAAAATTTCCCCAAATAATTGGGCAAGCCTCAGTATTTCGGCTATTCTCCGTGCCGAATCCATCACGCATGCCATCTTATTGGAGCGGGAAGACGTGATGAGATTAAGAAATCATAAAATTAAATAAGATTATACAGTACGATCAGAAATAGACGGTTTCAATTTTCACAAATTTCACCATCTAGGTGTTTCCAGACGCGCAATCGTAGGTTCAGATGGGAGACATTCTCTTGAATCCCAGGAACGGATGACTCATAAGTAGCACCACAAAAAATAAATAACGTCCATACCAAAAGTCCGAGAAAATCACAGGTCCTGTTGCTTTTTGGACGAGTACGAAGCAGAATCATTCGCTGTCATCTCTATGTCAACGCTGGGACTATCATCCAGAAGGTCCTGGCCAGGCTGGAATTACTTCTGCTTCAGCATCGCCGTGATAGAAGTTGAACGAGAGAAATATCTTACGTTGGATTTAGATGGATTTTTCAAAAACTCCTGCGGAGTGTCAATGTGAACCTTACGAGCGCAAGATCAGCGACAGATGTATTCAGAAACTAAAAATTCGTGTACCACAGCGGTCCGGTGGACATCTGGAGCAGGCATTGCGTCAGCCTCTCAGCAGAGCACGAACAAGAAACTCACGAATGCAGCCATACTCGTCGCCGCCTTCGCTCCGTCCCTGATTTCCGCGTTCACTGCGAGTCTCGAGGTTCCCACCCGAAGACGTTCCCCCCCCTGACCACGATTTTCCGATTCCCCTGCTGTTGAGATTTGAGAGCTTCAAGTTTTGTGAGATGCCATCAACACAGTGATTGTTTTATTAGAGTGCGAACCATAGTGATACAATAGACATGGCCTAGGGTATAGGCGATGCCGGCGGTGACTGGGAGACTTGAGCCACGGATGAAAAGCCAAGGCCGAGAAAACTCACCGTTGCTTTCTTTGTTTGCCAGAAATCTAAACAGTTGTATATGAGTTCGACAAATGCCGGTAATTTCTGGAACCTACGCGACCAAGACAGCCAACGCTATGCTCGCCCCAGCAGTTCCAGTCTGGATGGTTCGTGCCACTAGTCTATTGAGCAGACTACCGACAATAATTATATTCCGTTGCTAATGCTGACTCGCAAACTCACCTCCTGGTCTCCTTGAACGAGGACTTGGCTTTCCTGAATTCCCACAGGAGAGCCGACGCAATTGAAATGTCTGTCACGGCTTCAGTGATAAGCCAGGTTCTACATTCGTATATTAGTCAAAATCGAGCGGGACCTTGACAGAAATGACGACACACGTGGCGGGTATTATGACCTTCCTCCGATTCGTGTATTCGGGGAACATCGCGATCGTGACGCCACAAGCGAACGCGCCGCCAGTCTGTCAGTGACGATTCAGATCAGACTTTGGTAAAAGTGATAGAAGCTTACTGCGACTGTAATAAAGATGAATAAAGTGAGGGTGATGAATTTGTTTCTAGTTCTAGAACGAGGTTAGGAGCTGGGCCTTGACACAACGATATGAACGCGCACAGGAGCCAGTACCGACCAGCCAGGAAACTTTGGGCCAGAGCGGCCACCACACCAGTTGCAAAGATGTAGAGTGGATCAAACTGTTGGATGATATGCGTTTCGATTACGTTTCTTCCAATAAGACCAAAATGACTTGCCCAATACTGGTTCTGTACATACGCCAAATCTCCTAAAAAAGGCAAGCTGGGTCAGCGATAGTGGTAGATAAAGTGGAACGACACACCCCAGTGAGTGATTGTGTACTGCACATAGCACATATTAGCCCATTCATGTGGTGAAAGAAGCAGATACACACAAGATATACAGAGGCATAGTTTGCGCACATCGACACCGAATCGATCGAAATCGCAGACAATACTAACAGCTTCGAGGCAGGTCGGAAGATCAGAGAGTTAACACGGTACGACCAAAGGATGAACCTTCAACATCCAATTGTCGTGTTTAAAGTGGCGGTAGTAGTGAGCTACCTGAAGCTAGTTTGGTATCTCTCCAACCGTGAATTTGGACTCACATACCTGAATAACTTCGACGGTGTACAGGACCTAGCATCCATAGTTTCTCAACACGCAAAATATGCCAAGATACATGCCTACTGAATTTGCCCAGGTTCCCACAAGCAAAGCCCTAGATGAACGAAGTAAGGCTGTGTTTCGAAAACTCGATGAGAATGAATGTACCCAATAACGATGTCCGCATTGAAAGACATCTTAGAGGTAAAGGAAGAAACAGTTTGCAAAACGAAGGTGATGGTTTTAATTATCGAGCCATGGCCGATCGATCACAAATTGCCCGATACGGGTTAGATTCGGTCAAGTCAACCCTGCAATTCGCTTTCGTCGTGACTCCTTGCCTCGGCATTCTCCGACGGGTATCCTGGCTTAGGTTGTCAACTACCCGGTCTCTGGCAGTAACCAATTCAAGTTTGACGTTTGTGGCGGAATTCCAAGAGTCATTCCGGAAGGGGTATACCAAATGCTAGGGTACACGCCCGTGTCACTGTGTGAAAAGAGCTACAACCCTGAAAGGAGGACCGGGACTATTCAACTGCTCCGGTGACCGCCGGATTAATAAGTACTCAGATTCGAGACCCGGCTTTCCTGAGTTCAAAATTGTGTCTGGGACCTGGATAGCCGAGCAGTCAGTCCCAGCCAACCGGTGGAGTACTGTTGGAGTTAATTGCAGAAATGGCCCTAGGAAGATTGCAAACAGTTTGAAGAAGTTTGTTTGGCAGGAGTCTTGGGAACATACGCTTAACTGTAGCCTAAGCCAAGGGATTCAGGTCCGTCAAAAAGTCCACCTAGGCCGTTATTTTTCAAAAACATGGTTTCGGTGACCCTACCTATCATGTGATTTACAAAACGGGTAATTTCCGCGTGATCGGCCTAGACCCTGCAATTCCACTCTACACATATCTGAATGATCCCAGGACACTCAGTGTAAGCACTAAATATATAGAAAGGATACGGGATGATTCTGCATTGCCTCTCTGACTCCTAGTGTGCCAAACACGGCCATCATCATTTCCCAAAATGGATGGGACCACCGATGGACAGACTGGAGACTTATTCAAGGACCACTAAATGAGATTTGACGCCATTTTGAACCCTTCTGACACCATTCGGAGCCATTTGGACTCACCACTTGAGAGATGAAAACTTTTTTTTTTCGGCTTCATGGCCGACCCTAAGTACCTGCCTCCCCCCTATCCCCGCTTGACCGGCCCGAACCCCCGTGCACGCACCAATCTCACGCAACCGATGTCGCTCCGGGCTTGAAGGAGAAAAGACTATGTACGAGCGCCAGAGCTTGTGGCTTGTGAAACCTTGAGACCCGCCGCCAGGTGAGTACAAAATTCGAGTGCAAGCCGAAAGATAGTCATGTTTGAGGTGGGAAAAACAGAAAGCGACTTATATACAGATACTTACTTGTTCGTCATCTGTTTCTGGTCTGTAACAGAGACTAAAAGCGACTGTGCCGTTGAGGCGTCGTCGGTGCTTGAGAGAAGATGGTGGTCGGCCGACTAAGCCGAGCATCGGCCCTTAGCCTTTTTTGGTCCTTGCATTTTTTCGCTGCAGAACGCCACAAAAAAGAGGGTTAAATTCATTGAATACTATATACAACTCAGATGAAGGGGTAAGGTTTGTGAAACGTGGAGATGGCTCAGGATAACAGGGAAACCGGTCAAGTATGGATCAAGTATGGATGGACGATCAAAAGTCGTCCAAAGGGGTGCGTAGAGGGACTGGGACGTAGCGGCAGTTGTTGCTCGCTGAAATTCCCGCGCAAACGTGGATTAGGACCAGGAGACGGGGTGGGAAGGCTTGTGCGGGTTCCGGCCTGCTGCGCGCAGTGGTGGTAGATCCGTACGTCGAGCACCCGTGGAAGTGCCTTCCACGCTCATCCTTCTCCTTCGCCCTAATCACGCCAGTCCTCATGCGCGCCGCGTGGCCCCATTCGCGATAGCCATATCGGCCCGCGACGTAAATATAGTACCTTGATGGCGTTGGGGTCCGTCCCGCGACACACATGCGCGTACGTCTGTCCGTGTGGTACCGTCACCATCCCTATATTATCCCTTCAGCGAATGCCCGTGCGCAATGGGGTTTGGTGCGTGGGGGAATAGAGGTGACGAACGTGGGGAGGGGCGGGGAGGGTGGTGGGAGGGGCGTCGCCCCATTGCACGCATGCGCGTGAGTCGTCTACAGCGGCTGCATACAATTTTCGATGCGGGTGCATCGTGCATCGGCGGGATCGCGGAGAAGTCCCGAGGGTGACAAGCGCGAGGCCCTGCTCAGAGCTGCACCGTCGGTGATGAGACGTACGTCAAGACGGGCGGGAATGTGAGTGGGCAAGGTTCGGCGTTGCACATCCAGCTGCGGGGTGCATGGGGCAAGCTTCGGGTTAGAATGTACGGCTGCGGTACACGAAGCGATGTGTCTGCATGCTACCGAGCGCGGTGGATGGCATTGCTGGAGCATATGGCAATGTCATGGTTAGCGATGCGACAGTGCACGCCGCCGACGTGCGAGGGGGGAAAGCGGGCTTTGAGCTGGACAGTGGGGATGCCAGAGTGGGGCGACGTTTGGGTGACGAGCGATGCACCCCGTGAAATATCGATGGGGCGGACGGAAGGGTCGCGCGCAGCTGGGCACGGTCTCTCGGCGTCGTCGTGGAAGCGGTGGAGGTGCGTTTGAGGGCATGCTACAATCTCCGCAGCGCGGGAACGTCTCATCGCCAGTGAAAATGCGCGGAGGGAGGCACAGAAGCGGATCCGGGAGAATCGCGTGGATGGGACAGTACCCAAGACATCTAGGTGAAGCGTGAGCAAAGAAAGACAAGGGAGTGAGATATAATGTACGCACCGTTTCGACCACCGCGCGCGGCGTCTAGGGCACCGTCGGTGAGGGAAAATGGTAGGATTGCGCGAGCGGGGAGACGAGAGCGGTAGGGCCACTGGGCTTCGTCGCGGCGTCGCACGACGGGGTTCTGTGAATGGATGTCCATGCAAACCGACGCCAGACGGTGAATCGACCAGTGCAGGGGACTCGGATGCCACGGGAGGGCATCATATATACAGCGGGGAGGGACGGGGAGGCTCTGTGGAGGTAGAAAGGATAATTAGGACGTGAAATGAATGGGAAGAGACAAGGATAGATTGCGTAGATGAGAATGAGCAGATAACTAAAAAAGGGTAGAATGGGGACAGACCTAGGGTGGGGAACACGAAAGGAGACCAGGCGTGCAGGCGCAGGTCACCAGGTGAGTGGGTTGGGAGATCGATGGTCACCGTGAGAGTCAGAGAAGTGGCGTCGCGACCGACGGTGGGCGCTGCCACATGCGCGCAAACAAACGCGTCGCGGGAACGCAGCGGAAACGGCGGGGTGCAGCGGAGACGGGCGCGATGCGACGTTGGGGTCGAGAGGGGGACCAACCCAGCGGCAAAGTATAACCTGGAAAGTCGAGAGCCTCGGGTAACACACATATGCGCGAAAAGGATCCCATGCACCAACCATGCACCACGTCCGAGAGACTCGGCGCATTCCAGAACAGACACTTCAAACGGGCCGTTTTCAAACGTTTGGGAGGTATTTGCAAAAAGAAAATCGTAGCAGCATTTGAGTGGACCGAGTCCTTGAGGCTTGGAACCCAAACCAGAAAACGAGCCAGACACAAGTTTATCGCCCTGGTATAATGAGTCAGGATCGCGGTGAAACTCGAAGCCATCGATCATGGCCGTATTAATATTGGTGCAGCAGCGAGAAGGAAAAATAGAAAGAAAAAATCGCCTGATCCGCCCGCTAAATATGAGCCCAACACATAGAACTGCAAAAGTTGATGGGAAATTATTGTGAACCTCCGGACCATGAACCAGAAATCGTGGGAAACAAACAGAGATGGCTGCACGCGACGACGGGAAACACGTCTCAGCAGCGAGCGTAAGAGAGGGAGGCAGACAAGCTCAAACTAAGAGGGCATCACGACTCGGGACGAAAGGCAAAAGTAGAAGTGAAGGAAGCTCGGATACGGAATAGTGGCGGGTAAAACTCCGTCAAATGCCCAGGTAGACGAACACATTGGAACGTCCCTTGAGCGGCGGCAGACGGAAATTCGAAAAGGAGGCGGCAAAAAAGAAGACCTCCATCGAAAATCCGTCAAAAAAACGCCCAAAGGAAGGCGAAGCGCGGAAGGGGCATGGATGAAACGCGCCGCATCACCGTTCCTCCGCCCCAAGAGATCTCCTCGTCTGTACCCCGCCGCACGCCGCCCAAATTCGCGCTCCCTGTTCTTTACTCCGCTCCTGATGCGCACTCCAAAAGAATCCCGCCCTCCGCGACACTCGAATCGCCGAAATCAGGAGGGTGGAGAACGAAAGAAAATAACAGCGCATAACCGGAGCACTCACCGGGGCCCCCACCCGCTCCAGCGCCGTCGCCAACAATCTCCGACTCGTGCATGCACTCCAGCCGGTGCTGCAAGCCCTGATTCTTCAACGTCATGATTGTCTGACGATTCTACCGCGCAATGCATCAAGTCTGAGCGGCGCAAAGTGCGGAATTCAAATCTAATTGCCAGGTCCTCCAGCCAATATATCTTCGGCGAGCAGCAACATCGCTCGCTCGGCAAAGCCACGAGAACCGACACGATATTCTTGATCAAAACCTCAATTCGACAATTCTTTCCTCAATCGCACCAGGATATATTCAACAATTTCCTCCGCCAATCTGTGCCTTGAAGCTTCCGGCTCAGGGGAAGATTCTTCGTGCTTGTACGTCGCTTCGTCTTCGTAGGCTGTCCGAACAATTCTTGAAGGTCAAAGCCCTATTGTTTTATTCCGTGTTCCGTGCTCCAAGGTGTTGGGAAATGCGAGAGTGCGAAAGAATGGCAGGTCGCGGTAAATGCATTTCTTCTTCCTCTCTTCCACCTGTCGGCGCTCCATCTTGACAAATCACTGGATCCAGGGAGCTTCAATCAGCGGGATTTCTTAGAGCATTCGGGCGTCCCGGAAGATTCAAATGGCTATGAACGGTTTGTGGTTCTTCATCATTATGCGCCATCCGCTCTGAATTTTCGATTCGTGGGGCCAACGCACCAACGGCTTGTCGAACAAGTTCCAGAAAGCGTGAGTCTGGGACGCGATCTTGCGGGTCTGAATCATATTTTCTCGAATATTTATTGAGGCGGGCGGCTCGTAGGTAAGGAGCTAAGAGTGAACGACTGGTGAGGAGAGAGCGAAAAAGCATTGGTTGAGTTTTACCACACTGAGCTGAAATTTCATGAATTTCCCCGTGTGTTTGGGGAATGTTAACAAAAGGAGATAGCAAAGCACCTGAAGGTCTAGCACACCAAGTAGTACGGAGGGAATCACCCAGAATACCACAGGCCCAGAGCGGCAGATTGAAGCCTAAGTCTTTCACACGTAGATAGGTATCAAAAGAGTAAAATAGTTGATTTCCCAAAACCCAATCTGAGCTCGAAGCTGGCAGATTTTCACTACTGATACAGCAGCGCTGTATATGGGTGACGATTAGGAGAGGCGCTAGAGGAGCACAACTGCTAGCCCGCCAAAAGTTGATGAGATCCATCGTATAATTATGTGGGCTTCGGCAGCGAGACTACAGTGACAACGGCTGATAATTTCATAGTCGGATGGTTAGTGAAACTGCTTCAAGGCGCCCACTACCCCTACGGGTCATTCTTTCCAATTTTGGTTTTGAGAAAGTTTACAATTTGTCGAGAAATGTCAGGCAATTTGTACTCGTACTACACAATAAAGAAGGAGGAAGGGCGCCGGGCCTATCGGCTGATATGCGGCAGCCGGGAATTGGCCACAAATTCCTGATCTTCCGGACTAAGCCCGAACTCGAATTTCGAGAACGTATCCGCTGCTTCAAGGAATTCGTGTTCGATGATTTCCGCTTTTTCTGGTGAGCGAGGGGCGATGTTGCACTTGAACGGCCGCGGCGCAGTCGAAAGTCCCTGCGCAAGTCAGCGTCGAAGTGCATTGTATGACATAACATCTATTCACCTTTTCATAGTCGAATATATCCGGCTTCATGGGATTGCCGTCCCCGTCCGTGGGCGGGGTGAAGTTAAATGCCCAAATGAGGTTCATAGCGTTGATGTTCTAATGAAATTTGTGAAGGCATAATTACGGCGGTGGTACGACAACGCACTGTCGAATTCTGTGCCACGTGAATGCCAGGACACACTCTCTGTTGTCAGGTGGTTAAATGTAGAAAATATGAACGTTGGTAGGACTGACGCGACCAACTCCAAACTCTAAATTCGGCCGCATACCCCTGTCATCAACGCCTGGTTTTGTGCCATTTTCGGTAAGCAGATATCGGTCCGGAATGAAATTCTCCGGGTCGTCGTAAAGATCTGAAGATCAACTATAAACTTGACCCGAATGAGAAGAACTAGATTCACCTGGATCATGGAAAATCCCCCCTAAAACGGATTTGGCGTGGTGAGACGCCAGTACAAATATAAATTTCTTGAACTCACAAACGTTGACGAAGATGGTGCTCCCCTTGGGGTATAACAAAACCGTTGAACTGTGCAGATAAGGTGGATGATGGCGCGTCTTTGTGAGAAAGACGTACCTCTTCTGCAGTCACTGTACTGTGGGGAACTATGAGCGGCAATACAGGTCGGAATCGATGCGTCTAATTCCGGAGTAAGTCCCATTAAAGGCATGAACGCAACAAACGCACTTCCAGAATCATGGCACGAATGTAAGGCATTTCTTCCAGGTCATCCAAAGTGGGCATGCGATGCTCGCCAACCCACGCGGTCCATTTCGTCGTGAGCTTTCTTTTGCGCGTCCGGATATGCAGTCAACGCCAAGATGAGGGATTGAAGAAATGACGAGATTGTGTCCGATCCTCCTTCAATCAGCACGCCACCAAGATACCTAAGTGGCTGTGAGCTCAGTGGCCTATCAAAAAAATGCGGAATCAAACCCCGTAATTTCCCGGTCCATCCCAAACTCTTCCTGTCTCGCTAATATTTCCTCCATATAGCTGCCGTTCTCTTCGCACCTCCGCAGCCTCTCCTTCGTTTCGTCCAGCAGACCGAAATATAGGTCTCGTTGCAGTTTACGTGTTTTCGCGCAATCACGCTTCCATTTCGCCCACCGCTCCGGAACGTATTTCAAGATAGGAATCATGTCGACGGGGGGGTGTAGCACCGGGCTCAAGTACCAGCATCCATTCGTGCTGGGCCTTGAAGAACGCGGTTGTTTGAGGCGTCTCGTATCGCGGCGAGCGCTTCCCATAGAGCACGGACAGAATGACAGAGTTAGAGTACCGCCGGATGTGGGGTGTAAAGCCCTGATACTAAGTCAAAAGCTGAAAACTGGTATCAAAACTGTACGACGAGCCTGAGGGTGCCGCAAAATATCGTGGAGGAGCTGCGAAGCCTCAGCCTGCTGAATGGGCACGTGTCGAGCAGAGGCTTGAGGTGTCAGAATAGCATGAGCCGTCCTACGGAGAGTTCTCCAATTTTGGGCTTGCATGTAATCTGATTAGTGTCAATCCAACTTGCCAGCGAAGGACACACTGTAGTGCGCAAAGGCCTACAAACGGGGGTATGGTGAGGAATGTCGTGGCCTCATTCAAAAATTAGCACATACCATATTCAACCCTCCAGTGACAAGCTCAACGACGTGTGAAGGAGGTCGTTCAACTGTCGAGCCACTCCGCTTATCCATCAGTTCCTTAACCGCTGCAGGGTCTGTGAGCACCACCGCTGTCCCGGAACCCACTTTCAGCTGAAGCGACTAGTAAATGAACCCCTCCAAACATCCATATGAATTGGCGCTCACAGAATAAATCCCGCCATATTTCCGAGCCCATTCAGTAAACCTAGAGAGACCTGCGTAAGGCCAGAAAGAGTCTTGCAAGGGCACACACTTGTGCTGAGCAAATTCCGTTGGATCATGTGCACGTTCCCAAGCAGGGCACAGTGGGTGGGCCCGGAGGGAGGTCCTGCTTCCCGAGATCCTACTTTCCGCAGACGCACGAAGACGCACAAAGCCACCAAGGCCAGGAGTAGCGAGGATACCCATCTATCTGATGGGTTTGGTGAGGGCAAGGACTGGGTGCTTTCGTTACTTTAGATCCCCCTCTTTATAAAATCGCGTGGGTCTGTCTGAAGCCAAGCCTTATGAAAATTACTTTTGGCTT
This sequence comes from Mycena olivaceomarginata, assembly GCA_029378375.1. NCBI lineage: Eukaryota > Fungi > Basidiomycota > Agaricomycetes > Agaricales > Mycenaceae > Mycena > Mycena olivaceomarginata. The sequence goes on along the minus strand of JARKIC010000958.1, from coordinate 139,706 downwards.
ATCAGACCCGAATATTCGTATCATCAGCTTCGAATTGTCAGAGCCAAACACCCAATCATTATGTACGTACACTCTCTTCGCTTCCTCAGCCGAAGTGGTGGGCCGGTTCGCGGCCCACCGCGCTCTTGGATTATGAGTAGTCGCCCTGCAATTCTAGGCTGACATCAAGTGTTCTCGGGGATAGGACACATTGCACGGACTAACTTCTACCTTTCCCTTCGGGAAGAACAGCAACGCACTATAAATAGTCTGTCCCGGACTCCCGCCGACTCGGCGGGATGAATAATTATACAACCTAAGTTTCAGGGTCCAAAATTCGTCTATCATAGAACAATCAAGCCAAAATGGGCTTCGTGCGAGGTACGAATGTCATTGGTTGAAGCACCTAAGGGAGCAACTTTATTGCTTACGGCAGCACCTCTTAGGTCATTTCGGTAGTGGTACGTGAATGGACCTATGAGGTCCGCATCGGTGGTGTAGACGTGGTAGGCCGGCTCGCTTAACTTCGCTTAGGTCCTCGCCACGCTCGGCATCGGCATGGCCCCCAGCCTACCCCGCCTCCCGCTTAACTTCGCTTAGGTCCTCGCCACATCGGCATCAGCATGGCCCGCCTACCCCGCCTCCCCCGCCTAACCTCGGACTACCCTCACTGTGCAAATCACCTTTGAACCGCTGCGCAGCTCTCGCCACTGTCTCTCTTGAACACAAGGACAGCATGGGAACGGTCTCTGCCAGCCCCCACCCTCAAAAAGTTGCGCTCTCTTACCACCCAAACGATCCATGCAATCACTTTACTATCCAAATTATCCACGGAATCGCAATCCCTCGATCATGATGAGGAATTGTGTGTGGGTGAGCACACAAACATGACAATTGTAGGTGCATGGGTTACAGCTCAGAACACACCAATCTTCCATCCACTACGGGATACGGCTCGCATTGTAGGTGTCGGAGGTTCTGTGATTTGCCCGAAAGTTGCCGGTTCACTCAGTTCAGGTACATTATATACAAAATAAATATCATTGTCGTATTCTATGAGGTCGAAGAAATAGTAACATGCATGACAGGGGCAATATCCTCCTGCAGCTTCCTTGCTCTTATGCTGCTCAGTTAGCACTAGTTCTGTCTATGTTTTAATCCTCTTTGCTGTTATACGTACTCCAGTTCAAACTCCCTGCTTTCTCTGCCTGCATCACCAGCAATGCGAAATTGATCCACCTCCGACACCTCTTGCCGCCTTCTCTAATGTTAAAATGTTGTTTTTCCAGCTCAGGTACTGTTCTATGCAAACAGTGACCTTTAAGGTATGCCAGCTCAAATACTCCTGATTTTCAAATGTTCACCTGCATATAGACAGTCCTTGTGTATGAACCACCTCCGTCACAACAATAGTTCTAGGTCCTGTTGAAACATCTTTCTGAACCTCAGCATAACAATACTGGTGCCATCTCCTGGAACTCACAGCCATATGCCTGTCTACCAGTCTTATAACTCCCTCACCTCTGTCACAGTAAAAGTCAATCCGTGCGGCCATCTTCACTTGTGTTGGCTTGTGAGTTGCTATGGGTTGATCTGCCAGGCCACCATTCACCTGTGTGCATGATGCCCGCTGTTGGTTGGACTCCACATCAGACACCTCCGACACCTCCAACGCACCTCCAACACCTCTACCACATTTTCTGGGTAGTATACCGACTTACCCCTGTGGTATGGATATCTCTCATCTCTGTGGTCTGATTGAATCTCAAGCACAAGTGATGTACATAGCTACCTGTTTCAAGATGTGAGTTCACTGTGGATGTAGTGAGTGAAGTTCAACATTCCATATTTATTGTCCACCTCTATTGACTCAAAACAGCGATGCAACAATTTCAAAGGCACAAATATAACATCAGATCTCAGCTTTCACAACAGCACTGACAGAGCTGAACATAGGCCTTCAAAGTTTATGGGGAATAGGAGGTGTTGGAGGCTCCAGGTAAGCAGAAGCAAAAGCATGGACTGTATATACGAATGAGAGGTTATAAATGTTTGAAAACATTTTCCAGGATATTGAAAGTTCATTGAAGTGCCGCAAAAGTTAAGATCACTTCGGGTTTGGCGGCCGGGCCGGAGCCCGGACCGTGTTTGATCGGCCAATCACAAGATGAATAACGGTCGGACCTCCGCAAATTAGACCCCACACACCCAATACTGGATGAAATATCACGACCAGGGGCTCAAAGTTAAAGCCCTGGGTCGCCCCATGAATAAATGGTCAAAACATCCCGGGTTATCTGAAGGTAAAGTTGCCGTGCAAGAATATCACCGGAATCCATCTAGGTTTCATAGTTGAACCTTGGCCAGATCCTTCAAACTTCAAGTTCAAAAAACATTGTGAATTTCCAGAACTCCAAAACTCTTCAGCTATAACTCAAGTGACTTCTGACAGGCATTATATCAGTAAACAGTGTGTATTCAGAATACTAGAACATGGATATTTGGGGGAAACAACGAAATTAGATATTATTCTCATATATGCAGTCAGGGATGTCGCTCTTAAAGGCCATTTTATTGTATATGGTCTTGTTCTGTTCATTGAAGCTTTCGGTAACCATTTCCAGCGGTCTTTGTGCTCTTAAAGACAAGAAGAGGGCATGTCAGAGGTGGTGTAGGAGGCGAAGTAGGCATTCATTAGCTGAGTCAAAAGTATCTACCAAGTAGGTTTCAAGCTCGAAAAAATACACTCAACCCTAAATGCACTTGCTAGTTCGCCTTGGGACCAATCTGGGGTCAGAGTAGGCTAAAAAATTCGAAAATGCCATTTGGTTGAAATATTGAACTGCACCGGGATAGAGTATTATGATATTCCTGAGCATTGAGGCCTTGAATTTGGGTGTTTGTCAGCTTTAAGTCCAACTTAGAGGGGCTGCAATAGGCCATAAGTGGAAAGACACTCTTTGGTTGAAACTTTGAATTGTTTTAAGAACAACAAGAGCCTGGTGTGTTTGCGGCCCACCACTTACAGAAGTCGCAATTGATTGATCTTGGTGGTGCGTTGGCAAGTGGCTCCAGAGCACTGATAACGGAGACTGTGGGCGGAGTTGAAAGGCGTAAACTTATGGAAAGGGAGATCTATATGAGACTGTACTGTGTCTCTTTTGCCACAATAATTCCAGTTCTCTTGAATGTGTTACCCTGCAGCCAATTCCAGTGGACTGAAGGCTGAACTTGTAAAAGGGATAAATCAGTGTAAAATATGCAATGGAGGTGGCCAGCAACACCAGTTATATACACAGAAGTGCAGCTGAGGTGGGAAGGGTGTTTTACAATTGACTGGGAAAGGTTTTGGCAAAAAAAAAAAAAAAAAAAAAAAAAAAAGAGAATAGTTACCGCAATGCAGAAGGTGCCGGAGGCTGATGGAAACCACTGTCATTGCCCATACTGAACTGAACCACTGCTCAGCAGCTGTGAGAAGATCCCAAGGTTTGCTTTCCTGCTCGTAGTAGTAGAGATGCCACTAGATGGGAAAATCATTCTAACATAGATGCTGGGACCAGGTGGAACATGAGGCCTGGATAGAAAGCACATATTTACAAATGAACAGCAACAGAAAGATACAAAAGAAGCACAGTGCTATCAAGCTGGTGCCAAGAGATGAGCTGGAAAGAAAGAAACCAAAACCTCTGCAATGAAGGTGTTGGAGGTGTTGGAGGTAGAACAGGTTCTTGCTCCTGCATGTAGAGACAGATTAGGCAGATTTATTGGAGTGCATTCAAAAGAGATGGGGTGTGGGTTAAATTGTTACTGGCCAAACAGTACAGGAAGGAGGGAGGTGCAGGGGGGAGCATCCCTGTCGCAGGCCACATCTGAGCTGTGAAGGTGTTGGAGGTGTTGGAGGCAGAACAGGTTACCTGCTTCTGCATTCATATTGGACTGCATTTGACAGACATGGAGTGTGGATCAAATTGATGCTAGCCAAGCAGTACAGGAAGGCGGGAGGTGCAGGGGGAGCACCCCTGTCGCAGGCTACATCTGGGCTACAACGGTGGGAATATACCGGGAACTACCGGAATAAAGCAGGCAACAGCGGCCAACCCCAGAGCGCAATATACCCAGATGGGGATATGTGACTAATAGCACCGTCACCTCCGACTCCGAGGGACCTCATAGGTCATTTACTGTACCACTACCGAAATGACCTAAGAGGTGTTGCCGTAAGAATAAAGTTGCTCCCTTAGGTGTTTGCGTCGACCTCATTGTAACCTTGATACATGTCGCAGTCTCCCTGTTCCTCGCCGGACTGGTTGCGGTGCTGTACAATCGCAACAGTCTTCTGACGTGCATATTCTTGGGCTTTAGTGCCGGAGCCGCTAACCCTCTACCTGCTACTCAGCGTAGCGCCGTTATGAAATAAGATGAGCCTGTCTTAAGATGTGGCCGGTGTAGACCACCAAAAGTCTCAAGTTCTCTGGGTCTTTAAGACCCTGCTCTCCCTACCTATCCTACTTATAGCTGCCCTGTACCCCCGCCCGTTATAGAACTTAAGTCTTCAGAACACATCAGAATATCTTAAGATGTCCGCAATCTTAAGATATCGCAAAAGTTCATAGATTCATACACAATACTTGAGATTTAGACGGCACTTAAGTCTCGGCTCCAGACTTAAGACCCCCACGGCACGTAAGTCTCCGCTACAGACTTAAGACCCCAGAGCTTAAGTCCCACATCGAGGACTAGAGTTCAGCAGAACTCTAGTCCTGCCCTGGCGAACTTGAGTTCCCGCCCGAACTTAAGATCTAAGATCTGTGTCAGTTTTCCGCACCATTGAAACTGAAATGGACGCGCACCTATTTCCCCCACGGCCCTTCTTGACTGGACTTTTCTCCACGTACGAGTAACTGAGAAATCATTAGTGCCACTAGCCTTCATGCTCACAGAGCGACTCACCCAGGTTTCCGCTTCTCATTTGTTGCTGCCGCCATTTTCTCCTTACGTTCTGCTTCAGCCTCCTACGATTAAAATCAGATAGGCCATAATGCGGATCAATGAAACGTACCGCTGGTGTTTTATGAGCTCTCGCAGTTCGGCGTGCTGCACCTTCTTCGTCTGCTTCAAGCCCATCCTCCGGTGCCTTGCACTTTCGACTCTTCTTCACCTTCGTCTTGCGCACGCCCTCCGCGTCTGTCTCCTTGCGCGCAGCCTCCGCCTCATCCTCCTTGCGCGCTTCCTCCGGATCCTCCGCCCTGCGCACGCCCTCCGTGCCTGCCTCCTTGCGCGCAGCCTCCGCCTCATCCTCCTTGCGCGTAGCCTCCGCCTCATCCGCCTTGTGCGCAGCCTCCGCCTCATCCTCCTTGCACGCTTCCTCCGGATCCACTGCCCTGCGCGCGTCCTCCGCCTCATCCTCCTTGTGCGCAGCCTCCGCCTCATCTGCCTTGCGCGCAGCCTCCGCCTCATCCTCCTTGCGCGCGTCCTCCGCCTCATCCTCCTTGCGCGCAGCCTCCGCCTCATCCTCCTTGCGTGCAGCCTCCGCCTCATCCTCCTTGCGCGCTTCCTCTACTTCCGCCGCCTTGTGCGTGTCCTCCAACTCCTCGTCGTCCTTGCGCTGCAGACCCGCATCCTCCTCCCCACCCCGCCAACGCAGACCCCTTCCGAAAGAAACCAGAACTCCCATCCCCGGCGCCCACCGCCAGTGCCGCACCCAAAAGATGCCACTGTGTGCCCTTGAAGCCTTCCAGCCCGCTGGAGCTGAAGACCAGGTCAAACTTCCCCACGTCGTAATATCGGTCGGGTGCGGTGGCAATTGTCGGCCATGGGATATTCTGAGTCTCGTCCCTAAACGCAGCTTCTGCAGGCACGGTATGTTAGGATTCGGTTTCCTGGGCGATGAACGAGACGGCTCACTATATGACTTGATCAAAAAATCAGTCACCGTCTGTGCCACCATGTTTGGAGACATGTCGTCCAGCGCCTCGACGCTCACAGGAAAAACGGGGGCAGGCTGTCCAGGGGAACCATCGTGGGCAGCGGCGTAGTCTGGGGAATAACTTAGCACCAAAATATGTCCTCGCCATTTGAATTTACCTTGCAGGCCTTTTTTTGCCCATTCATACATTGCGTTGATGCTGTCCGACACGAGTTGGGGGTATTTGTCCTCAAACCGCTGTTCGATGACGACGCCCTTGGGAAGCGCCTCAGACCTGTCTCTCGCCGTAAGTAAAGACGCAAGACTTATATAAAAACTTACCATTCAAACTGGATCTCGCCCCGTTCATTCAGCCAGCCCATCAACATGGTCGCCAAGAAAGGGCGGAACTTGCGGCCGGCGTTGAGGGTGTCGACCATGTGCTGGACCGCGCCCATCGGGAGCTTTTGGCGTCTAGAGAAATGTCGATCAGTTAGGAAAGGTAGGTGATAGTATAGATCACTTACTCCTCCCAGTCGATGTCTTCGTCAGCCTCCGCCGCACTCTCCCATTTTGCTTGATCTTCGTTCGCCCACAGCTCCGCCTCGGCTTTACGGAATTTGCCACCGGCATTTCCTGGACCCAGCAGCGTGCGGGAGTGGGTGTTGATCTCGTCGTGGCACTCCCCACGGAATTTGTCGCGTCCGGTGTAACTGGCGAGACCAAAAACTTTCCCCATTGCCAGAGCCGGTACCCCTGCCACTGAGTCTGCGTTGTCGGTCTTCGTCGGCTTGCGGGTCTTAGCCGCCGTCTGTTTTGTTAGTGATAACCTTCTGGATCGCCTTCGGAGTGGTTCAGACACCGCTCAATAGTCAAGGTTATGCCAAAATTACTCACTCGGAGCCACCCAGCCTTGGTGTATCCACGGAGGAGGCCGACCCGTGCGCCCTCGTCCTCCTCGTCGTCACTGCCGTCGCCGTCATCGGCTACGTGTGTGGTCTTTGCCTTCTGGTTCTCGCGTTTCCAGGCGGCCATGAGCTTCGGAACACGTGCCTCCTCCTCGGAATTGCCCGGCTGGGCCTTGTGCTGGAATGCCTTCGCCTCAAACGCGTCGTTCTTGACCTTCTCGTAAAATTCTGCCTTGGCCTGCTTCGATAGACCAGGCAGGTTGGCATCGCGAAGCGCGACATCGAAGATCCAGCTGTGCTGGTATTGATTGAGTTTCGGCACTGCTGTCTCCTCGGTCTTGGTGGTGGCAACACGCGTGAGGGCCGGGAATGGCATGACGTCGGGGACGGCGGTGGCATCGTAGGGTTTGAACATTTCTTTTGGTTTCTGCTGCTTCTTTGGTGCCATCGTTGGGACGTTTGGCAAGAGATCCAGTTAAAAAAACTTCGGGATGTGTTAGGTCGAGGTGGAAGTCAAGAGTTAAGGTGATGCCACTTACAAGTCTGTCAAGCCAAAGCGTAGTCATTGTAGTGGATTTTGATACCTAAAATGGAAAAGCCACTCAAGCACGGCATGGTGCCTCTATAAGTTGGGGTTAAACAAATAAATAAAACTTCGCCAACTCATACCTTTCCCCACAATGGTCAACGTTCCAGTCCAAGAAATCCGCCGCCACTTCGGCGCGTTGGTTCGACCTGACTATACCACCAATGTTCGCCAACAAGAGGTCATTGGAAAAGTAGTCGAATAATTCGGCCTAGAATACGTTAAGGAGCACGTCGGTCAGCTCACAAGGCTCCACGCTGTAATGGGAACTGCAAATACCTTCCACCAGTTTGGAAAACTCAAAATCAACTTTGTGCGTTCTCAACTCTTGTCCTGCCACCCAGCACTCTCCAATTGACATACCCCCTCCCCCAGATACACAATGATCGTCTTGTAACCTGAGAGACCGATATTCCGCCTCTTCAAATCCAGACCCAGCTGCGCAGCTATCTCGACGGTTACGACGCATACTTCATGAAGCACGGGAACGAATACACCGTCCGTAATCCGGCAGCGAGGTCGCAGTTGCAAGACGCAGAGCAGGCATGGCACGATTTTATTGTGCCCTCCCTTGCCGCTCGTGGTCTGGGTCCTCGTCCAGATTGGGCCTTGGTGCCACTTCCCGGGCTTCAGATGGTACGCGTTGCCCCTGCGCCCGCTGCCACTCCCGCTCGCGCGCCGGCTCCCGCTCGCGCGCCGCTCCTGCTCGCACGCCTACTCCTGTTCGCGGCGCCTGCTCCTGCTCGTGCGCCGGCTCTTGCACTCGCTCCTCCTCCTGCTCGTGCTGCTGCACCTGCTGGTGCCGGTGTACCCGGACTTCGCATACCCACCCCTACCCCACTCGCCGTCTCGCACCTTTCCCAAACCTTCCCACCCCCGCCGCCACTCCTGCTCGCGCGCCCACTCATCCCCGCACTCGTGGACCTCCTGCCGCTCGTGCTGCTGCACCCACTCATGCCCGTGTATCCGGAGTTCGCGCACCCACCCCTGCCCCCTCTCGCCGTCTCGCACCTTTCCCAAACCTTCCCACCCCTCCTCCCAGCTCCCCTGCGCGTTCGACGGCTCCAGATGTGATCGATCTCACTCATATTGATGATGAGCCCGCCCGCCGTGCTCCAAAAAGGAGGTTTCGGGAGGTAATTGATGTTTTTGACGACGAGGAGGATGTCGAGGTGCGCCCGCACAAGAAGATGAGACATTTGGGGTATATAGACTTGTGGAACTGAGGTGACGCAGCACTGCGAGCGAGTGATAAAATAGTTAGCGACCGTTCTCAATTTGTAGACTCCTAGAAATAAATCACCTTATAACCAAAAAAAACGCCGTAGACCTGTGGCCGAAGTTCTTGAAGCGGCGGGTGGATCTAAGTCCTTCCAATGTTGCTGAAAATTCGTAGCAAAAACTGCACCGTCCGAGTACAGATTTACATCCAGTTAAAAGTACATCAAGTAAAAGTAAAGAGTGTCCATTTTACTACGAAAGTCCATTTTACTACAAGAAATAATGGCTGTTTTGGAACACCTAAAATCGCCCGCTCTCCCAAAAAATCCCCTGCCCATTCCAAGAAACCGAGAAGTACCAAGAGAACCGAGAAGGGGCAACGACTAAAAGTCGGGCAGGCTCGACTGAAAGTCGAGCCCAAGTGCGGATTGACATGAGAAGTCGATCCGCTGGAAGTCCGTGGGGTCCGTCGTCCGCTGGGGTTGTCGTTTTCCGTTGTCGGCTGGTGCGTCGGGCTTGCGTTGAGGTTGGTGTCCAAGATCGAGGTAGGAGATGGAGGCAGGAGATCATGAGTGTTATTGTCACACATCAGATGTGATGCAGCACAGCATCATATACCTTTCGCACACCCCTACTGCCTCTCCCGCCTCCTGCTCCCTCGTCCAAGCCCACCTACCACCAACAACCCCGGGACTGCTTTCAGACCAGACTTTCAGTCTGGTCCCTCCAAGCAGACTTTCAGTCTGCTCTTGTGTTCGACTTCTCATGTCGAATTCTCCCCGCAAATCATTCGCCCAATGGAAACTCGAGCGCAATATGAGACAGCCGCCTCCACAAGATAATGCCTCCACCTCCGCCCAACCATTCCCTCACAGCGTTGATCTGTTGAGGAACCGAAATTTCCTCAAACCGCTGGGCCCATTCGATGGCAAAGTCACTGCCTTCGCTCAACTAGGCGCGGAGCACTATTTTATTACCACAAATACAGACTACGTCCCTGCCGTTCCATCGCTGGAAACTCCCCACTCGGTGTACCTCAGATCTGATATGCGCTACGGGACGGACGACCCGACTCTCTGGCCGCAGCAGTTCACCGAACACTACTGCCATCTGGCGGTTATTGCTAAGAAAGGGACGCGGCCGGACCTTGCGGCCATGTGGTGGGACCCTTCGCCGCAGGACTTTGTAGTCAGGAGTGCGGTGACCAGAGGGTTGGGACGTCTGGCACCGGCGCGGATGTCCCCCATCATCGACGCTGTCAACAAGGTCATTGGGCGATGCAAAGCGCTTGAGGCGAAATCCAGCAAAGCTCTGCTTCCGCTCTTTGGGCAACTCATGGCGCACACAGTATGTGGCTCGAGCAGCTGCAGACGCTCCCCACAACGTTCCCCAAAATGCTCTTTGCGCTGACCTCGCTCCAACGCGAAGTGCTTGAGCTGGATGCGTTGTACGAGTACATGACGGTCTACAAGCCACGCATGGAGAATTACCTCGTTTGCAGCACATCCAGCGTTTCGCAGTGCGTTGGAGCTTTCACGTCGCATCCCTTCGTTGCTCAGCAACTATGGGCTGCCGGCGTTCCTTTTTGGTTCCTTAGACCTGAGATGGTTTTCGATGAGGAGAACATACTGGACGTTGTCCCTTTGCTGGAGCCGAACCTCGGTCTGCCCGACCCCGACGCGCACGGCGAAGGGGCAGCCGCCTGTTTTATACACTGGGAATAGCACTTCAGAAAAAATCGACGCGATCCACCGTGCGACCCGGTACACGCCGTGGTACCACGACCCCTTTGACACCGGCTTGGCTCGCCTGCCATCTCCACCTCCCATTGCTAGTACAAGTTCTCATGCAGTGGCGCCGCCACTTTCAAACTTCGGTACGCTGCTTTTCTTACAGCAGCTGCATATCATTAACTCAAGCTGTACTCCAGCTAAGCCTCGCGCCAATCCCATCCCGCAGAAAAATCCTGGCAAGGGATATCGGCCATGTGCGTGCTTTGCTACCCTGGCCGCAATTTTAACTGTCACTCAATACTTTTTTAACAGATGCCGCCAAACAAAAGAAGGCGTCCGCGGGGCCTGCTAAAGTCGATCGCAACAAATTCGTGGCTCTGACAGTCACCGAAATGCCGCCCTTGATCGAACTGTATGGCCACCGCGCTGGCTCGAGTCGATCGCGATGTCATCCCGTACCCAGTCAGCAGGGCTCGCCGCGGATACAAGATATGTCCTCCCCAAACCCGCGCTATTTGCCAACTCCGATCCCCAGCGCCGTCGCAGGTTCCTTCACCATTGGAACCTCCTTCGCGATGGCTTCCTTTTCATGCTCGCCAATCGCCCCCAGCTTCTCGCCCCGCAACAGTGGCAGGGATGTTTTAGAGGGGCATATGACAAAACGTGGGCCTTCCGACTCGAGAACGTACAGGCGGAGCAAAGGAACTGGAAGATGTTATACTCCCAGCATTGGAAACCTGCCAACAGTCAAGAGTCTCGAAGGCTTCCCCGTCCCTGACGAGTTTGCTTCCTGAGTTCAGTCTTGGGGAGACACGGGAAATCATTTGGGATGTCGCCGAGACCAGCTTCCATTTTGAGTTTTGCGCTCTCAATAGGCGGGCGTCGGGGCAAACGAGGGTGGACGAGGTGAAGAAATGTTTTGCCGGTAGTATGCTGGTTGGGCCGCCGTTGGCGATGAGCAAGCAGGGTTGGGCCTCGACATCGCTGGAAGAGCGTCATGTCTTTGTCGGGCGGACAGCGACGTTGATGCTCGATTGGGTAACCAAGTCCCGTCCCCCCAACATTATTCGGCGTATCATCGACCGGCTGTCCTGTGGTCTACCGCCGAGATGGAAGGACCTGGAAAACGCTGTGTGTTGCTACTACACACAAGCTTTCTGGGAGCACTTTGGTCGCGCTGCTGTCCTCCCGATGCGCCTCGATCATGATCTGGAGAAGGAGGAGGAGGAGCTTTGATATGATATCCTTTTTTGTCTGCTGCATGTTGTCGTCGCGAATCCCACCATCGTTGGACTTGTTGTTGTGAAACTCGTTTTCTTGTCTCGTTGCGAAAAAAAAATGTGATTCGTTGTAATTTACAATAATTAAAACTGTATATACGAATAGCTCAATCAATAGGTTCTAATCGTTGTCCGAAATGAGCTGAGCTGAGCTTTTATTGTCTTGTTGAAAAGTACCCTCTGCTTAGCGCCCGCTAAACGCCCATTGATGTGATGTCACGCCTGTTACCTGCCTGGCCTCCCTCTCCATCTCCTACCTCGATCTTGGACACCAACCTCAACGCAAGCCCGACGCACCAGCCGACAACAGAAAACGACAACCCCAGCGGACGATGGACCCCACGGACTTCCAGCGGATCGACTTCTCATGTCAATCCGCACTTGGGCTCGACTTTCAGTCGAGCCTGCCCGACTTTTAGTCGGTGCCCCTTCTCGGTTCTCTTGGTACTTCTCGGTTTCTTGGAATGGGCGGGGGATTTTTTGGGAGAGCGGGGCGATTTTAGGTGTTCCAAAACGGCCATTATTTCTTGTAGTAAAATGGACTTTCGTAGTAAAGTAAAACGGACACTCTTTAGTTACACGAACGAGATATGTATCATAGCTATTTTGTTCTCCTGTATTCATGGTATCGACATCTGGCTGGATATTCGAACTTGGACGTCAAGATTTCGCTTGCGCTTATAGACCCGGATGAGACGCTTTGGTCAATCTATTGTTTCACACCACAGTGCGTTTACTATCCATCCGGCCTCTTTCATATCCTAAAATCTTCGAGCCGCAGGATTCCTTTTGGGCCCGCTTCAAACTATCCCAGCATGAAGCGCGTTGGCAGTTCTCAATGACCGCGAATCCCTGCAAATATCACGTGTCTTGCCACCAACGTACCGTCCGCCAAAGTGACATTCCATACCGGTGCGGTTTGCGCACCGTCCATTCTGACACAGTGGCTAACATTGGGACAGGAGTGAGTGTGAAATCACAACGCCGCTACGTTGGGAATGGTGGATTACCCCAAGCCCCCATCCTCCCTACACCCGTGCGCGATGAGCCCGACGAGCCTACCGAGCCCAACCTCCCCTTCTTTGACGTGACGGAGGAGGCTCCTGGTGCGATCCCCGCATATGAAACCACACCTGCCTGCAATGAGAAGGGGGACGTGGCCAAGGCAGAAGAGATACGCCAGGTGGGCCGAGTGGCATACCATCTCACCGCGAAACTCAATTATTTTTTTTGCAGACCGTGGCTCACATGAAAGAACTCAAGGACGAGGAACCCGTGTTCCTGCGTATCCTCATGTCCCTCCACTACAGCTCCCAACTCAACGCGCCCTGTTCGTGCAGGCACCGGAAACGGACAGTCGCGTGTCAGGACTGCCTCCAGGCAGAACTGCTCTGTCGCCAGTGCTGGGTAAAGAAGCACCGAACGATGCCTACACATTGGGCCTTGGTGTGGAACGAAGAGGACCGTTTTTTTGAGAAATATGACTTCTCTCTGGTGCTGAAGAATGGCGCTGTGAGGTTGGGTCACTACGGGGAAGGGTGCCCCAGTGCGGAGCCGGGACGTTCATTCACATTGGTGGAGCGGAACGGGATTCATGCCACCGCGATCGCATTCTGTGGGTGCAAGACGGTCACGGCTGCGGACGGGCGAAAAGTGGCGCGCTCGCACTTCGAGCAACTCCTGGAGGCGGGTATATTCCCCGGGAGCATCAAGGACCCAGCGACTGGGTATACGCTCGGCCTGCTCCAGTACCACCGGCAGCAGCAGAGCCAAGGGAAGGGCTCCGCCTATAATTTCGTGCTCGTTTTGCAGTGCCTGGCCAATCCAAACTTTGCCAGTAGAGTCCCAGTGAGTTGTTTTCTTTAGTCCCTGCCAGCGTACATATCTAACCAATCTCCAGGATATTTACAAGAACTTCCTGGCAATCACTCGTTTTTACGAGAACATACAAATCATTATAGAAAGCGGGGAAGGTCATGGCCTCGATATCCCACTCGCCGGCAAGTTGGTCGCCCGTACCCTAATCGGCCGAAGGGCTTTCTTGGCCTCGTTTGCGCCGCGTGTCCGGAGCCTGGGGTGAATATGCCACTCCTCGTGCATGTGCCGCCTTACCTTCAGTGAGTAGCAGACAGCTTCTCTTCTCTTACTAACAACAATACTGACGAAATAATCAATAGACATTTAATCAGCCTGTTCCAGAGCCTCGACGGGAATTACAAGGCTTGTCTATTCTTCAAACGTGACAACGGGACCGACATAGGCCTTGACGGATGGGAACATGTACTTTGCCAAGCAAGCAGAGTTCGAACTCTTCTTGAAAACGTATGTGATTCCCGAAGAAGACAAGGTGAATATTTTAGCACAATTTATTGACCCGTCACTGATTAATATTACAGGAAGTGCCTTGTAAGGCTCACATCGGCTCCATCCGGCACCAGGGCTCGCCGAAATACGGAAACACCGCTGTCAGTGGTGTCGTCGGCTGCGCCTGCGACCATGCCGTTTTGGGGTCTTTCATCGACATGGTGAAAGGGGAAGTGTAAGTGCTAAAGCTCTTGGTGGCAATATTGCGGACTTATTTTTTGCGACCAGTTTCGCGCTTGGCACGTATGCGCAGTGGGAGCACCCCAGGCACAAGAATACACCGCCGCTCAGTGCGGAATCTCAAGTACCTATGGTCCAAAGTTACGACAGCTACTGCTCCTTTGTGGTCAACCAAACAAAGAGGGGAGTCGACTTGTTTCCAGAGGAGACGTGGTTCCACGACGTGCTGAGAAGGATGAAGGGGCAGATCCCTGCCGACCATATCCGCGGGCACGGAATTGACTGTCAGGCTCTGTGGCAGGCGATCTATTTTGCCTGCCGGGCGCACTTCCACGGGGAGACAGCGAAGTCATCTGGGCTTTCCTGAATGGGCTGGGTTCTTCAACGCGTCAAATGACTGGCGGTTCACACCACGACATCATCAACTTTGTGATGCATGCGTGGAATATAATCAAGTACCTTCGGCATGGTAAGTCTGCATCTGATTCTGCTCACCTTATATAAAGCTGACACAATCTTCGGCAGCGGAACTGCTTGCTGCTGAGAGGCTCGATGCACTCCAGCTCTTTGAGCTGCACATGGCGGGTAGTGGAAGAACTCAGCCGGCAGCATGCCACCGAGGTCGGTGCGTGGTCGCATATGTTGCGCCTCACTACGAAGGACAGCAGTGGGAAGCCCTGCAGCGTCTATCAGCACAAGTCCACGAAAGGTACGTGTCGAGTCATCAATTGCGAGATATCCGAAGCTAATAAGAACTTAGCATTGACTGTGGAGAGTACACTGGCCACGATGATCACCATGGAGCAAGAGAAGCTGAAGCGCGATGGCCAGCACGAGGCAGGAACTTCGGTGGCACAGTGGATCCACGATGGAATGGCCATCGAGCGTCAGCAGTAAGCAGCGACTTGCTCAGGATGATCCCTAACTAACTGTCGACGATGTAGGGCTCTTGCGATTGCGCTCCTGCGGAGCCACCGAGAGCATCCGCTGCAGGAGACCTGGGACAGCATCACAAGACTGCGCGACAGCCTGAATCAGCAACTCAAGACATTCAGACAACACCAACGGGAAATATGCCCGCGTCTCACCCTCAGCGCTCTCGACGCGGATGAGCCAGAAATCAGCGCCATCCAATTGCCCTCATATCGAATGAAAGCACAGACGGCGACGACCAACGACCGGCCTCGATGATGATGAACTGGAATCCGAACTACGCGACGCAGAAATCGAGCTCCGGTGCACGGAGGCCCAAAGCGCTATCCTCGCGGTTCGTGACGCGTCTTTGGCGTTGTCTGCAGTGAGGAAGGCGAGGGATCTAGACTTTCGGGGGCAAGTGGGGATCACCCGCTCGAAGCGGAATCTTCAAAAGGCGGAACTGATGAAGACGTTTGAGATCGGCATGTACAACAGCTCCCGTATGGCCCTCATCCACCTCGGGCACATGGAGAAGGATGCAGTGGAGCCATTTCCGCCGCTGAGCTATCGGGACACGCGGAGGAAGGAAACCCACTTATCCCGCGCTACGGGGGACTCTCGGTTATTCGACGGGACAGCCTGGTACTTGCAGAGTGGGGTGACGATCACGAACACGGGCAATGAACCTCCATCCTCTCCCCAAGAAAGGGGGAGTCCGATAGTGACGAGCCGGAGCTATTGGCGGGCACTCAGAGCCGGAAGCACACCGGTATGTGATGACCTCAAAAGAGTCGTATACTCGGTATTAATATTTATACAGGCTTCAAGCGCGATCCCCGCACTCCTAAATGTCTAAAGGACATCGCCCCAGAGGGTGGTGGGGGGTGGAGGTCGTCGGCCGAGGAGAGCGGCGCGGAGATGTCGCCGTCCAAGGGAGGAAAGGCGCCAGAGGGGAAGAAGGGGAAGACCAAGGGGAGGGGGAAGAAGAAGCCAGACGGCTGGATCTGGATGGAGAGCTTGATGTGGGGGCAGCATCAGAGCGAAGAAAAATTGGCGGCATACAAGAAGGAAAGTGAGTGGCATTGGGTTATCGTAATTAACGGTGGGCATACTAACGGGTTTTCAGGTGACCAAGTGCAGTGGTTCCGGGCCGAAGCGGAAATGTACCGCTGGCTGGAGCAGTACGAGCGGAAGCATACCGAGCTTCTGCGCGTAATCGAGAGGTACCGCCATGACGGCAAGGTCTGGGCGGGAACTTGCGGAGCGTGAGGAGGGATTGAATGGGGTGAATGGCACGTCGACCTATGCGCGCATGGAAGCTGCGATGCGTCGGCGGCTGGCGCACAACGCCAAGGTGATCTTCAAGAGCACCGATTCGGGGGCACATCATGATTTGGTGTCCACAACGAGTTTCGATGAAATGGTGGGGAAGATTGATAAATGGCGGGACGAAGTGTTTAAGTGGATGGATGACTTGGTGAGTGCGACTGCCCCATCCGCATGTTATCGTTATTCATTTGGGAGCAGGGAGTACATAGGGCGTACAAGGATTTTAATAGGCCGTAGAAGGTCTTCTGAAATTTGTTTAATAGCATGTACCGTCGGGCCCGGGGATCGACAGCTTCCCATCACACGTTCGTTGGGTGCATGCCCACCCTCCCCATGGGTCGGAAAACTTGTCAGAGGCGTGGTGAAGCTGCTCGTCGTTGCACAGCCACCTCGATTATTTTGCCAATTCATTTATTTCATTTGTCTCTTACTGACCGAACTTAAGTTGTGCGGGGCTCAAGTGCTCCCGGGCACTTAAGCTCTAAGGACACTCAAGTTTTCATTCGCGGGAACTTGAGTGTCCTTAGAACTTAAGTGGAAGACTTGGGTGCATGTCTTAAGTCGGGCGGAACTTAAGACATCGAGCATGACTTAAGTCGGACGGAACTTAAGTCTTAGGTGGAGGTTGTGAATGGGACCCTGCTTGCGTTGGCGGCAGGTGGGAGTGGGTGAAGAAAAGACTTAAGATGTTTTATATAAGATCTATAAAACCTAAGACCTTGGTCGGTCTACAGCAAGAGGTCTTAAGACAGGCTAATAAATTAGTTGCGCCGTTGGTGTTCGACGATGCGCCTTTCAAAACGCCGTTGACACCACTCCTTGTCTTCTTGTACACTCTACGCTTCCCCTTCCAATGCCCCGTAAATCCCGTAGGCGCTGTTCTCCGGGAAATCCGGCGCCCTTGGTCTTTCCGCCGTTTCCCAATGCCGGGGGTCTCCACCAAAATCGATGTCCACCTTCTCCGATTGCGACGCGCAATCGACGTTAGCCTGCGGACCGTCGACCAAAACCGTGAACTAGAAAGTTTCACAGAAGCATTACCTGGCCTCATTGAAGCCACACATTCCACGCGCGACGCCCACGACATTGTTTCCTACCTACTCGGGCAGAATCTTTTTGGACGACTATGCCAGAGCTTGCGGTCGGTCTATGACCCATACCGCACGTCGCCCGACTCGTACAGCGAAGTCCGATGCACGCTTTCCTCCATTACCACCTTCCGCCTGCTCGTCGAGCATTCCATGGGGCCAGACACGCTTCTCTTCCCCTCGGTGGATTCTACCCCGCATAATGTTGCCGTGACTCGGAAAGTCGAGTCACGACTCGGTGAGTCGACTTCCGAACCAAGTCGACTTGACCAAGTCGACTTAGTCACTTGAAGTCGACTCGGTTGATAAAAATTTCCAACATCCTCAAAAACGCCTCTAGACCTCGTAAAAACCCGAATGGTGAAAGTTGATTTTTCTTGCCTGTCACAGAATGTCACAGATCTGTTACGGTGTCACGGAGGTCACAGAATTTTCGATGTCCCCAATCGCTTCCCGGGCAAAAAGAGACAACCTACATTGGACCCGACTTGAGTCACTCAAGTCAACCTCGAGTCGATTGCATCGACTCGACTTGACTCGGCTCAAATCGACTCCGCAAGTCGACTTGGAGTCGGTTTGTCCAAGTCGCGGCAACATTAACCCCCGCAGTCCCTCCGCCTGTTCGTCGAGCAGTCCATGTGGTCAGACGCGCTTCTCTTCCCCTCAGTGGATTCTACCCCGCAGCATCAGAGTCAAACAAGGCACGGGCTCGATGTGCTCAACCGCCTGGCTTCATCCGAAGACCCTGAATGGGCCCTTCACGCATCGTGCACTCTCGCGTCCATGACTGCGACCCTGCTCCGCAGTGTATGCGCACGTACGGGAGCCTTTTGACACGACAGAACATGGTCTTCGGTGTACTCAGGAGGCTGTTGAGGTACTCTGAGGCCATGTTGGACCAAGAGCATGATACCCTGCTATCTCAACCCCTCTCGGCGGTGGGCTCACATCTGACTTTGAGGATACCCTCAAAGGTGACGGGCGCCTCTGCAACCTCCTCGCATTCGTCTCCCGCATTTCCCCGCACCTCCCGCATCTGAGCCAGAAAGACCGCGCTATCGCGTGGAAGTGCATGCGCTGCTTGAGCCAGAGACGATGGGCACGGCGCGCGCATCGCGGTGGCTGGTGGCGCGGTTTTATGGGACATGGCTCGAGCTACAGGATGGGCCGACAGTCATTCAACCTCGTCAGATCAAGACGTTATGGGTGTAACTTATCTGCAAATTTTGCAGGAGTACCTTCGACCGCTGGCCGCCTCTATTGATTTATCTCGCATCCCATACATTCCCGTCGCTGCGACTCAACAGCAGCAGACACGCCAAAAATGGGCGGCCTCTGATCAGCGAGCTACATGGGACTTTTCAAGATCGCGAAAGGGCCCCACGATGTAACTGTTTTCACGTTGTCGTATTTCCATGAACGTGCGCTCTACAGCCTTGTATTTATGTTCCCATCAACCAGTACTGCTCTTCTTTGTATTCGGCCGGACAATTTTATTCAATTCTTCTACATAGACCTAGCCATTCCAGCTTGTGGACCAGATTTTCTCCAGTCCTATCGATGAAGTCAACGAAAAAACAGACCCGAAGCAAGCGGTGCGTCTGCAACCGATCCCTTGACGTCTGGGTGAATTATGCAGAGCCCCGTTCGACTCGGGGTCGCGTCGGATTCTATGCATTCGCTGCTTTTTTGCTGCAGCTGCTACGACATATTCTTACTCGTCTCCAATCTCGGGAACCTTTTTCCCCATCGAACTCGAATAGCTCGACAGGCCCGAAGCACACGGTGTGCATCTGCAATGAGTAATTATGACCGAATCCACTGTTCGACTCGGGGTCGGGCCATGGGCATGACAATACAAACCAACGAGTATTTTTTTCAAGCAAAAGCGTGAGGTAAAGGCACTCACCATAACTCGAGAAAGTAAGTAACTCGACAGGCCGAGGCACACGGTGTGCATCCGCGGTGAATATCCAAGCCTATGAAGGTCAAGCAGAGACAGCTCCCCGCTCGACTCTTGATTTTTGGAAAAAATTGTGCTGCACAGAACGTGGCGTACAGCAGCCTGCCCCAGCTTGAGTGAGGCCTAGTATATCAATGTTCATTTCATTTCGTCTCGGAGCTGACCCTATGTGTTAAACACGCGCTGTAACTGAAAAGTGAACAAAACAAAAAAAAGTCGTTTCAACCTCTCGAAGAACTTGAACTAGCCAACAGACCCGATAGCGCTCGGCGCGCATCTGCAGTCAATAAAAATGCCGGAGAAAGGTCAACAGACAGCTCTGTTCGACCCGGGGTTTGGGTCACTGCAACGATCGCTCGATTTTTTTCAAGCAAAACCTGAAGGACATTAATATTGATGCACTCACCAAGACTCGAATGAGTAGCTCGACAGACCCGAAGCACACCGCGTGCATCTGTGCTCAATAGCATGTTAAGAAAGAGGCATAGACAGAACCCCGTTCGATTCGGGGTCGGGTCCTATTGCAGAATTTCCATTCTTTTCTATGACTCGCCTCTCAATTATTCCAAATGTTTTCTTACGTTTTGTAGAAGGATAGTGCTGCACAGAAATTGTCGTATAATACACCTACCCCAGCTTGAGGCTTGACGAATGCTCACCGTTCATTCCAAGCTTCACACCTCAATCGGAGCTGACCGTGTTGAACTCGCGCTGTATACGTAATTGAAAGTGAACCAAAAAAGTCG
Organism: Mycena olivaceomarginata; assembly: GCA_029378375.1. Classification (NCBI taxonomy): domain Eukaryota; kingdom Fungi; phylum Basidiomycota; class Agaricomycetes; order Agaricales; family Mycenaceae; genus Mycena; species Mycena olivaceomarginata. Next base: position 119,509 of record JARKIC010000958.1, on the reverse strand, counting down.
TCTCAACCGCCCGAAGAACTCGAGTGGCTAGAGAGCCCCGAGGCACACGGTGTGCATCTGCAATGAATAGACTATGTAGCGGAAAGTCCAACAAATTCAAGCAGAGACAGCTCCCCCGTTCGACTCGGGGTCGGGGCGTAGGTTTGTGGCTGCGAATTTTCTTGATTTTTGTAAGAGAACGGTGCTGCACAGAAATTGTCGTATGGTACACCCCAGCTCAGACTTGGGTAATTCATTTCGTCTCAAGTCAACCCTGACTCGGGGCTGATCGTGTCGTACCGTAATTAAAAAGTGAACCAAAAAAGTCGTCTGAATCTCAACCTCCGGTGAACTTGCATAATTTGACAGACCCGAAGTACGCGGTGTGCATCTGCGCCCAATTCTTGGTTCTAGTGAAGCGATTACGCAGAACCCCCGTTCGACTCGGGGTCGGGTCACTGTGCTTCAACGAAAGACGATTTTTTCAATCAAAGATTCAAAACTTGACGCAAGAGCAGTCACCATAACTTGGACTCGAATGGGTACCTCGACAGACCCGAAGCACACGGTGTGCATCTGCACTCGATGGCGGACTGCAGAAGTGAATTACATATGTAGAACCCCCCGTTCGACCCGGGGTCGGGTCATTTCGATGTGTAGATTTGATTTTTTTACTACTGCTGCTACTACTGCTTGAAAATTCCAATACTGGGATCCTTTTTTGGAGGTATTTCGAAGTAAACTCGGGTCGGCCTCAAAAGATGGAATCGGCCGCGAACATCGATCGACCTGTTGGTTGAAATTTCGATAGTTCGTAGCTTCCTGGTCGCTGTATTTTCCGAATACATAGCAATGAAATCCACAGGAGAGACGATTCAGACAAGCCTCAAGCACCTGCGACACGATCCAACCATTTCATTTTCAACCCCCGAACGTACGAGTTGATCGCGGCCACAAACCAAAACCTCAACACTCACGGCGCAGAATATCGGTAGGTATACAAATGTGCATTTGACAAGATAAGAAATACAGTGTATGGTATGTACGGTAGGTAGGTATGCGTAGGGGTACGAGTGGGTTGGATTATAGGGTAGGGTAGGGGTAGATGCACGGTGCGGCGTGCGCCTGGTGCGGAGGGCGCGCGAGGACGCACGTCCCAAAGCCGGAACGTCGCGTCGAAAGCGCAGTGGGGGGCGGGAGCTCAAGCCCAATACGGGACGGAAGCGCAAGCTCAATACGAATCCCCCCGCCGCGGACTATCCCGGCTCTTACTCCGCCCGCTCCCCTCGCGACTCTTCCCCATCCCGAACCCAAACACCCTTTTTAGCAGCGGCACCTCCCGCCCTCGCGTCGACATCGGCCCCGGCGTCTGCGCGCGCGGCGGCTGGGCGGCGTACATGTACATCGGCTGCGGTTGCTGCGGCTGGGGCTGCTGCTGGTACCCCGGCGGCGGCGCGCCGCCGTACCGGGGCGGGGGGTACGCCGGGGCGTACGGGATACGAGTTCGCGTGCACCTGCTGCGGCAGCGGGGGTGGCAGCTGGCACGCTGTAGCTGCGCGTGCGCGTCGGCTGGGGCGGGGGCGCGGGCATCGGGCCGGGGCCGGACAAGGGATACGCCTGGGACGACGAGCGGGAGCGCGTGTGGTGGTTTTGTGTGGGTTGTTGTTGGGGGTAGGGATATGGCGGGGCGGGCATGCCGTAGCCTGGGGCGTGCGGGTAGTAGGGCATTTGCTGCTGTACGGGGACGGGATAGAATGACGTTGCCCCCGGGCCGGGCTGTTGGACGCCATAGACATCGCCCCGGGCGGGGCGGTGCGCGGACGGGGGCCCAGGGCTGCGCGACCGGTCGAGGGACGGCAGAGGCGGCGGCGGGGGGGCCATGGACGGGGCTCGATCGTGGCGCGTGGTGGAGCGCGTGCGATCGCGGGTCTTGCTCTTGCCCGGTCGCGGTCGTCATCCATCGGCGGGTCACTTGACCGCGCGCGTCGCTTGGACGATGGGAGCTTGTGGGAAGGTGAGACGGGTGTGGCGGGGGTGAACGGGTCGCTTTGGGGGATCTGGGAGATGCCGCCGCGCCAGTTGTCGATGCCGACCATCTTGCTGCGATGGTTCTCTGCCGCCTCTGGACTGTAGTCGTATTCCGTCATTCTTCCTCCTTCCCTTTCAAGCTGCTTCTCAATCCCCTTCGAGGTCCCACAAGCGAATCGTGTCCAGCGAGCGAGTCTAGCGTCCAATATTCAAAACAGCGAGCGGCAGGACCAGAATGGCAGGAGAGACAGGGAGGTCGACGGAGAACAGGAGGGACATGCTGATTGTGGACGCAAAATTTTATACACCCGCCACTGCCACGTGCCCATCACGATGATCTGTGGCAATTGCCTTTCTTGGCGTTCTCTTCTACTTGGGGTCTTGTTCCCGTCCCTTTCCCGCCACAGTTTCACTACAACCCTCAGTTGCCTCGCATACAGCCCGCTCTACACCTCGACGAGGGGGTGTACAAGGGCAGAGCCACACATCCCCCGATCCAATCCTATCTCCGCGATCACCGTACCAATCTCCTCAACTCAAGTCCGTTCCCTTCCTTGTTCGCCGTCGTTCCTGCGTTTCCAGCGATGACACAACTGAATGGCTGCTATCTTGCGATGCCTCTGCTGAACTCTCAGACCCCACGCCGCTGCCTCGTTTTCTGCACGCTCCAGGGCGTTCACGGGTTCATATCGGATCCTGCTAGCTATATCCGCACCTGGGCTTCACATCTACATCTCCTTCTCAACAACTGCGTCTGCTATGCGTGGCATTACAGCATTCCTGTCCGCACACCGCTAAAATATCCGATACACCCTACTCCCCCAAATCCTCTCAATGCCCGGCCCCCTTGTGATGTCTCTCCGCCCATCGCCACCGTCGTCGTCTCAACAACACCTTATAATACACACCCCGCTTGTTCTCCGCCTTTATTCTTGCCTGCATTCCAATCACCCCAATGCAGCTATCCTCTTCCCAGCCATCTGTCAACCCCGCCTTGATTGGAATGGACCGTACTTCCGGGACGGCCCAAGTATTTATGGCCCGCGATCCGTTCATTTAGGCGTCTACCTATGTCTGTGGCGCAGCTCGCTGTCGTGGATCCCTTCTAGCTCCCATTCATTTCGTTGGGAGCACCGCATCGATCTGCGTTGTCGTCATGGCCCCTCCTCTTGTTCTTCAAGTTCCTGACAGTGACTCGCCCTACTCACGAGCAGCTGTCGCTTGTCCGCCAGATAAGATTATCAGCTATCACCAAACTATGACATATCACCTTCATCGCGTGCGCTTGCGCTTGCGCCGCTGCTTTCTCAGCGCTAAGCGCTTGCCCCGCATTTTACGCAATGCTGCGGATAGGCTCGTGAAACCAGCCCGGCCCGGTGAAATTGATGCCATCGTAAACTCAGGCATTCACCGGGACAGGCTGGGCCCCCATGTCGCCTGTTTGGCAGATGGCAGATCTCTCCGCCATTTCAGACGCTTGACTTAGAAATAAAATGGAAACGACGCTTTTTGCAACTCACGAACTACACAGCAGAGTCGGGGGTTGTCTGAGGCAAAGATGGATAACTTTTCATTCTCTATCCATTGATACCCCCTTCATTTTTTCTGCCGTCCAAAAACATGTTGGTATCAATGGATAGAGAATCCAAAGTTATCCATCTTTGCCTAAGGTACTTTGAGACTTTTTTTTAAGGTATTCGGCGCGTTTGTTCTAAGTCGAAGGTCTGAAATGGCGGGGCGGAAATCCATCACTGAAACAGGCGACATGCGGGCCCAGTCCGTCCACAAGGTTACTGTTGTTTGACGTCCCATCATTATTTGCTCCGATGTTGTAGCTATTTGTTCTCTATCCTAATCCGTCGCCGTTCCCACCCGCTCTGTCTTGTAACCGAGTGGACGTCGACTGGCTTGCGAGTCTATGCTGCGGACTTCGGATTTCGTACAAATCTCAGCTGCTTACTGATGTTCCGGACGCCGGCTATGCCATGTAACCCTCCGCCCTGGGAAGTCTGCGGCCGCCTACCACTCGCCTAGCCTACCCTTTATCGCTGTCCGGAACTACATACAGTAGCTGGGCAGGGCTACGGCGATATATCCGTGTTCTCAGGGCTCCGGCTTGTCCGACTGGGATAAGTGATACTTAAATCCGTCCGTCGCGTTTCGTTTCACCTGTGCCTTGGGTTGCGTCGCCGTCGCGGGGTGTCGTAACGCCGTGCCGTTACGGACCTACTGCATCGGCTCGCTATCAGACAACGGCGAGAAAAAAAAAGCTGAAAAGAGACAGATGAGACAGCAGAGAAAAAGGTTGGGGAATGACGAGAGGTGCGTCGGCCGAAGATTTATATCCATATGTATACTTATGTGGGGTGATTGTTTCCGTGTGCGTAGACTGCGACAGACCGTGTCCACTATACTATACGCACCGACCGGCGTGGACTTCAGGAACACACTGCACAACTCAAGAACAAGACAGCCATCTAGGTACCTTCCAAGACTTTGCAGCCTGAATAGACATGATCGCCCCTTTTCATGTTGTGTTGGGAGAGAGAAAAAAACAGATTCAGCTCATTCGATGCATATCGCCCGACCCGAGTCGAACGGGAAATTGAGGAATTGGTCGCACACATATGCACACCCCGTGCCGCGGGCCTGGTGTACCTTTCGAGGTCGTCGGGAGGTTATGCAGTACGTGTGGATGAATATCCCTTTTGTGCGGAGCAAAAATGGTTCACGGCAGCTCAGTGGCCCGACCCCGAGTCGAACGGGGAGCTCTCTCTGCTTGACATGCAGATTGTCCAGACGATTGATCGCGGATGCACACCCTGTGCTTCGGACCTGTTGTACCTTTCGAGGTCGTCGGGAGCTTATGCAGTACGTGCGAGTGAATATTCCTTGTGTGCGGAGAAAAAATCTTTCAGCTTGAAGGACAATGGCCCGACCCCGAGTCGAACGGGAGCTCTGCTTAAACGCCTGGATACACGAGCAATGGCGCGCAGATGCACACCCTGTGCTTCGAGCCTGTTGTACCTTTCGCGGTCGTCGGGAGCTTGTGCAGCGTGTGCGTCAATATTCCTTTGGCGTGGAAGAAAAACGAACTTTGGCTCGAAACCATAGCCCGACCCCGAGTCGAACGGGGAATTTCTGCTGGATACTTTCTGTTCCGACGTATTGGTCGCAGATGCACATTGTGTGCTTCGGGTCCGATGGGCTGTTCAAGCCGAGTCTGTCCTGAGGTTGCGCAAGAGACGAATAAAAATTCTCGCCTCTCTCAAACAAACAAAAAAAGCTCCAACTGACTCTATGACCCAACCCCGAGTCGAACGGGGAGCTCTCTCCTTATGCGATGAGAAGAAATTGCTCGCAGATGCACACTCTGTGCTTAGGGCCTGTTGTACCTTTCGAGGTTGTCGGGGGGTTGTGCGCCAATATTCACTACGTTCAAGGGTGGCCTAAACACAGTTTGGGTAGTTGAGTTTAGATATGCGTAGACATGTTTAGTCGGCCACACAGATCCCGTTTAGACGACTACAACACAGTGTCCGGGTAGGTGGGTGTAGCCGAAGCATAGACAACTACACAGAGTCTGTATATGTCAGTGTAGTGAGGGTAGGTACATCCGCAGAGCTGCACAGACCAGAGTTTCTCTTGCCAGCTCAACATCTGCAGCGGTTGTTGTTACAGTATCTTAATCCTGTGGAGATGACTACACAGACCTACCATGACCTACACTGACCTAAGCTGACATGCACTGACATACACTGACCTGCCCAGAGCTATACAGAGCTACACAGACCCTGTCCAGCCACCTACACAGAGCGATCTGTAGAGGTCTGCGTAGGTACCTGAACTAAGCCTCTGTGCAGGGGGGGTCTGAACACAGTGATTCCTTTGGTGTGGAAGAAAAAAAACGAATTTTGGCTCGAAACCATAGCCCGACCCCGAGTCGAACGGGGAATTCTCTGCTTAATACTTTCTGTTCCGACGAATTGGTCGCAGATGCACATCGTGTGCTTGGGTCCGATGGGCTGTTCAAGCCAAGTTTGTCCTGAGGTTGCGCAAGAGACAAATAAAAATTCTCGTCTCTCTCAAACAAAACAAAAAAAGCACAATGACCTTGAACCCATGACCAAACCCCGAGTCGAACGGGGAGCTCTCTGCTTATGCGATGAGAAGAAATTGCTCGCAGAAGCACACCCTGTACTTAGGGCCTGTTGTACTTTTGAGGTCGTCGGGAGGTTATGCAGTATGTGAATGAATATTCCTTTTGTTTGGACAAAAACGCACTTGGATCGAGGCTATGGCCCGACCCCGAGTCGAACGGGGGGGTCTCTGCTTGCTTCATTCCGGACGAATTTGGTCGCAGATGCACACGCTGTGATTCGGGCCTGTTGTGCGTTTCGAAGTCACCGCGAGGTTATCCAGTAAGTGAATGAACATTCCATTTGTTTCCAAAAAAAAACCCTCTAAAAGACGCATGACCCGAACCCAAGTCGAACGACCTTTCTCTGCTTGATTTTAATTTCTTCCAAATCAGAGTTGGCGCAGATGTGCTCCGGGTCTGTTGGTTTCAAGTCAAGTTTGTCGTGAGGTTGTGCAGTGCGTGAGTCAATAATCAATATCCTTTTGTTTTGGAACAAAAAAATAACTCTAAAGCAGCGACCCCGAGTCGAACGGGGAGCTCCTTGGTTAACACTTATGCTCCCTTGGGTCGCAGATGCACACGTTGTGCTTCAGGCCTGTTGGGGTTTCAAGTCAAGTTCGTCGTGAGGTTATGGAGTGCGTAAACGAATATTCCTTTTCATGCTGTTTCGGAAAACAACAATGCGGTCCAGGTATGGTCCGACCACGAGTCGAACGTGGAGTTCTGCATGATACTTCTTTTCCCAGGAATTGGTCGCATATGCACACCGTGTGCTTCGGGTCCGTTGGGCTGTTCCGTCCGTCGTGAGGTTATGCAGTGTGTGAGTCAATATTCCTGTGGTGTGGAAGGAAAGCGAACTCTAGGACGAAACCATGGCCCGACCCCGAGTTGAAGGGATTCCCGAACTCTGCTTGATTCTAATTCGTTCACGGAGCAATTGGTCCACGCTGGGTGCTTTGGGTCTGGTGTCCGTTTAGAGGTTGTCGTGAGGTTATGCGGTGCGTGAATAAACATCCCTTTTTATATGGTTTGCGAAAGGAAAAGTTGTGCAAACAGGTCCATGGCCCGACCCCGACTCGAACGGGGAGTTCTCTGCTCGATGCGCGGCAATTGAAAATTGATGACAGATGCACACCGTGTGCTTCGGGCCTGTTAGTTTGCAAATCAAGTTCGTCGTAAGGTTATGCGTGTGTGAATGAATATTCCTTTGCCTGGACAAAAAGTGGCTTCAACCAACTCAGTAGCCCAACTCCGAGTCAAACAGAGGACTCTATTGCATTTTTAACGACCTAAGCTATTGATTACAAATGCACACCGTCACGGTGTGTCAGATCTGTATCTTAGATCTGCTGTATCTTCTGACTTCATTGATATTCTTATGGTTCAATTTTCGACTCAGTGTGCGCGCAACACGGGCGGCTCACCAGACTTCAGACTTCCGAAGAAATTAATCCATGTAACAGACCAGAAACGGATGACGAAGAAGCAAGTATCCGTATATACGAAGGACATCAAATAGTCAAACCTCACTCGAGCTGGGAGCGTGTTACAGTGTATGCATTCAACTCTGTGTACCGAATGCTAACTTTGTCACGAAAAAGACACCATGTACGATCTTCTATCACCCGACCCCGAGTCGAACGGAGATTGATGTGCTTGATATTCCGGAATGCAACATTGATCGTAGATTGGGCTGTTCAAGCGCATGGTGATGTTCATACAAAATTGCGAGGTTGATATTACAGAGGCGAAATATCCTCCGGTTCAATTTTCGACGTAGCGCGAGTTCAACACGGTCGGCCGGCTTAGGTTTGAGAATCGGAAATTAAATAGCGTCACATCTCAAGCCGGGGAGATTTCACTACGACAAAATCAGATCTGTGCACAATTATTCTTTCATGAAATAAGAAGAAAACACTGTGGAATGCTCTGAGGGTTCTCCCATTTGACACTGAAAGGGAAGGTCCGTACGTTGCCCCGGTTGCGCCGGCAAAACGCGGTCACCTGACACATCTTGGCGCCCATTTCTAATCACCCGGAACCGGCACGCAGGATTCAGCCCGGGTACCGGCGGTTGGTAAGCGCAATGTTGGTAAGGAGGTATAGACGAAATCCACCGAGGGAGTATAAATGTGCCCCAACGATCTTTCCAGCTGCTGTCCATTCGCAACCCACCCATACTCCTGCATACTCCTGCGACCTATCATTTTTCATCGATGGCAATCCTCAAGCTCTACGGCTACGCCAAATCGACGTGTACCTGGCGCGCAGCGACGGTGCTGTACGAAGCGAAGGTACCGTTCGAGTTCGTCGCGGTGGACGTGATGCACGGGGAGCACAAGTCACCGGCACATCTTGAGAAGCAGCCGTTCGGGCAGATCCCGTATATCGTGCGTTAAATTCACACTCCCACCTCCTCAAAACCGGACGAACCTTCTTTTATTTCATTGCCTTGAGTTCGATCGATGCTCATAATCAACGACGGGACGACAATGGCTTCATCCTGTACGAGTCGCGCGCGATCTGCCCGGTATATCGCGGCCAAGTACCCCGCATCGAACCTTATCCCCACGGACCCGAAGAAGAATGCGCTGTTCGAGCAGGCCGCATCGAGCGAGTATGCGAACTTTGAGACGATCGCTGGGGGCATTATTATGGAGGTGTGGGGGAAGCGGTGCGTGCCTTCTCCTCCTGACTCCTTGTTTCCGTGTGGATATCGTTGAATGCCACTGATTACACGTGAGTAGGAACATGGGTTTGAAAGAAGACCAAGCTGTCATCGATGCCAAAACCCTCGCGCTTGATGTGAAATTGAATGCGTACAATGCCATTCTTGGGAAGACGAAATACCTTGCAGGAGACGTGCGTTGATGCGTCTTTTATACCCTAGTATATTTTGCCGCTCACATTGATTTTACATGGCAGGAGGTCACCCTCGCAGACCTCTTCCACCTTCCACACGCACCCATCATTGGGGAACACGCCAAGACCGACATCATGGTGCGCAAGCCGAACGTCGCGCGGTGCGTTTGGCCGTTGTCTCTCCACAATCTGAGGCTAATTAGTTGACCTGCCTATCGTCTCTCCAACTCATTCTTGCCTTCCAAATATTTCCTCCTGCCGTCGGTCTGCATGTGATCTATGCTCCAGGTGGTACAAAGACCTCACCTCGCGCCCGTCCTGGCGGGCGTTCGAAGACGGGGTGAAGTCTGTGCTGGAGTATTGAGGAGTTGTGACAATTGGGTTTCTCTGCGCGAAAGAAGCATAAAAAGATACCACTATTACCAGTGGAATGCGCAGAACAGGAAAATTGGGTGCAAATGGTTGGGAGAGAATCCGTGAAGCGTAGTAGAAGACAAACGGGTAATTGAACAACTCAAGCGGCTTTCACGGGAATATGATCAATCGTAGTCTCACTTGTAGTCAGACTCCACAAGATTTATGATAGTCGATAAATCTTTTATATGGAGATCAATCGAGCCCGTGGCAATGCCTGCGCGGCTTGTTGGGGGCATCTCGCCGGCACAGGTAACAGAGGCAACCCTTCGGAGCGCCTACTTCATATATCCGATAAATTTCAACCAAAGTCTCCCTATTTCAACGCGACGCAGGTGGATTAGAATATTGGGCGTCCGAATGGAACACCGTGGCACAAAACCAGAGAATCATCGTCGAAATCGCATTTAATATTCAATTTCTGGCTCGAATGGTAAACCCCCTGCTGTTCAACCGGAGCGCTCAACGTTCAACATCTCGGGGTTCGCTCGGTACCACCCACTGATCTGATCTAACGCCCGTCGCGTTCATTCAGATAAAGATCAGCGCGAGCGTCAGATTTCCTCGGTCTAATTCTTGCGCCCTTTTTCTTCTTGTGCGATCCGCGATCGTCTTGCTTTTTTATTTCGCCTCTGACCTGGTGTCTTTTCACTTTTTCTATTTCCTACTCCCACCACCAAGAAAGTATTCCATCCTCGTCACCCTCGCACTTTGTCTGGCCGCCTCTGCGCGTCCGGCACTCAAAAATAGGCAGTTTCTAGGCCACTCAATAGCAGGGGTCGCGTACGAGACAAAAATAGGACGGGGAGTAGGGCTGACCACCGTAACCGTGGACCACGGAATACGGCACCATAATACGGTCACGGTACTGTGTCCGTGGGGCCCTCCTGCACGGCACGGACACGACACGGAGTCAGCCGTGTTGACCGTGTTGATGGAGCCGTTCCGGCCGTGGACACGGCATTATGGTTTCGGTAAACGTTGAATGTTGAAATGCGGTGGAGAATGCAAGATAGCCTCTCGTAGCCGCTCGTAGCCGCTGACAGCCAGCCACGTACTATGTACTTCCTCTTCCATAGATCTTGTCGACAACCAACCCGCTTACCGCGACGCCCGCCACGCACAGCCTGGTAGCGCAACTTCAAGGCAGATCACTGAAACAGCTATTCTAGCTCTAAGCTAGTGACTACTGGGTCGTCTTCAAGTTGTCTTCAAGTCTCTATATGTCTATTCCCTGGTGCACTCATATAATAATACATCGCGAAAAAGTGGAGAAACATGTAAAGCTGTGCATTGCCATACAAGGCACGCAAAGTGCAAAAAGCTTGGCCGCATTCTGAAGAACTCAAACAGGTATATAACTAATTTCTTTGCAAAGGTGATAAAAAGGCTTTTTTTTTTTTTTTTTTTTGAATCATATTATTTGCCCTTCGCCTGGTAGGGCATGGTAGGCATCCTTCTACACTATGTGTAACTAAAGTAACGCTAATGTGAGTCCGTGCGAGATAGACGAAGCTGCGGCAGGCCGGCGCGCAAAGCGCGCTAATAACTGAAGCCCCCGCGTGCCTGTGTGATGTAAAGTAAGTGGTAAGCGGGTTATGTTAATGGTATAGGCTCCCGGTGAGGGCGAGCGCTGGTGAATAGAGTAGGGTGGGTGATCCGAGAGCGACCGTAAGGGCCAATAAGTAAAGTAAAGTAAGGTAGGTAAAGGATCCGGGTGAGGGGGCAATGGGGCGAGGTGGCGAGATCGGGGGGAGGGTGAGGCAGGCGTCGGGGACGGCGCGGCTCGGCGAGTCAGGGTTCGACGTGTTGGGGTTCGACATGTCAGCGTCAGGGCACGCGTTAGGAGGTGAGAGTGCTTAGATCGGGGACGTCGGGGAGAGCTCCATGAACATTCAAGTGGAATCGCCCTGTACGGGCAACATATGCGAAGAGTGGGGCGTACAACTTGGGCATGCCGAGCAGTTTGGTGATAACTGTGGCTGATCGTCCTGCCTTCCGAACGAGTTCGCGTCGGGCGTCGCGGTGGGCGGGGCAGCGGAGGAGGGTAGTGTACAACGGTCTCATCGGCCTGGCGGCAGCACGGGCAAATGGGTGATTCGGTTTTTTTTATGCAGTGAAGGTGGCCGGTGCGTAGCTGGAGCAACAGGACAGCAAGGCTGCGCGGGAGGTGGTCGGCGAGGGCGATATAGGAGACCTTGTGTAATTTGTTATTGTATGAGGAGATGCACGCATATCGCGGCGAGCGTTTCCAGTCACGCTCCACGGCCGCCCGGAGATCGGTATTGTAGTCCTGCCTCACGGCAGACCGACTCCAAGGCAGGTCGCCACGAAGGGGTCTTGGGATGCTCGTCAGCGGCGAGGAGTCCTCGTGCTGGGCCGCGCGCTTCGCCTCTTCATCCGCACGTTCATTGCCAGCGATATCGACGTGTCCTGGTGCCCAGCGTATTGTGACTGTTGCATTGGGGTGTTTCTTTCGGAACACGTCCGCGTGAGCATGCCATATGTCCCAGATCCAATGGGAGGGGGTGGATGACGTGTTGTCCGTTGCTTTGATCGCGGGCTGACTGTCAACGACGATCGTCACCGCGCCTTCAACCCTAGGCTGCCATCGCAGGAGGGCGAGTGCTAGACTGCCCCCCACTCCTTCTCCCTCGAACACTGTGTGACGCGTCGCCTCGCCCAGGCAGAGCCGCAGAGATGCCAATTCCTCGCCCCTGTGAAAGAGAACGGCAGAGGCGCCGATGCGCCCCTCGATCCCTGATCCATCAGTATAGACTTTCCAGAGTGCACTATCTACTTTTTCCGCCTCCATTGCATCTTCCTTCGAGCTCGGTATAATTACCGCCATACTCGATTTCCATGTCGCAGGCTGGCGCACCGCGTCGATCTCCTCCATCCTCTCCGGCCAAAGCTTGAAGTCTTCCATGAGGTCGTGTATCGGTGTCGGGTGTGTTTTTGGCAAGTGAGCTGCGTCCCTCACCGCATCATACAACGGGTGGGTAAACGGTACAGTCGCGAGGCGCAGAGCTGCCCGGAAGCGCGCGGCACTGATCAGATGCTCCACTGGCAGATAAAAAGGCTTGAAAGCATGGTGAGCTTGTGCAAGGCTGCTTCCGATACACCAAGCCATTATACTATTCAAGGCTGTCGATGCCATTTGAATCACACCATATAAATGACAAAATACGATATCATTGACTATGAATAAACACAAGGTAACAACGGGAAACGGACTCGACGAGCCCGGTGCGACCCCACTTTGATGTAACTGTACAACGGCGCGGAGTGCGGCTAGTGCGCGCTGGAGGGGATAGAGAGTGGCGGTGGGGGTAACCGAGTTGAGGAGCGGTGCCGGCACTTGGCACCTGTCGAAGCGCGGCTGCCAGATGCGGACTTATCGTGGTTGTTGGGCATTTTTCTTGGGCGAGGGAGAGCAGAACTAAGATCTTGATGTATCACTCAAGCGAACCAAAGGGGCTAGACATTGAGGACTTGCGCGTCACAAAATCTTGAGTCGGACCCGCGCAGGGAACTTGACGTGCTTGAACAGAAGATCTGGCTTGAGGTATGAACAAACTTGCTGAAACTTGCGGTCATCTGAGGGCGAAAGATGGGCATTGAGGAGGGGGCAAGGCCAAGGCCGAGGTAGGTTTTGCGACCTGAACTTGCGCCGTATGGATACCCGCCGAATCAAAAACAGACCTGTAGCGAGGCAGGAGTAATTTTATGTACGGAGTGGGTGTAATTGAGGCCGGAGAGGATCAGAGCTTATTGGGACTGTTGCATTTTCATTCGGAGAGCTTGATGTGAGTGTTTGGGCAGAGGGGAGCAGGACTTCAGCAGGACGGGCGGAGACGGTGAGGGGAGAAAGCAAGGAGGGATGGCGTGATCGCAAAACGAACTTCGTGACTCATTGATCGATCTGCTTCTCACGCACGGGCCTTTCGGGCGATGTTTTTCCGATGATCGACACTGGGATGGGATGGCCGCACATCTCCCCTCAGCTCGGATCCCACCGCTCTCATTTACTTATAGATTTGTGGCACTGAGCAAGGGAAAATTAGGTGTGTTCTTGACTCGGCGCCGACCTACACGGCTATCCCGGGAATCTCTGGAATTCAAGCGACTTCCAAAGAATTCCGATGATTCGCCTATTCAAGGGAATCCCAAGGGAAAACCGTTGGAATCCATCGTTCCCATCAATTCCTTTGAAAAAACGATGGAGAGTCTTGTAGGAAATAGCTCGAATTGATGCATCAATCCGGCCGTATCAACTGATGCCATCTAAAACCGTCGGAATCCTTTGAATCGGCGGCCCAGCAAATTCCAAGGGATCCCGGGATAGCCGTGTATTAGTACAGTTGAAATTGAGTATTCAACTTGAATATCACAGGCCCCCAACAGTACTCTGAGTACTTATTTACAGCGCGAGAAGTATTCGTATGCCAAAGGCGCTGAGCCTTCCACAGATACTAGATAGCTTTTTTTTTTTTTTTTGGAGTGTTTGGGATAATGAGACTTAGTCTGCAGAAGCATTCCAAGGTCATCTGCTTGTGTTGCTGGTGGTGGACCAGACATTGCCGGGGAAGTTTGCTCAGGAGGAAAGGCTGTTATGCACAATTATTTAAACCAGTGTGGGACTCCGACCCGAAAATACAATTTATCCTATCCCATGTTGATCAATGATGGGTTGCACACCCACTAAAACCCCCTCTTTTGTCCAGTCATCCGGCAGTGAGTCCTCATCCAAAAGTAGACCACTCCAAGTGTTTAGCACCAGTTGTTTATTCAAGGCTAAAGAATCAAATCTGACTTTGTCTGTCAACAGGTGGTCCCGCTGTAATGCTTGGTTTATAGTGTTCAACCACTGGTTATAAATTTCTGCTGCAGCTAATATTCTGTCTGGATTTGCAATGACACGGTTGACACGGAGGTTCCAAATTAGGTGCCATGCAGATGATACCAGAACTGCAAATAGTCTTCCTTTCGCATGGATGATGTGTCCTTGGGGTGATTTAAATTTTACAAGGTTGGATCCTAGTATCAATCCCCAGTTCAGATCAGGCCATTGGTCATATTTCATTGTCCAAAGTTGTTGGGTGAAAAGCCAGATCAGTTTTTGACCCGGTGCATCACACTCCAATGCAATGTGCTCCAGAGATTCAGGAACACCACATATGTGGCAAATACCTTTTATTTCTGAGTTCTTTATATGACTCCAAAAATCACCGACCCTGAATGTATTGTGTATACATTTCCAAAAGAACTCCCGGGTTAGTCGTTGGAAAGTAGTAGATCGAATTGATTTCCATATCATTTCATCTGAAGGAGTATATTTGGAAAACTCTGCAACAGCGCACCTGATAGCTTTGTAATAGCATATGAACCTGCCATAGGTATAACATGCGGAAGAGCACCTTTGCAAAGCGTTGTAAAGGTAATATCAGGGCGACAAGCGGCATAAAAGGCTGGTAGAGCCTTTGCAAGGCTTTTTAAGGCACATCTTGCTCGACGAACTCCAAAAGGGCTCACAAAGTTTCCCACCTTTTGGTGATGGCCTAACGCCCCCTGCACCTTGCTCTATCTTGCTCCACCACATCAAGTTCGCCGTCTTGATTGACGAAATTTTCGCTTGCCTATGGTCTTTTGCAATCTTTTGCCCAATGTTTCGCGGTGCTGCCCTACACCGTTGTCTGCTCTCCTTTGCGATCAGCGTTACATAATGCGACTGGCTCCACCTGTGAGTTTCTCGGGGTTGTTACGCTGTGCTTGGCTAAATTATGCCCGACGGGTGCAGGAATATGTTATAAAAGATGTATCTTCCTCGCGAGAACACGGGCTCGTTCAGCCCCTCACGAGCTTTCACCGTCTTTCCCTCTTATCGTGAATTACAACGAGCAACATGGACGACACCGGCCATCCCTGGTGAGTTTTATTCTGCCCTGGTATTTTCAGGCCGTCGCGATCTCATTGGGATCCGCCATGCTAGCTTTCATGCCAACACCATTTGCAGCTTCATACTACTTAAAGCACAACTTCGGCTTTGTCGCGAACCAGTCATCGATCTCACTGGGGACGACCTCTAGTTATATATTCAGTTTCTGTAACCGACAATTTTATCTACAGCAAATTCACGCTGTTTGAGCTCACCCAACGAAATTTTAGATCTCAATACGGCCATATTGCCATACACGGCCGTAAACGGACGGTCACCGTACCGTCTGAAACCTACCTCCATCTTCCCCTTATGTTCCCTGGCCCGCAATACTACAGCCGTATCTTTGGACGGCTGTATTGCTCACGGCCGTGACCGTATACAGCACGGTGACCAGCTCTAACGGGGAGCGATGTACTTGATATTCCGGAACACAACATTGATCGCAGATGCGCACGGCGTTGTTGGGCTGTTCAAGCGCAGGGTGATGTCCATACAAAATTGCGAGGTTGATATTACAGAGGCGAAATATCCTGCGCTTCAATTTTCGACGTAGCGCGAGTTCAACACGGTCGGCCGGCTTGGGTCTGAGAATCGGAAATTAAATAGCGTCACATCTCAAGCTGGGGTGATTTCACTATTTCACTACGACAAAATCAGATCTGTGCACAATTATTCTTTCACGAAATAAGAAGAAAACACTGTGGAATGCTCTGAGGGTCCATTTGACACTGAAAGGGAAGGTCCGTGCGTTACCCCCAGTTGCGCCGGCAAACGCGGCCACCTGACACATCTTGGCGCCCATTTCTAACTAATCACCAGAACCGGCGCGCAGGATTCAGCCCGGGTACCGGTGGTTGGTAAGCGCAATATTGGTAAGGGGCCCGGGCTGAGGTAAATAACGTATAGACGAAATCCAATGAGAGAGTATAAATGTGCCCCAACGATCTTTCCAGCTGCCGTCCATTCGCAACCCACCCATACTCCTGCGACCTATCATTTTTCATCGATGGCAATCCTCAAGCTCTACGGCTACGCCAAATCGACGGGTACCTGGCGCGCAGCGACGGTGCTGTATGAAGCGAAGGTACCGTTCGAATTCGTCATGGTGGACGTGATGCACGGGGAGCACAAGTCGCCAGCATATCTTGAGAAGCAGCCGTTCGGGCAGATCCCATATATTGTGCGTTAAATTCACACTCCCACCTCCTCAAAACCGGACGAACCTTCTTTTATTTCATTGCCTTGAGTTCAATCGATGTTCATACTCAACGACAGGACGACAACGGCTTCATCCTGTACGAGTCGCGCGCGATTTGCCGGTATATCGCGGCCAAGTACCCTGAATCAAACCTTATCCCCACGGACCCGAAAAAGAATGCGCTGTTCGAGCAGGCCGCATCGAGCGAGTATGCGAACTTTGAGACGATCGCTGGGGGCATTATTACGGAGGTGTGGGGGAAGCGGTGCGTGCCTTCTCCTCCTGACTCCTTGTTTCCGTGTGGGTATTGTTGAATGCCGCTGATTACACGTGGGTAGGACCATGGGTTTGAAAGAAGACCAAGCTGTCATCGATGCCAAAATCCTCGCGCTTGATGCGAAATTGAACGCGTACAACGCCATTCTTGGGAAGACAAAATATCTTGCAGGAGACGTGCGTTGATGCGTCTTTTATACTCTAGTATATTTTGCCGCTCACATTGATTTTACATGGCAGGAGATCACCCTCGCAGACCTCTTCCACCTTCCACACGCACCCATCATTGGGGAACACGCCAAGACCGACATCATGGTGCGCAAGCCGAACGTCGCGCGGTGCGTTTGTCCGCTGTCTCTCCACAATCTGAGGCTAATTAGTTGACCTGCCTATCGTCTCTCCAACTCATTCTTGCCTTCCAAATATTTCCTCCTGCCGTCGGTCTGCATGTGATCTATGCTCCAGGTGGTACAAAGACCTCACCTCGCGCCCGTCCTGGCGGGCGTTCGAAGACGGGGTGAAGTCTGTGCTGGAGTATTGAGGAGCCGTGACAATTGGGTTTCTCTGCGCGAAAGAAGCATAAAAAGATACCACTATTACCAGTGGAATGCGCAGAACAGGAAAATTAGGCGCAGATGGTTGTGAGGGAATCCGTGTAGCTTAGTGGACAGCAAACGGGTAATTGAGTGCAAGCAGCTTTCACGGGAATATGATCAATCGAACCCGTGGGTGATGCCGGCGGGGCTCGCTGGGCGCATCTCGCCGGGACAGGTAACAGAGGCAACCCTTCGGAGCGCCTACTTTATATGCCCGATAAATTCCAACCAAATTCTCCCTGTTTCAATGCGACGCAGGTGGATTAGAATATTGGGCGTCCGAATGGAACACCGTGGCACAAAACCAGAGAATCATCGTCGAAATCGCATTTAATATTCAATTTCTGGCTCGAATGGTAAACCCCCTGCTGTTCAACCGGAGCGCTCAACGTTCAACATCTCGGGGTTCGCTCGGTACCACCCACTGATCTGATCTAACGCCCGTCGCGTTCATTCAGATAAAGATCAGCGCGAGCGTCAGATTTCCTCGGTCTAATTCTTGCGCCCTTTTTCTTCTTGTGCGATCCGCGATCGTCTTGCTTTTTTATTTCGCCTCTGACCTGGTGTCTTTTCACTTTTTCTATTTTCCTACTCCCACCACCAAGAAAGTATTCCATCCTCGTCACCCTCGCACTTTGTCTGGCCGCCTCTGCGCGTCCGGCACTCAAAAATAGGCAGTTTCTAGGCCACTCAATAGCAGGGGTCGCGCACGAGAGGCCTCTGATATCGGTGTTCAACTTTACTCATTCATCATCATTCCAGGACCGGCATCCCATGCACAAATGACAATCCTGCCAGCTGCTTCAACGGCGACATCACGAAGTGCGTCAACGGCGAATTCATCGTCTCCGAGCCCTGTGCCGACCCCCAAACGTAGGGCACCGAAATACTTTCATTATTGCGGCTGCGATACTTACAAACCCTCGTTTTTCGTGTAGATGCCTATTCCTTCCGGTCAATGGCACCGATGCTCCGGCGTGTTCGACGACCCAAGAGCAGACTGACCTATTTGCCCAGGCGGTATGTGCCATGCTGTATCGTCGCTTCGGCGTACTGATTTATGGATAACTGCTTTCAGTTGGGTGGTATTGACAACATCCCGACTGATTAATGGAAAGGATGGAAATTCCATAGCAATTAGTTGCGCTTTATGTACACTAATTGTATCGGAGCGGCTGCGAAATCGGGTTTCTTTTGGTAGAGTTCAGCTCCTCGTTTGAACAATTCTGCAGACTAGAGTACATTCGGACCGGGTTGCCGGGTGATGGACAAATCGAATATTCCACGCAACTATCCAAACTCCGGTTTATAAATTCCCGTTTATAAATAGATGTTTATACGGTTGGTTTGCGGTTGGGATACATTCATAATACAAGCCCTTCGTCAGCATTCTCGGGCTGGAGCTCGGGCCTGTGCTGGATTGCTCATCTCCAACATCCTACCAGCAAATTTGAATCCAGGAATAGTTTCGAACCATGCCCTTAAAAACTCGGGTTGAGTCTGGGTTCAATTCATACTACCAACATGCCTTCTGTCCTCTTCGTCTTCACCTCCACTACCAAAACCCTGAGTGGTGCCCAGACTGGATGGTACCTGCCTGAGGCAGCCCATCCTTACTACGTGCTCGCTCCCCATGCAACTATCGAGTTTGCCAGCCCGAACGGAGCAAACCCCCCTGTCGACGAGGGCAGCGTCAAGGTGAATACCACTAGAGTTCGATCCAAAATTGAATTCACCCTGGATAACTAGATGTTCGAGAACGACGCAGAGTCGATCAAGTTCCTCGCCGACGAGAACGTCAAGGCCAAGCTCGCCAATGCCAAGAAGCTCTCCGCGGTCAGCGCAAAGGTAATGTTGTGTTATGTCTTCGTCGATGGGTGGAAAACTGAGAATCCTTGAACAGGATTATGACGCCATTTTTTACATTGGCGGCCACGGACCAGTGTTCGATCTACCTGTCGACCCGGTGAACATCGAGCTTGCCAACGAGGCGAGTGATCTCTCCCTTGTTTTGTTTTCACGCACGTCTTGATGGAACTGCAGTTTTATAACTCTGGCAAAATTGTTAGTGCCGTGTGCCATGGGGTGGCCGCTCTTGTAGGCGTTACCGACACCCAAGGCAAATCTATCTTTGCGGGTAAGAATGTCACTGGATTCTCCAATGCCGAGGAAGAGATCCTCGGTAAAACCAAGGTGGGCTCGACCGATACGCGGCATTGGACTTGATTGAAACCCTGAACGTAGGACGTGCCATTTTCAACCGAGGATCGGATTATCAGCCTTGGAGGAAAATATACCAAGGCCGACAAACCTTTCGAAGTATGTGTTCAAGCTCGAGTCGTGCTTACTCGAGGGCTGACGAAACACCAGCTCAAGGTCGTTGTCGATGGACTTCTGCTCACAGGCCAGAACCCCGCCTCCGGTGGTCCCCTTGGCGAGGAGATCCTCAAGGCATTAGTGGCGGTCAGAGTAGAATTTAAATGGGCGATTCTGACAACGATTCTGGACACGATTCTGGAATTCTTTTATCGTGGGAGAATCGTCATGATGCAGAATCGCCCTCCAGAATCGTTGTAGAAGCGCCTCCCGAGGCGCTTCTACAACGATTCTGGACACGATTCTGGCTGTAATTTAATTAAAAGCCGATTCTGAGCGATTCTCACACGATGTTGATGGGAAAAAGAATTCCAGAATTGACGTCAGAATCGTTGTCAGAATCGAGGCGAGAATCGCCCAGAATCGTCTACTCTGACCGCCACTATTGCAAAAGTGATGGTTGTACTGCTTATTCAAAGTCTGAGTAGACCTAGAAAGTTCTGTAGAGACGAATGTGTTATGCGCTACCAACTGTACCGTGGCTGCTATAAATAAATTCGGGCCCTCATTCATGAAGACTGAAGTCGAATCCTATTTTCGTCGTGGGTGGTAATCAAGAGACAGTACTGAGTAAAAAGGGCAGTGCAGCCCCAGACTCAGATTCGACCATCAAAGTTGAATCAAGAATTGACGATTGGGCCTGTCTCGGTGGAACTCCAATTGATTGAAAATTCAACTTGCATAATTTCACAGCAAACGGAGGCCGAGTTTCTTTTCGTGACGTGAGTCGCGAATTTCGCCGAAGCACCTGCTGCCAACTCCTCATCGCTGATCTTGCAAAAAAATCAACATCAATCTGACAACGTCAATCCAATGTCAATTCAGCCTGAAGTCAACCATGTCAGGACCTGTCAGGAGGAGACTGGAGTACCGCTGTTTCGAACATCGTACCGCGCATTTTGTCATCCAATTTCAGTCAATGCCCCGATCCGCGGGCGGCACGGCGCCGGCATGCTATTTCGAGCTGCAGTGACATTTAGTGGGAAGGGATCGATCGGAAGTCGTCCAACCAATGGGAGCTCTTGGCATCATGGGCCCACAACCGCACGGCGCACGCAATGCGGCCGCACTCCAGCGACCAGTACGACGTCCCTTGCGATGGTTGAGCAAATCCCAGCTCCAGGATGGTTCTCCCGCCATTGTATTGGCCGTATCAGCCGCCGCGCAGGCGACCATACAATCTAAATCGGTTTCCACCAAGCCTGGGGTTAGCTGCCTTCGACGTCTATCATCTTAACAGCTGCCGTTTCTCGAACTTACGACGTGCCGTGTTCTTGCACCTGACTTTTATGTGGTTCTCGAGGTTCTCGCCTTCTCACGCGCACCCGTCCACGTCCACACTCACCACCCTTCCTTGACCCCCACCCTCATGGCTTCGAGGATATCGGAACGATGTAAGCCACCCCAGCTCGTCTTGACATCGCAGTTGACCGCCAACGCAGTCTGCGCCCTCGACGCCGATATGACCGTCGCGTCCGATGACGGCGTGCTCTTCCACGTCCATCGCAAGAACCTGGCGGTCCATTCCGATGTATTCGCCGACGCGGAGAACGCCACTCGGCCAGAAAACGGCGACGAGATCGTGTATCTCAGCGAGCACTCCGTCGTGCTCGACCTGCTGTTCCAGTTTATGTACTGCCGGCCGCAGCCGGATCTCGAAGCGCTCGAGTTCAAGACACTGGCGAGCCTGGCGGAGGCAGCGGAGAAGTACGTTGTGTACGCAGCGGTAACGCTTTGTCGCATGAAAATGAAGTGCGTCATCAACGTCCAGTCTCAGTGATAAATTGCTTACGAGACCTTATAAGCAGAGAATTCATCTCCGCGCATCCCTTGGAGGTTCTGGAGTATGCTGTGCGCCACGACCATCCGCATCTTGCCAACGAAGCGGCCCGCCGGAGTATGGGTTGCGGAGTCGCTGAAGCCATAGAGGTGCTTCCACCAGATATCTTCAAGACATGGGTCAGATTCCGAATTACTCCCCATGCATTACTCTCCACTGAGGCGGGTTACCTCTGCAGATTCTCTTTCACGAGCGGTGGCACAAACAAATATTCCAAGGCCTCACCGACATGCTGTACTACGACTCGCACATCCCCCTGGTCCGACGATGCATCGCGGTGCCAAATCCAGTTTGCACGTTCCGCCAAGAGTTGGATATCGCGAGCTTCTCCAGCAAGAAGTTTTTGAATCGGATGATGGATATGAAATTTATGAATGAGGCAACAGAGGCCTAATGCTGGCGCGTCGGTGTATCTGCCGGTGAGTACCGATTTTATGCGACAATAATGCAACCTGACTCTCCAGGGTCCAGATCCTCGAATGATGTTACAGTGATACCCACCGATGAGCAGTAATTTTACATGTAATTTGTATGTTCTGTATTATAGCTCCGGTGAATGGACGGTAGACTGGGACTTTGCTCAGACATACATACCACTTGAGACATGCCATATTGGGTGTGCACTTCTGAAGTGGAGGCGTCAACAAGAAAATCGCTGTTGGTTGCGAGGGTTTTTTTGGCTGAAAAAGAGTTGTTTGCTGGGGATTTCGCGGTGCCATTTTTTTTGACACCTATTTGGTTTTCAGCCGCTTGCCGGCAATCACCGCTGAACCAAACACAATCACACAGGCTCGTCCTGACTACGACGAGGTTTCTTTGCTTTCTTTCCCGATACGCCCTTGATTCTCTGCTGCGAGACTCTGTTTTTTTTCTTCTGTGTCTCTCTGTATCCTGGTGTGACGCCGCGGCGTCATCGGGCTTGACAGTCAGCGGAATTCACCGGCGCCGCACTGATTATTGAGAATGCCTTGTCGTTTCCAGACTTTTGTCGCGATAGAACCCAGGCTTCAAGCTGGATGTGCTTTCTAGAGGATTATTCCACTTTCGAGGTAGTCCCTCACGGTCAACTCGGGATTGCATTCACCGAGGACCGTGTTCCATCGTAGCATTTATTCCGGATCTCCTGGGCTCAACGGGCAGCTGACGATATACAACATACCTCCCGGTCGAGCAATTTCTCACGCGTAACGGAGATCTTCCCAGGCTCGAGGAAATGCAACCTACATTCTCTCCCTCGCGAGAATCATAATCCAGAAACGACATATCAGGGCTATATATACCCCGAAATATGTGTTATCGCGCTCAAAATAGGATCCCCCATGCGGGAGGAATGGTCTGAATGCCCCTCGATAACGCCGACCGCGCAAGATGCGACCACAATTTCTCCTCACCAAACTCTGGGCTTAAAAGGCGTGGCCTACTCCCACCTCGCTCGCGTACCGCGATGATATCCCTCCGCAGGTTAATGGTTGTGCTCTCAGTCGGTGCGCTCTCTGCAGGCCGTATGGTGCTGCATGAGAGTCGTGCAGCCGCTCCGGTCGGGTTCGTGAGCCAAGGTGTGGCCCCTGCCCAAGACATGCTCACCCTCCGCGTCGGTCTGGCCCCCAACAACATCGCTGGCCTGAAGGAGAAACTGATGTCTGTCTCTACACCTGGGAGCTCTGACTTCCGGCAGTGGTTGTCGATGGACGAAGTTCGTTGGACTTCCTCCTGTTGTCCATGCCTTTCACTCATCGCCACCGAACTTGTAGGTCAAAGCCTTCGTACAGCCTTCATCCGAAACAGTCGCTGCCTTCGACTCGTTTGCCTCAGCCAACGGCCTCAAACCCACCGTGATCTCCCCAAATGGCGATTGGGTGTCCGTCACTCTCCCAGTATCCCAGGCCAATGACCTTTTTGCGGCCAAATTCGAAGTCTTCGCGCATCCATCACTCACGGAGAAGATAATGCGTACCCTGTCTGTCTCTCTGCCGTCTGAACTGGTTGGGCATGTCGATGTTCTCCATCCCACGACGGAATTCGTTGACCCCAACCCGCGTCTGACGCCAGTGACGAGTTTCAGCCTTGATAAGCGCGCACCCTCTGCATCTTGCAATTCCAGTGTTGCCACCGGTGTTGTCACCCCGACTTGCTTGCAAGACCTGTACGGAATCCCCACCACCCCTGCCACTCAAGCCAGCAATACTCTTCTCGTGACTGGCTACGTCGGACAGTTTGCACAAAGTGCAGATCTTGAGGTTCCTCTTCAGTCTTCAGCATGAAGAAACTACTTACCGCTTATCTCGTAGGCCTTTCTCAAACTACTGCGACCTGACATACCTCCTACGACCACGTTCGCATTGTTGACTGATGACGGTGGAACGAACACACAGAGCCCAAGTCAAGCCGGCGTGGAAGCTGATCTGGATATAGAGTATACGATCGGTACTTCTTTCCTTTACTTCTTCATTTGCATAAATGAGAGTTGTGTTAGGTACTGCAACGGATGTTCCTGTATCATTCCTGTCTGTAGGGGGGAACAACTTCGCCACAGCTTTGCTAGACACGACCACGTTTCTCGACGGCGTTGCCAACCCACCCTCGGTTATGACAACGTCGTATGGGTCAACGGAGTCATCTTTTGGAAGCAGCCTGGCCACGTCAGTGCTTATTTTCTCAATCCACTCAGCTTGCTGATTCCGTATCCGGCTTTTACAGAAGAGTGTGCAACGGATATATGGCCCTGGGCGCACGGGGTATTTCCGTCGTGTTTGCTTCAGGAGATGTCAGTCGGATTTAATTTTGCTTGAATCTTGTGCGGTTCTGACTTGATTGTTAGGGTGGTGTGCGTGGAAACCACGACTCGGCGGGTGTATGCAACAACAACGTTTTCATGCCCGTCTTCCCCGCCAGCTGCCCTTTCTTGACCTCCGTCGGATCTACCCAGGGGTTTGGGCCTGAGAAGGCGATAAATTTCACCGGCGGCGGCTTTTCCAACGTCTTTCCTGCGCCTTCCTATCAGAGCGCAGCAGTCGCCAGCTTCCTCAAGACCGTCCCATCCACATTCCCAGGGACCTTCAACAAGTTGGGCCGCGGATATCCGGATGTCGCTCTGCAGGGATGGAACTTCGAGATCGTATCTGCCGGCGAAACGGGTCTCGTCGGAGGCACGAGCGCATCGTCACCCACGTTTGCTGGAATAATTGCTCTGATCAACGACCGTCTCGTCGCGGCAAATAAGCCCGTACTTGGATTCCTCAACCCGTTCCTTTACTCTACCGCCTCTGCCGCGTTCACCGACATCACTATCGGTCACAATTCTGGCTTCGTTTGCCCCGCGTCTTCCGTGAGTTTATGATCGCTTTTTTCCACGAGCCCTTTCCTCACGATAATTTATAATCAGGTTGCATTCGACGCGGCGGTTGGCTGGGATGCTCTCAGTAAGTGATTAGCGCGCGAGTTCCATACCTACCATTTGACCAACATCTATCAGCGGGTTTGGGTACGCCGGTATTTCCTGACTTACTTGCCGCGGCACTGGCATAATCGCGCGGACTCAAACAACCCAATCGCGAAATGAATATGAATCGGCGGTGTAATTATTGTGAGGAATCTCATTGTGATAACAACGTATATCCACGAGACAAGACACTGTGAGATGAGGTCTGAACTCGAGTGGAACTTGATATCGATTCGGGATGAGATCAAAGGTGAATTAACAGACCGTACTCCCCCTGCGTTAATCTCTTGTGTTCTCTAATCTACTCTACTCTACATTGATGCCCCCTTTCCCTGCGCTTTTTTCCCCTCTTCCTCTTCTTGGGCACCACCCCGCTCTCCGCTTCATACGCCCGTCGAAAGGTCCGCCGTTTCGTCAGATTACGATATAACCCCTCCTCGAACCCCATGGAAGGAAGGAAGGTATGTTCCGGATGAGGAAACGTGCGGGCACCGTACCTACATACACAAGCCTCAAGAATGTATGCTACTGTCATCTAAGTATACCCCTCAATCGATGCAATAATATGCCAATCCCATAGGACCACATACTTCTCGCGAAAAGAAGGGAAGGGATCTAGATCCGGGCGAACCCATCAGGAACGTACCGCTCGACAGCGCTACCAGACCACTCCGCGGGGATCGGGATCTGCGGGTGATGGACTTTGTGCGACAGCAAACCCGTGTCGTCTGCAAGTCGTCTGCGCCTGTGGATACGGCGCCCCTGAGCGGGAAGGGGAGAGTGTTTCGTGAGTATTAGAGGTGCATTTTATTCACTCAGACTGCGGAGGAATTGGGAATAGTCGCGATACTATGGATGCAAGGAAGTGCAAGGACTCGCAATTTCGCGGGCCGCTGCCGCCAGAGGGCGGATATGACGAAAGCTCAGGAGCGTGTAGGTGCCGACGTAGATGATCTCCTTGCCGGACAGGACGAATAGTGTGCGCGGCCCACCAACACCACCACCCGGCCCACAACGGGCCGCACATATGTGTGGTCCAGAAGGGGAGAGCGTGCTGTCTATCACGACAAGTTTGGAGCACAGATGTAGGGTCTCCAATTAAACAGCGGCTTGTTTGTGACAGAATATGGGATGAATAAGGGCTCACCTGGACTGTCCTATACACTACGACAGAACGGATGAAAACCGAACAGATTGACGGCGGAAACGGAGGTAGCCCATCTTAGTTAGATGTCGCCAAAAGCTCTTGAAGTCCGGTTGAATTCCGTAAAGCGGTTGGAGGAAGGCCTATGGGGACTGGCAGAATCTCCATATACTCGTGGAATGGACGGTGAAGTTCTGCCTCAGCCTTCATGTCGTAACCTGCGTCGTCGTTGGTGTCAGCTTCGGAAATTTGCGGCACCTGTGCCCTGCGCGCGGACTCTGCAGTGGGAGATGTCTGAACAAAACCGTGGCAATGGAGCGTGTCTCTGTCGCAATCTCAGCCAATATCAATCCGAAGGTACTAGGTAGTAGCCATGGCGGGATGCTGAAATGAGACGCTATTTGGGCGCTATCGATTTCGCCTGTAGGGTCCGGGGAGAAGAGGTTATCCGGGTCAAACACAATGCGTGCTAACTATTGCCGTGCCATAGCTTCCGTCGCGCCAGCCGCCCTGATCCTTTCTGCTTTGCCTGACAATCGATTACAGTTTGCGATCCCGGTGCGGACCTGACCGTTTGCTCGTCCGACGGCGTGCTCTTCAAAGTGCATCGCATGCATTTGAATGTTCATTCCGACGTAAGTATTTGCCTATGCCGAAGGCGCCTTGAAGGCGCCGCACGACCGAAGAACGGTGATGAGATTATTCACCTTAACGAGTCCTCGGGTGTATTGGATCTCCTACTTATTCCAATACATGTGCCGCCAACCGCAACCCAATCTCCAGCTGTTGGAATTCACGGTTCTACTCGAATTGGGAGAAGCAACTGAGAAATATACGATTTACTCTGCAATGCCTGCGATAATGATCCAAATCAAGTGCGTCTGCCACGTGAGCTATCTATTCTACAGATCACAGTTTGAGAGAAAACCTTCCGCACCCGCTCGAACTTCTGAACTTCGCAGCAAAGGACGTGATGACCACAGAGAGCTCGGTAACGCGGCAGCGCGCTTGAGCGTCGGTCTTCCGATGTTCGAGGCCACGACAATTTTGAATCGAGACACTTTCGTCAAATGGGTGGGTCGAATATAAACATCGTGCATATGCTAGCATTAAGTAATCCCACTGGCTTCAGATGGAATTTTACGACAGATAGCACGCAGGAGCTAGGAAAACGTTCTCTACCCTCACTGGGTGCAGTGGCCACATCCACCAGCTCGTGGGCGACTGTGTCGGAGCCCCCAAATTGTGCTACGAACAGCGCCCTAAATTAGAGAATTTAGCCAGATCTTGTAGGGCGGATCTTCTCACATTCTTAGGCATCGAGTTTATGCCCGTGAATTGACTTACAACTCAAGTAACAATCTGTCTTCTTTCCTCTGTTGCCCAATAGTAATTAATCGAACATGTACTCTAATTATTCGCCCACCCCTCCAATAGACTCGTAGAAATTAGGCCGACGACGCGGTCAGATGTCAGACGTCCAGGCGGCAGATTTTTCCACCGCAAGTGCGGTGTTCAACACGACTGTTCCATAGAAATTGAATTCGCACTCGTAAGGCTGAAAATCCGTGATATCCGGCTCATGTTGTCAAAGATACTGCTGTTGAATATCTCAGAAGGATTTTCGGCGGAAGAATACAACCAAACCCGATGATTGCCGAATCCAAAGTTGAACCAGCACAGCCTCAGTAACCTCATCCTTTACGAAACTCTGCCAGACTTCCCTACGCCTGTCTCATTTGAATTCGGAGAGATCGGAAAGCTCATTCATAGCGTTCTGAGTTACCAGGCGACAAAGATACCTGCAAAGAATTGACTACACCCCATTCATTTTGAGCTCGCCAGTATATACTATAGGGACTCTTTCTCCGCCCGGGTTTTTATGTACCTCACTTCACCATCACAAGTTTCCATGCCCACTCTTCTTTCGGACGGTAGGCTAGGCCCAAGAATAGTACCCGCATCAGTGGCGCTTCGGAAACATTACTTGCGAATGACTCCGATCAACCTTGCTTGAACCTTGCGTCAATCAATTAGTACGGCTGCGGTTGAACAACGCGAGATAGGGACGACCTGCGAGGTTCCTCTCGACGGTTTCACGCCACGATTGTCGATCCACATATTTTAGCCACTGAAGCTGCTGTCCATCTGTCGAAAAGGGGCGGCTGCGGTTACCCAGTGGAGACTTGAACGATAGAAAGTGAGGATACAGGTGATGACCTTCGCCTATCCTAGATACGAAAACAGCACGCAGAGGCGGCGAATTGCGCTCGTTTCCATCTACCCCTCCAGAGTTACTTGCCACATCTCACGTCGAGGTTGTATAAAATAGCGCAGACCTGTGAACAACCCCTCAAGGTTGATCCCTCACTTCATCTTCTTCACTTCACTTCCCGTGCCTCTTCTGAGCTCGACGCTCCCCCTCCCCTTCAATTTCTACCCCTTCATTACACCTCCAATATGGTCAAAGCATTCGTCCTCATCTTGGCTGCCCTTGCAGCCTCCGTCACGGCGCGCCCCATCTCGCTCGGAGACTTGTTGGTACGCAACTCAGTTTACCGTTGCCAATTCAAGTTTAGCCAAGTGGTTGCACAGGATGGGTTGGCCACAGATAGCGCAAACAACACTCCAGACGATGCTACAACCGACGCAGACGACTCCAACATATTACCCCCGGGCTTCACTAACTTCGTACGTACCTGACGTCCATGATCACGACCCAGACACGCTGACATGCTGACTCCGGGGGCAGGGCGGAGTCATCATCCCCGTGTCGAACTAGACTCGAACCAGTTGTTATTTCACTATTTATGATAATCGATAAATAGGACCTGTGATTGATCAAACGATTGTCTTTGAGACTTTACACCGCGGACTGGTTCGAGTCTAGTGTCGAACGACGCGCACGATGAACAACAAGCCGACATTGCCAGTGCGAAGGCTGTGGCGACGGCCGAAGCGGCAGCCGGCATTGACATCTCGGCATCCATTGCCGCCGCGTCCTCCTCGGCGGCGGCAGCGGCGGCCACGGCCATAGTCAACCCGCTCGATCCGTTCGCGCCGGAGAGGACAACCCTCACCCCGGAGCAAATCGGGCAGCTCTCGGGCCTCCGGGCCAAGCTCGCTATTGACCAGCAGTCCGGAGACGACGAGGCTGCGATCGACGACAATCAGGCTATTGAAGCACTCATTGAGTCGGGAGAGGCGACTTTCGGATCCGGATAAATACGCGGATCTCTTGTAAGTAGGGGTTTCCTGTAGCTGGTTGACGATTTACGAAGATTTGATGCCAATCCGTGTTGTCACAGAGGGTGCTGTAAACCAATTCGTACAGTCAGTGTTTGATTCCCGCTGCTTCCCGCCTGGCGGGCTGAGAAGGTCAAACTCTGTCGAACTCCACGTTAAGACATGGTAACGTTAATTCTTTTCTGCCGCGGGTAACTGTGCCTGGTCTTGCCTGTTGTAACAGATGTTGTGTAAAATTGGTTCCGGGTGAAGCAGACTCTAGCAGAGTGGCGAAATGAGCCCGCCGCGGGAAACCGCAGCTCTGATAAAACTCCGTTATCGAACATGGGGGCGGTACAGCCGGCTTAACACGGTCAATTGTGTTTACACCTTGATAACGACCTTTACGTTTGATCGAACAAGACGATCGTTCGGTAACAATATTTTCGAATTTCGTTCCACTCTGTGCCAACCTCCGGTTTACTCAGCTCTGTTTCGCGATCCCGCCTCCAAGTTTTATGGAAAATACTCTCCCAACCTCACTCAACCACCAACAGCTTTGAACTCTCCGGGGTATGAACCGAATATAGGACGGCCCGCATATGTATGCTGTGTCGCAGAAGCACTTCTGCCGATGTCTGAAAAGCGGTGTTCGTTCCCGCCATGTTACCCGATTCCCCTTTGGTTCAAGAAATGACAACTCGCTTATCCCGCCGCTGTACCCCAAACTCTTCCGCAGCACCAGCGATGCGTCAGTCAGCGAATCAGATACGACATGTGAAAGTCTTACGATTTTTGTGTCTCCGATTCTTGACGAACGAAGTCCAATAGGCGCCCATAAAACCAATTATCGTAAGACCACTCCACCGTATCCTAATGGAGGTCCCCGAGGTTGCTTTATTATAAGCGATGCACGGTTACGTGGCTCGCCTCTTTACCCGCACCATGGGCTACATTTTTTTCTCTGTCTTTTCCCTCTTCGCCCTGGTATCTGGATCCTTCACTGTCAGTCCAACGAATTTGCTCGGCCTCAAATTAGCTGACGGGTCCGACAGGAACATTCCAAACGAGATGTAACGGGAGATTTCAAATGCACCTCAGTATGGCTGATGATAATAACGCGAGGCGTACAAGCACTAATTATCACGCAGAATATGTGTATCGCTGCCAAAGTCAACGATTCGACTGTACAATGTGTGCCCTGGCTTTTCTTTCCATTCCAAGTTACTGAGAGCATACTTTTAGACACCCTAACAGGTACTGGCAAGCACACTGTTGGGTGGATGGGCATGTAATGAGCATTCCTTGCGCATTTGTTTCGCTTTTGCCAATTTTGCCAATTGTGTTTCAGGGGGTTCGGAACGCAAATGTCCAACACACCCATGGTTATCATGTGGGGCAACTCGGACGGCACCATCACTCTTTCCCAACGACAAGCTCCCACTGAAGTTATGCCCACCGTGGTTGCCAATCCTCCTCGGATAGCAACGCTTTCAAACACGCTTAGCACGGTCAGCCAGTCTCGTCCATCCTTATAATTGCCTCCACATTCAACTCCTTGTGTGTAGACCTCCGGAAATGCCACCTTTGTCTACACTATTCCCGCAAGTCTCCCTGATCCAAAGCCAAGCGTTGTTCTGAAATGTTTCCCCAGGCCAATAGCGACACCGAACAATCAATTATATTCGCCTTTGGCACCACAAATCCTGGATCGTCGGACGAATCTGCGACTCTGCAGCAGCATCTAGACTCTGGTGTCACTTCGCTTGATCTGACCAAACCTTTTTCTGCTTCATCCACGCCATCTGGGAGTGATTTCGGCAGTTCTTCAAGCGCGGATCCTTGGACGCATTATCGTCGAATGGTTGTCGCTCACGCTGTCCTCTCCGTTGTCGGGTTTGCACTTTTGCTTCCCTGCGGTATTCTTCTGGCTCGATATTTGCGCACATTTACCCCTACCTGGTACACCGGACATTGGATTGCACAGTTTGGTATTGGTAAAGCCGTTTCACGTAACATTGAATATATTGCGCTCTGCTGATCTACGTGCTAGCTGGGCCTATAATCCTTGCCGGTATCGTCATGGGATTCAAGGCTGCGGGGCCCCTTCGTTACAAGATTATGGATGATCATAAGGCAAGTCATTCGCCACGTCTACTCCTTTCTCTTCTGACATCTGTCTCAGAAAACCGGTATCGTCGTTTTCGCGCTGTATCTCACGCAGTGCATTATCGGCACAGTCATCCACTACGCGAAACCTAAAAACGCTACTAGCCGCCCACCGCAGAATTATTTCCATGCTGTCTTAGGTCTGGCGATCATTGGTCTGTCGATGTACCAGATCCGGACGGGTTACCGCACCGAGTGGCCAAACTTCCCGGAGCTCGGACCAATTCCATCCGGCGTCAACATATTGTGGATAGTTTGGGTCATCGTGTGTACACCACCACGTCGTTTTGCTGAAGATGCTGACCGTTCCTGGCATTCCCATTTAGATACTCCCGGTCTTGTATGCCGTAGGTTTGTTATTCTTGAAAAAACAGTACAGACAAGAGGAGGAGTCCCGGAAATGAGAGAAAAGCAAGGCGGATGTGGAGTTACTCCGGCCCTCATCAGAGGAGATGAGTAAACTCCGGTGGGGTGGTGAACAGGGACACGGACTTCGTATTTTATTGCTGCTACTTCTTCTCGTTCATTTGATAAAGGGCGAACCGGTCTCATGTTTACTAGGGAAATGGTTATGAGTCGTGATATAGACTAATCATCGCGACAGTTGCGGATTAATCGGGCGAATTGGTACTATCCTTCCCCCAGAACTCGGACACTTAAGAAAGAAGAGTCAATATTATTTGATCCAAGGATTGTAGCACGAAGGTGAGTACATAGATCGCCAGCATTTTGGCTTTTACTCCGGTCCTGTATTTTACCTCGAGAGAAACAGATAAGTATTGGACATACGGCACTGTTCTTTCGGGCGAGTCCGAGTGTCCGAGTTCTGGGTAAGACATCAATTTCTGATCGTCAGCACCACTCTGAAGTCACCTCTTACAGTGGCAGCTTAAAAGTTGCTGTGAACAATCCTTTATCTATTAAGGATCGTCTGTGATGGAAAGACTTTCATAAGACTCTGCAGTACATTGGTAGAAGACCTGAACATTACAGCTACAGTTCTCGGGACCGGCATAGCAGCAACGCGTACTTGTGAAAGCTCTACTTCTGACGATTACTGGTAGTTGGAGGCGCAAATCCGGGAACTCTCGATTTCGTCGCCTCGATCCTCCCTGCAAACGAGGAAGGACTTCACACAACGCCATCTCTTTCGTCGGGCTGGTCCGTGAACATTTCCGGTTCCACGTTCCTGACATTACAGCGTTACAGACCCAGTGAAATACGCTACGAGAAAAAACACCGAAGAGGGAAGACGATCTAGCGATGCTTTGTACTTAATGAGATTGAGAGATAAGGAAGATCGTGGGCCTATTGTCGGAGAATGGGTACAGTACGGCAGAATTGAGGCGGAGCAGAGGTAGTGGGGCAAGAAGGCGGCACGGAATAAAGGGTGGGGTAACTTCCGTCCGGCGTGTTCTCCAGCGTCGGCTCCTTCAACTACCCAGTGGGTCGGCGTCGCCTCCCGCTCATACGCATACCATACATACGGCACGAGCGTCTGCGGGTACGATCCTCCTCCCCCGGCGCGCATCCGAGCGGACGCCCGCCGAAGTCACCCCATCGAACTCTGGACAGGAGTCGGCGATGTGTCCTCCCCGCGGATCGTCGATCTCAGCCTTGGCCTTGGACCCGCGCGCCCCTTCGCCGGCTGAGTACACGCATCATCATCGCCAGACAGCTCCCTCTCGCCTGGGCTCGGGCACGGTGGCGGCGTCGGCGTGGCCTCCCGCGCGCGTGCAGGCGGGGCGGAATAAGCTGCGCCGTTGGTGTGCGCAACCGAGGCACGCACCCCTCCTTCGTGTCTCGCCCTGTGTATGTTGCGGGCCGGAATCGCGGCGATGGGTATAGGGAAGATGTGGACGGGGAAGGGGAAGCGGGTGTGGATGAAGTCCGAGGAGGAGGACAAGGATAAGGGGAGAGCGAGGGGAGGACCGCGGGGAGGACACGCTGCCGATTCGCGCCCCAAGCTGCGGGTCGGTGTGATCGTTCGGGAGCGAGGACGCGAACGGGTGTGGTGTGGATATGGGGAGAGCTTGCGTATGCGGATGTGTGTGGGCTCAGTGAAGAAGGGGAGTCGCAGCTCAGCCTCGCGTGCTCGTCGTCCTATCTGCCCCCCTTCTCTTCCCTGCCGTCGTATTCCAGCACCTCCCTCACTTCTACGCGAGCGACGGGGGAGTGGGAAGCCGAGGAGCGGGTGGGCTTTACGGCGCATGGGGATGCGGCCAAGGCGGCGCGCGATAGATCCTCGTCATCCTCGTCTTCGTCCCCTTCCCCTTCCCCTTCCCCTTCCATATGCGCTCCATGCTTCTATCGCCGGCGCGGCCGCGCGTAAACAGGCAGGTCCCGCCCATACCAATCTGCATCAGCAGGGTACAAGACGAGGTGGGTGGGTGTCCGCTTCTCGCCCACCTGTGCATTCTCCAGCGCCGGTTTTGGCTGTTACTCCCTCTCCCTCGAGTACGGCCCAGGTGTGGGCGACGATACCTACAAGCATACAGGACTGTGTCTGCGGCCCGGGCCCTTCTCTTTCCTCCTTGCAGTCGGCGTACCCGCAGACCGATGCGCAGCCGAGACGGCCAAAGCGCACTCCCGAATCGCCACACCGAGCTCGGGACCAGATTCGGCAGTGCAGCACATCTGACGCGGTCGTCGCTCATCTTCGTCCTTGCTCCCATCCCCGTCCTCTGCTCCATACCATCGGGCGGCATAACCATACCCGCGCCCACGAAGACAGACGACACGAGCAGGCGGAAGCCCACGCGTATCGGCACGCACTTCGACGGTGCAGAGGCGCGGAGGCTGAGTGGCAGCGGACGGCGTGGAAGAGAAGCCTTGAATAGCGCACACCGGGGAGGAGAGATACTGAGGAGCGAGTGGGCTGTGCATTTGGGGGCGGCGTGGATGCTGGCGCGCGAAGCACGGTGAGCGGGAGATGGGACGACACTAACCGCCGCACAGATACGAGTACGGGAGGCGCGGGTGTTGTGAGAGGGGACGCGCGACATACAGCTTTGGTGTTCGTTTCCGGCGACAGCGAAGGATGCGCGTTGTGCGTTGGACAGCACTGAATGAATTCCTGGTATCCTAGAAGGGAGAGCACGAGCGGACGTGCGGGATCGCAGGTTGCGTCGGTGGTGGACAGAACTGGGCTTAGGATGGCTGAGAAAGAGGGCAGCCAGTCAGAAATGGGGTACATACGAGCGCAAATGAAAATTGAGAGTCGCGGACATCGAGCGGGGATGACAAGATATACCGACTCACGTCGTCGCATTGTCACGAGAGCGCATGCCGCTGCTCGACTCGGGTTTGTGGATCCAAAAAGGATAGCAAGGGCAGCCGGCGTCGGTCCTGTAAGCTGGGAGCGTCTGCATCTTCAGGTCAAGTCCCCAGAGTGAAAACAGGGGTCAGAAATTGACGGTCTGATAAAGAAGCATGGGATGCGACTGATCCAGCGAGGCCTTAGACTAGATGTTGGGCTATCGATGTGCTGTAACAGATCCAGAGAGGACGAGGAGTGTCTTCGATGTTCGGACTCCGATATTGCCGAAACATCACGTGCAATGTCAGATAGGGGCGCAGTTAACAACACCTCGTATTCTCCTCCGCGTCGTAAATTTTAATATTTTGGCTGTTTATTCGTGCCTTTAAGCACCGGAGTTTGGCCAAAATATTTATCAGCGGATATGTTGCGGATACAGCCTGTATCCGCAAAATACCAGCAGAATATTAGATCGAATATCAGCGCGCTATTATTTTGCGGATACATCCTGTATCCGCAATATATCAACTGAATATTATATCACCAGACTTGTCATTTTTCGTGCATATGAAGCCTATATAGTATAGGCAGCTGATTGTAATTATACGGCCTATATATATATGTACCCCTGTACTATGTACCGCGTCCGCGCGGCGTCTGAGCTCGACTTCCACCCTACGTAACCCGTCCCCCGGATCACTGCTGCCAACGTTAACACCCTCCACGACCCCATACCAGCCGGCACTTGAAAATTGGATGTAGAATCCAGCCTTTGTTTTTTGCGCTGGCCTGAAAGAGCTGCTGGGTTTTCGCTAGAGTTAGGTTGCGCCGAAGGGCGCGCGACAGGACGTGGTGGACGCGTTCTTTCGGTCCTGGATGGAGGAGGACCCTTCCGGGACGACATTGGGAGTAGATTCGAGGCGATAATACGCGAGGATGGGGATATGGGAAGAGGAAAGAGTGGAATGGGAGAGAGAAGCGACGCGTTCTGATCACGTGGGCGCTTATTCGGCTTGCCCCTCAACCTCTTTCTACGACAACACGACCTCCAGCATCACCACATCTCAGCGCAACGATACTCAAGACTCTGGCGACACCGTTACATTGCTCTGTACCACCCGTGGCCCAAGTTCTGGAGTAAAACAATCGGAATTGCACCAATGCCGACGACATTTACATCTTCTACAAAGCCAGTCCCCTCCCTCTCCAATTTTGCTTGTATCATCTCAGAATCTTTGCAGGCTGCTCCTAGGGTTTGCTACACCTTTCATCTGCTCGCAAACCGCTTGTGGATCACTTGGGATGCCGGTGCGACATCATCCATTTAAAATGAATGCCCACTCACTTTATACTGAAGCAGGTCTGCCCCCGTCCACAAAACATCTCGCAGATTGATCCAATGTACTTACCAAATCACCCTTGTGCTCTTGCAGGACCTCGACGAAGCCTTGGAGCCTCCGACGACTCCGATTGATGCGCCATGCGCTACATTGGATACCAGGTATTGGTGCTTCGCTTTTATCACCTACTGAAGGTCACATATCGGCATGCTGAGTTTCCCAAACGAAGAATACACCAAGGTGCGTCGTGCGGGTCTTTTTTCTTCTTGACTGACACCAAACACAGGCGGAACAAGAGTCAGCTCTGCCTCCACACTCTGCGCGTCCCTCCCGTGGGCGACGCCCCTCGCGCTCGACGTCGCCACAGCGGACCCCACCGCGCTCGAGGTTGCCGTCGCCGCGCACGACCTCGTCTTCTCGCTCGTCCCATACATGCACCACGCCGCCCATCGCTAGAACAAGCCCGAGTCGGACGCTTCAGTCCGGGTCCTCACGGCGGATGATTTTACGATTCCCACCCGCACGTACGGGTATGGCGCCACCACGTCATTGACCATGTCGGTGAGTGATGTCGCCGCTCCCTAGTCAGAGATACGCCCTAATACTCACTTAAAACCGAGTTTTTCAGTCCCCGAGCGCCGCATATCGTCCCGCGTTCAAGGTATGGCCTTCCATTCCATCCCAAACCTGACTGACGATCTCCAGGTCAACCCACGCATTCTGCCCTCCCAGCTCGAAATCAGCGTCGAGCGGCGAGTCGAGCGCACATCAGACGAGCTGTCAAACACCCGACTGCGCGGACAACCCCCTCGGGTACAAGTTCTGCTGGTCCCCGCGCGGCGGGCTCCTCGCGTTCCTCAACTCTGCATCCTTCCTCGCGAACGGCGCGGTCACGCACGTTGCTGGTGCGGACCTCATGGCGAGCGCACAGCTGTGCGCCATCACGTCGTTCGCGCCCCGCGCTTGAGGCGTTCCCAAACCGCGATTCTGTGCCGTTCCGCGCATTCTACCGCATTCCCGAGGCGCACACGGTCCGCGCGGGACGCTGCAATACGTGGGCTTTGCGGTGTTCATGGCGGTGCTGGGGAAGACCAGGTGGCTCGCTGCGGACGTAAAGGAGTGGCTGGTGGACGGGCTGGAGTGGCGCGAGGCGACACAGCGGGCGGTCGGTGCCAGTGCCAGTGACGAGGAGTGCGTCGCGGGTGTCTTATACATATTTAACAAGCAGACTGACACTCTTTCACAGTGCACTCGTAGCCCGCATCAAGGAGGTGTGCGCGTTCCCCTCCGACTCGGAGAGCGCGCGGATCGTCTCCGGCATGCGGTGGATGGGTCCGTTCTCGCCGGAAAAGCTCGTGGTACACGGCGGCACCCTGCTCGACACGCTGGAACGACACCGTCACGCACGTCGCTGGTGCAGACCTCATGGCGAGCGCGCAGCCGTGCACCATCAAGAGCTCACCTCTACATCGCCGCGCACGAGAACCAAATGTCCGTCTCCCTTGACCGCGCGGTCTTCACCTGTCGCTAATCACCCACCCTTAGGCGCATCTTCCCGTACCGGGTGACGTCGCGGACCTCGACCACGGGCTCAAGCAGCGCGAGGATTCAGACGCCTCGCGATCATTCCTCGAATGCATGTTTTCGCACGGCAGACGCAAAGGTGGCGTATACACATGCAGTGGTATTACGTATACCAATGTACTTGAGAAGAGCCGTTTAAATTTTAATGAAGCATTGAACCTCGAATTATTGCATTTGAGCATATCTATTATATTGAAGCAATTGCAAGGGATCCGGAAATTAAGCATCGATATTATATTATTGATATGTGGCTGATATGTTGCTGATATTCTGCTGGTATTTTGCGAGTACAGGGAATCCCACAAGAATATCCGCACGGCGTTATTCTGCGAATATTCCACTGATATTCTGCGGATACATGCTGTATCCGCAACATATCCGCAGATCATTATTCCGCTCGAACTCCGGTGGCACTGTTCCTCCGGGAGTGCTATTGAATCGCGTCGCTAACAGCCACTGGATCTACATCGACAAGCCCCGGAACCTACGAACGTCAACAACATGTTAACCGCTGTACCCTGTGCGCAAGTCAGCTGTATCGATATCCCGGAATTTGTCGCCGCACACCTCTTGATATACCAGCGATCTACACACCTACCTCTAATTATCTGCTATGTTGCTCTTTTCGTGGGAACATCGAGAAGCGCCGAACATTTTCAACCGCGAATTGATTCACGGTGGGTTGAATCGATTATTGGGCATTCACACCGATCCGACCATTCAACCGGCGGTATCTGCAGGCTTGTGGATTTGCCGCCCCGCCGACAATGGAAGGTAAGTCTCGACTTTCCGCCGATGATAATAATCGCACCGATTGACTGGGGAACACTTACCCTAGTAGGTTTGTTCAGCAGCGCCTCGTGGATTCACACACACATGTCGTGCTTGTATCGTATTTTCAGCAACGGCGTTAATCTGGTGCCGCTCATACGCTGTACGATCCACCACATATTTATTTATTCACGGTGCGTTTACCCTTCCAATAGCGATTCGAGCGAAGGCACTGTCGGATTGGTTGTCCAATCTGGGTCGCTCAATTCGGAATCATTCGTCCCTTTCAAAATTCTGAGCTCGAGAGCTGCACAGATCGATGCCAAGCGGTTGATTAATGTTTCGTTAGTGAAGCCCTTCCCCACTGGCATGCACTGTTATCCTGTGCGGAAGGCTGTGGTACCTGAACAGCAATGCAATGTGTTGTTCCCACAATCTGCTTCTCAGTGAAGCGCCGTGATTCTGGATTGAGCTCCGTGCATAAATGAAGCATCCTTACGTTTTACTTGCAACTTGGGGTGTACAAGTAAATCTGTTGGTTTATTAATGGGCTACGGTATCCTTCTCGAGTCAGCTTCAAGCCGGGACGTTGAGCTGAATCTTCACTACAGGTATACAATAATAAGTTCGAGTTTCTGATCTCAGAAGCTGTGCTACAGCAAGACGAATGTCAACCAAGAATAAAATGCGGATCTCGGGAGCGGTGCCGGAAGTGAAAAGCTGTATGCAACACGTTGTGTCCCTTGGCTTGATTGCATCCGCACTGTGTCTCTCGAACTCATCTTCCTTCCTCTTCCCAATACCACACTCATCACTGCTCGGGAATGTCCTCAAGCCAAGCACTCGCCCTTCAAGTTTGGACACCCCCTTTGACACCCCCTGATACCGATGGAACTGTAGCGGTTCAGGAGAACTCGCGCCCCGAAGGAGGAGGATGGGCCCTCTTTGTGAATGCTTTTCTCTCGCCATCGCCAGGCCGCACCTTGAATCAGGTGTACACTGCTGCGGGCAAGGTCTTGGAAACAAAGGCCAACCGAGTCGCATACAAATTCGGCCTCGGTCCTCATGCCGTTGCTGGGAAGATTAAATCCCACTTTGGGGATGCCGAACAAAGGGTGCAACAACTTGAGCTTCTTCAAACCACTGTCTCACCGAAACTCAAGAAGTGGTGCTTGAAGCTCATGAGATACACATTGCCGTATGTTTATTATGTTGAAAGTCTGCATATAATGATTGACAGAATTACACAGTACTGAATCTGCAAATACACAATGTCAAGCATTCAAGGAAATTGTTGATCTGGCCACCTTGTTTCCTGGTCTGCGGGTTCTTTTTCTCCAGACAAAAGTGTTGGGCAACACAACATCGCCAGATGCTATGTCTAAGCTTTGGAACCGGGTCATTGGCCCTCCCGACCAAGAATGGATGTTCTGGCAAAAATTGGCCGCAACATGCTTGACAGATACCACAATTTCAGCCATATTGGAAGGGAGATCAGTTTCTGAGTTGACCAACTGCTCGCAAGAGGGTCTCAGTGTAATTGAGTCTCTGTTGGTTGGGCAGAATTGCGCGTGAGTCCTAGCCAAGCTCCGAGCCAACCTCACTCTAATTCAAAATTAGCGGAACTTTAACAGATGCGAGTGCACTCTGTATCCGATATTTGGCTGGGGTTCTTGATCTACCGGGATTTTGGCAGAATTTAGGATCTGCAAATGTTCAAGTTGCAGACAAGTTGTGTTGTCGAATGGTCCAGGTTCTGAAAGACATTGGAGTGGATATTCCCAGTCTAGGTCCTATTGAGGCTTCTGAAGCCCCATTTGACTATGGTGGTGTGGACTTTCTTGCCACGACCCTCCTTGGTGGTCTTTCAAACTGGTTTGGCAAACTTGATCAGAAGGATTGGGCTATGCAACCATGGTACCAAAGTTTCACACAGGTTCTTCAGCTGTTGCGGAAGTGAGTCTTATTTCAGTCACTCACCTATATATCTTAACCAAATTTTTGAAGGCCACAAGCTGCAGAACTATTGCCATGTTCATCTGCCTCTGCCACCAGCACCTTTGAAGATGTTCTGCCGACTATCTATCAAGATCGGGTCCTGAATGCGAATGTGATGATTGATAAGTAAGAGGCTTCTCCATCCATTGCTTGTCATTTTATAAAATCAATGACAGCCAGAATACTGTCCCAGGAGATCGAGCCACCCCTGCTGCCAATCATTCAACAGATAACCTGTCAGCACAAAGCATTGACAATGATCATGATGCCAACCAGGAAGGTTCTGAACAGGGAATTGAATCTCTAGATGACTCACAGAGTCAAACATCCAATCTGGATTCTGGGGAACTACCCTTGCACGATGAGGAAAGTACAGATAGTGAAGATTTAGACTTCTCAGAAGAGGATGACACTGTTTCTGATATTACTGGATATGAGGAAGAATTGGCTTCCGAGCATGGTGATGTGCTTGAAGATTTGGTGAGTAGATAGATGGATTAGTTGTAGAGCTACATCTAACCAGTCTTAGATCAATGGGACCACAGGGATGCACAGAATCTCTGGAGCGCAAACCTTACTGGCTTCAACTCCCGACTTATCTCCAGAAGCTCAGCGCAAAGACCTTGAGGAGCGGAAACTCATACTGCTCAACAGGCAAAGAGATCTTGGTGACAATCATCCAGAGACCTTGGACGCAATGGAAAATCTTGCTTGGCTACATCATGAACTTGGAGAGTATGGCTCGGCAAGGGACTTGCGGGTTACAGTGCTTGAGACCTATCAGATTCTTCAAGGAGCAGATGACCTGGATACTCTATGGGCAATGGATGCTTTGGGAGAAACACACCGTGCACTGGGTCAATACAAAGAAGCACAGGAGGTGACGGAGTTGGCACTGGACAAGCAGAGAAAGGTTCTAGGTGAAAACCATCCTGAGACTGCAAGCACTCTGAGTTCTTTAGCAATAGTATACCAGGACCTAGGCCAATTCAACAAGGCCCAGGAACTTGCAGCGTCAGCAGTGGAGAAGCGGAGCCAACTTCTGGGAGAAGATCATCCAGACACTCTGGTGTCCATGCAGGCTCTGGCAGATACCTACCGTCAACTAGGCCAGTTCACAGAGGCAGACCATCAATATCACATTGTTGTGGACAAGAGTATCAGGATTCTTGGAGAGAACCATCGTGACACACTACGAGCTATGGAAGGTTTAAGAGGCACATGCCTTGCCTCAGGCCAGCTAAAGAAAGCAGAAGGTCTCCTGACTGTTGTTTTTGACAAACGGAAGAGAGCCCTTGGGGAAAGAGCATCCTGATACCTTATGAACCATGGGTTACCTGGCAAGCACATACAACTACTTGGGCCAGCTCAGTGTTGCAGAGGAACTGGCAATTGTAGCTCTAGAGAAGCATCAAAAAGTTTGTGGTGAAAACCATCCCCATACCCTGTGGATAATGTGTGAACTTGGATTGATATTCCAGCAGCAAGGTCGGCTGGAACGTGCAGAAGAGCTTCTTATTATTATTCTTGAGAAGCAGAGGAAAAAATTTGGTGATGATCATCCTGACACCAGATGGACTATGGAGGAACTTGCAAACTTATACCAAAGGATGGGTGAACTTCAAGCTGCCCCGGAATTGGAAAGACTCATCGGAGGTCAAGCAGTCTAGCTTACATTTTGATGTCTGAGTAGAACACTATAATACCAGTTTGAATTTCTTCCTATTTACCACTACCCATGGTTCTCAACTTGATTGCAGGACCTTTGGTTATGAGTTGCGTGTGAAATCCATCTACTGTTGAAATTTTTCTTTCCCCCTGTGGCTTTGTTCACCTATATCATTGTTTGACATCCAACACTTGTCCAATGTCTCACCTTCAATGCTCGGCTTTATCTCAATTTCCGCCAAGCAGCTAACATGGTCTTGTATTAGTTATTAATTGTGCAAGTTGAACCAACCGATATGAATCAAGCTTCAAATTAGGACGGAGGTTGTATTCTTCTTCCCCTTCCCCTCCCCCTTCCTTCCTTCCTTTATTTTTGGCCCTTCATCTCCCTATCTCCATATCCCTATTGTTTGATTATATAGTACAAAGGTGACCTTTGTACTACACATTTTACTGAGCGCGTGTTCACCAATGTTGAACCACAATGTGATAGAACTAATTGTCATTCAGTGTGGCATAATTGGCACTTTAGAGCAGTTATCCCATGTCAATACATATTCTGGGGGACACAAATTTCAGTGGGATACACTGTCCAACTCGGGTCAAAGCTCCAAGGTTAAGATGGTGAAAGTCTTTTTTTTTTTTTCGCTCTTAAGACTTCTTCTTTTTGCTTTTCAAGTTTGCCCTCCCAATGCTAGCATATCAATCTACGTGGTTATAATTTATTCGATGCACGGAGAAGCGCAGATTCGAGCAAGCGAACAATTGAACACATTCAACTGTGGTATAAAAGTTGAAACGGCCTGCACTTGGCTTTATCTCACTGCCAACTCCGGGGCAGGCTTCAAGTCAAGGGAACTTCAAAAGGTGTATTCTTCTCCATTTATCGATGCCGCAGGCTCATCTTTTTATCCCTCACGCCATGCAACTTTTGGTTAGTCCAATTCCAATTTTGTCCCTATAAAAATGTACTGTAGTATGTACATTGGCGCGGGGCCGTAGGGTGAATAATTGATCACAGATCCAACGCAGGTTGAAGGCGTCGCGGTAATTATGAGGTTTGAACCCACTCAAAATCATTGCAAAGATATTGCCCCTTCCCCACACGAAGCCCGGTAGCGGTCGGCCCGCACCCACACTTACTATCACATTGGCTCGCATACCAGTGCGACCCCCGTTTGATTCGGGTCAGGCTGTACCCATTCTCGCCTGTTTTTTTTTTCCGGTCCTTCAACACCCTGTCCTCCGATACCTCGTCTTGCCTTTAGTGCCTCGGCCGCACCCACAGTGTGTTCCACCTCTCCCTTCCTCGGCTCCTCACTCTCTTCCTCACCCTCTCACACACGGCGCAACGCACCCAATCTCACACAATACATTTTAATTCCCACTCCTTCCTCCCACTGCTACAATATTACAAACTCCAGCAATCCTTCCAACGAATACAATAATACGACACTAACTATGTACTCAACTAACTAAAGACTAAAACTGCTTGATATGAGGATAAGGAGAGACAATATAGACGATATACTAGATACCGAAAGAGAGAGATTAAAATTTTTGGTCATACACAAGAGATGAGAGTGGTAAAGGAGAGAGAGGAGGTAGGGATCGTGAGCGGGTCGTGACGAGCAAGCGAACGAAGATGGATACAGTATTCTGAGATAGAGACAGACGAAGACTCCGGGAAAGCAGACGGCGCGTCGTGACGTACGTGTCGGTAGCAAGCGACGTGGTGGTCACCGCTTCCGCTTCCCGCCCACCTGCTCTCCTTCCCTCGCCCTCTC
This sequence comes from Mycena olivaceomarginata, assembly GCA_029378375.1. NCBI lineage: Eukaryota > Fungi > Basidiomycota > Agaricomycetes > Agaricales > Mycenaceae > Mycena > Mycena olivaceomarginata. Next base: position 75,474 of record JARKIC010000958.1, on the reverse strand, counting down.
CCGCGCCGCCTCCGAGTAGGGCGGCGGCGTCGCCTCCCGTTCATGTGAATACGGGACGGGCGTCTGCGGCTCCCCCTCCCCCTTCGCTCTCGTAATACGCGGGCGGCGCGCCGACGTGGACGTCGCCGCTGAGCGCAGGCGGCGTACGAGGTGCCAGCAGCTCGGAGCGCCACGGTACGGGCGTCGGCAGCTCTTCGTCCCATCTTCCGCATGGTCCCGGTCGTCCACGACCGTCATCTCCCCCCTCGTCGTTGTCGTTGTCGTTGTCGTTGTCGTTGTCGTCCGCGTCGATCCACGCATCCTCATCGTCCTCCTCCGGCGCGTCCCCGTCAACGGAAGCGAGCGGCGGGAGCGGCACCCGGATCGGACACGGCGTCGTTGTTTGCGTCAGCGATGCAGACGAGGTGGAGGAGAGGGAGAAGGGAAGCAATCCTTACACGGGGCTCCGCCTCTTCTCCCTCGCGCTCGACCTCGGCTTCCCACCAGACGTCGGCGACGTGCGCAGGGACGACACGCTCCACACCATGGGCGGCATCCCAGGCGGTGTCGGCAGGGAGAGCGTCGAGATGTACGTCGGCGCGGGCGTGGGCGTGGGCGCGGAGGCAGATCGGTGCGGCGACACGGGGAACGCCACAGCGTGCGTGGAGTGTGTAGAGGTGGGGAGGAATAGGACACAGATGGTGTCGTCCTCCCGAAGGACACGGGGTGCGCGTTGGTGAGGAGGGCGAAGGCCTCTGATGCCGCCGGCGGGGATGAGGAGTAGGAGTGCGGGCGCACTGCGGGCGCGGGGTAGGAGTAGGAGTGCACATTGGCGTGCGGCGAAAGCGGGAGTGCGGGCGGGTGGATTGGGTCCCGCGTGCCGGTGTGGAGCTGGGTTTGCGGGTGCAGGTAAGGGGAGCGGGAGGACTGCGGAGGCGCGCGCGTCAGTTCGAGGACACGAAATGGGGTGCCAAAAATTGGAATTGGATCGCGGCTCGTATGTGGACCGTGGATTAAAGAGATAGAAATGAATGACACACATTGCAGCACCAGCGCACAGAGCACATCCCATCGAGATCGCTCCACTCGAGCTTGACACTCCGGAACGAGAGGAAGAGCGAGATATGTTGCTCCTGCAAGGCGAGGGCACAGTTTAGCGGGTAGAGTGGCATAGAACGCAAATAGACAGACGCACATCGGTGAACTTGAGCGCCTCGGCATCCTACCATCGCCGCTCGTTCTCGAGCTCGAGAGGCGCTGCTTCGCTGGACGGCGCGCGAGGGCGCGCAAGGGCACGGGCTCGGCGGCGGCGCAGAGCACAGTCGTTGTTGCCTTCTTCGTCTATCGAAGTTGTTCTTCTACCTGTAGCAGTCGCTGGTTGGGCTTCCACATCTTCTTTACACTTCGGATGACCAGCGGTTGCGATATTCTTTTACGAGCAAAACGGGCTCAGCTTGAGTGAAGCGAGCAAAGCAAAGCGGAACGGCAAATCGGCAAGTACTAAGCAAAGGCAAAGAGCGGGCCAATCGGACCGGTGGTTGTTTCCGACTCTCATCTCCCTCTTCCCTCAAGTCGACTCTCCTTGCCCCATTTCTGGTTTCTGGAACCCTTGGCTACTCTAGACAAGATTCATACCATATTCATTCTAATTGCGGGAACGTTGCTCTCGTGCTGGCGGTGCGATGCAACCGGGGACGACTCGTCCCCGGGAGCAGCGATGATTCGATTCACTGAGCGGCGCCTACGTAGACGCTTCAGTAGAAATGCTCGGCGGCCAACAAAATAACGATACCCAGCTCCTGGTCAAACTCGACCGATGTGTTATAACATCAAGTGCATCCCGATAGCCTGGGATGTCTCTCTTTTTATCGGTCTTGTTCGTACGGACTCGAAGTGTTGGGCTGCGGGGATTTAAAGTTCAGCGTATTCAACTAATTGATTTTGCGCCCGTCTGATCTAGCTCACTCGCATCTACGCATCCGCATTCAATTGCGCCTGCATTTATACGCCTGTACAACTAGTACTGTCCCCTGTCTTTCTTCATTCCTTTTTCCTCTTCCAACTTCCCCCGCTCATGATTCCAGACAGAATATATACACCGGAGCGCCATTTAAAAACACCCGATTTCCACATCGGAATGCTTCAGGCTGCTCTCACCATTTTTTACCTGTCAAGTGCCGCTATTTTTCGTCCCCTCGCGCTGCGCTTCACATCTTGCACGATAAGGTCGCGCAGCTCCTCGCACACTCGGTTTTGGTCACGGCCCGATTCGATTTGCGTACCCCGTGGCTGCGAGTTCAATTTCAAGTACCTCGGATCCCAGGCAAGAGTCTATGTCTTGGCATGGCATCGGTGGGCGGGGACGAGGCAAGGGTTGAAAACCCTTTTCTCCCCGATCGAATGGGTACTATACCCTTCCTTCCTTCGTGTCTGCTATTTTCTTTCGGATTTGAGCTCGACGCTGTCTACAACCGTCGGTACGGCGATGAAAATCCAACCTGGTACGCTCTGAATCCGTCCTATCCGTCCATCCCTTTATGTTCCCTCGCACTCAAGTTGGAACTTACCTCCCATGCTTTTTTACTCATTTTTTTTTTTTTTTTTTTGCTTTGAGGCTTGCGGCAGCGCGCCGCATAATCACTCACGAGATATAGATATCCCCACAACAAGACGAAAGGAATCCTTCACACTCCCTCTTAACTCGACCTCGCAGCGATTCGCTGCGCAGCCCCGCATCGACTGGAAAATTCTAGCGACATTGTGGTCCGCTGGATTCATCGTTCTAGAGTGCATCAGGTAAACCTCAATTTCCACTGTGATTGCAGAAGCACCGACTGGCTGGGAAATACATGCCTGCCAAAGTAGGTTTGTCCAACGGCGCCCCTTGTACATCAACTAATTTCGAAGCGGCGCTAATCTGATATACCGCGTAACCGTATGTGCTGTGCGACTGCTTCCACAGCACCAGAATGGATCAGAGTTCGGCGGATTAAACCAAGGGTGGTCGGGTCAGTACATAGAAGTTTAACGGCACCTGTTGGATTTTATGGTGTGTACATCGACTAGTTTCAGACGCGGCGCTAACCTGATATAGGCCATGCTACTTCCACAACATGTACACGACATGAACAGCGTTTCTGGGGAGCACGCCGGCCAACGGAGTTCGGTGACTTCAACACAGGTCAATCGGGCCGAGTAGTTGAGAAATAGTTGCTGGATTTGTACAGAGGCGTGTGTGTCGGTTATTTTTGAATATAGTGTTGAATATTTGGGTGTGCAGCTTATACCGTTGGTGGGTAGGTATATCAAGGACCGTTCTGTCTTTCAGCCGGAAATTGGTTGCAAGACAATCGTTGATGGATAATAGACAGGTTGTGCAAAGCCGCACAGCAAACCAACAGATTAGTGAGGGAAACTAGGTTCATTTTGGAGAGATACGGGTCAATTGGGTGGTATACAGTACATTAAACCACTTACCCAACGTAATGTGCGTCATTTTCAACGTCATTATTCGGCTTCCGGCACAGCTCCTGTGCGGCTATGGCAGTGACGCTGCCGAAATGGCCATTTACTCAACTTAGCTCCAATTTTTTTTCTGCTGCCTGATCCGAGAATCCACGCTGATGGCATTCAAGGCACTATATGTAAGGCTTGTGTACATAATGGATGGGAAAACAAAAGCTGCACAGAGCCGCACGCGGCTTTGGACAATGCACAAAAGCCACATGCGGCTCTGTGCGGCTTTGCACAACCTGTCTAATATGTCAGCAACGGCCTCTGGGTCGGCTAAACAGTGAGTAACCCGACGAGAACCCCAACCAGGATAAACCCGATAGATGCTAGTAGCTCGTATGTTCCCCGAGCAGTAGGACCAGTCGTACGGCATCCTCCCTAGGAGGCCGTATGTCGTAGGTAGGGATGCGAGGCGGAACCCGGAACAAGTCGAAGAGGGTGTGGTATCCACTCAGGTACAAAACCCGAGGCGTGGATACAACCCGTAGTATGGTGCGAGGGAAGCGGGGCAGGGTGGAGACAATGCCTATGTCAAGCCAAGGTAGAAGCCTGAGATTAGACGAGGTAGAATCTACTGTACATGGAGATTCTACCGTGCTTATATAGGCTTCTAATGAATTAAAGCGATCGCGGTCAATCGCGATCAGTTCCTGCACTGTAGCATTAAGGAGCATTAATGCTGATGCTCCTGGACTCCTCTGTGTTGGTTTCCGTGGCGTCGGTGGACCTAGGAGACCCGACGTTCGGGTTTCCTAGTCCTAAGTGTCATCGTATCCAGTGGTTCAAACCCCGATCGGGTTTGCAACCACTCCTGTACTCCGTGTACTCTCCTGTGTCAGCCCTTGGTGCGTCCGGGGACTAGAATCCGTCTGTACAGGTTTCTAGTCCCTAATGTCTTCTGTATTCCGTGGCGCAGACTCCCTGAGTCTGCGACTTTGGAATCCGAGGCCGGGTTTCAACCGTGAGAAGGTCACGTGGTGGCGTCATGAGAGTCCCGTGCCGCTAAGACACGTCTGTATCCATACGGACGCGTCGCGCGAAAAAGTAGAACCTGGGCGATTCATGACATAATACATTACGGTGTGCAAGGATTTGATGTGCTCGGGTCGACTGCGAGTCGGGTCCTGGGAACTGTATACCGAATGCCCACAACAGCGTACAGTACAATAATATCATTCCACTGGTTGGGAGATTCAAGTTTTTCAGCACAATTTATGGTGAAAAATGTTGTTTGTTTTTCAGACATTTTTCACCGAAAAAGGTAGTGAAAAACTCAAAACATTTTCACTATTTTGTGAGTTTGAGGTGAAAAAATCAAAAGGAAGCTCAAAAGAGGTGAAAAAGATTTGAATTTTCCACCACTTTTTTCAGTGAAAAATGTCTGAAAAACAAACAACATTTTTCACCATAAATTGTGCTGGAAATCTTGAATCTCCCAACCAGTGCATTCTGATCTCAGAACCTGTACTAATCAGGAAAAACCTCCTTTGGGAATATTCCCAGATTCTCCCAGATTTCCCAGAAAAAAGGTCCAAACCGGCCAGATTAGTTCGGTTGGGACAATTTCCTATTTTGCAACCTTGAGACTAAATTTCCCCCAAAACAAACTAAATTTGCTCAGTTTGGTGCCCCATCCCCATCAGCCATGGTCTCGCTGTTTTTTGCTACGATTCCCCAGAATTCATTGCACTTATTCAAATTTTGGTCCACGGAATTGGGCAGAAACATGTATTGGAATATATAGTAGCATACTCTAGCAAGTTCTATACGACATGGTTACGCGGCGCACTCGGGAGACGGATGAGTGCGAACGTGAACACCCTGCGCTGCGTTTGAGGTGCATGTGTGCCGCGCCACTCGAGCTCGGCTACCATCTGCACCAAATTAACATGCAGCCGGTCTGCACCCGACGACGCGGCACGATTCGAGTCGAGTCCGCACATGCGTCCCGCATTCTGCTGTGCATGAGTAAACACAAAGTGGTCGCAATGCACGCCACTCGATTAACTCGGGGCCGCGCGTTTTACAAACCGCGGCGTCCGAGTCAGATGACGTGCAGCGTCAAATGAGCAGTGCCCGATGTGCATGCACGCACCATATGGTGGCGTTCGAGTTTGCAGTACGGGTGCAGGAAGCGCAGACTGGGCGTCGGACACGAGGCACAGGCGATCGAGAGAAAATAAAACAGAAAGCAGCGAGGTGCGTACCTTGTCCAAACTACCAGCACCTCCGCTCCTGCTGATTGTTTCCTGACGTAGCGCACAAGACTTGAGAGTTGGGGCGAGGCTGAATAGGAAAAGGTGAGCAATTGGACAAACAGAGATGGATCTAAGTAAACTACGCACCTGTGCTGCCCTGGGATGTATGTAGGATGTCGGTAGCAACGAACAAAGGCGGGCTGAATGGGAGAAGATGAGCAATTGGAAGTAGAGATAGATCTAGGTAAACTACACACTTGTGCTGCCTTGGGATATATGTAGGACGTGGGTAGTGACTCTTGCACGATGACGAGGCCCCTGCACACTCTGGCTGATTGTCCCGTTGCGTAGCAGAGTGGCACTCGAGGGACCTAGGGTTCAACGGGATGAGGTCAGAAAAAAACCTAGAATAGAGATAATTAAAGTGCGCACCTCTGCTGTTAGGACGTTCGCGGCGGCGATTGGGGCGCGAGAATAAGGCAGGTGCGTGGTGGAGGGGCCTATGCAATGCGGACACAGCAGTTGCAACTGAATCCACCGATGCAGGCGCGCGAAATGGCGACGGCGGCGGGATGTGAAACAGGGAGGAAGTTAGCTTCCTAGTAAATTAGATAGATAAATGGTATACCTATATGTCTCGTGATGACAACTTGGGGGGACTACGGGTATGGTGAGCCAGAAGATAACACAAGCAAGGGGAACGGGCATCTCTTGCCCGGCGTTGAGCGGCGTTTGTGGCCCGATTGGAATGTCAGTTCTGATGCGCTGGGGATGGGAGACCGAGTTAGCAAGGGAAAGAAAAGAGGCCATTCAGGGCCTCGAGGGGAAGACGGCAGGGCTGAGGAGGTTGGTGGCTCTAACCACCATGGGATGATCCCCGACTTTGCGCACGACAGTGGTCGACATCTTGTGGGTTGAGGAAAGCAGAGCGTTGAGCAGGGGAGGAGATGGTGGAAGAAAGAAAGATGCGCTCTGGATCAGTGACAGCCGAATCGCCAACCAACCTCCTGGATGTCCACGTGAAGGTTTCATCGTCTGATCCGACGGTCGGATGAGCGGCCCGCTCGGCTAAGGACTTGCGCGTTTTTGAAAGAGTGCGTCGTAAGTAATCTGAAGTTATCGCACAGCTCCCTGACGAAGTTGGCGAGGCAGGTATGCAAAGTGGATTCATTCTTGGACAGCATATGATATTTACCTCAAATGGCCTCCAGTTCTTCCGGTGGAGTGTCGGGTGTATGGCTGTCCTACACCGCGTGTTGAGCCCCTTCAGACTAGACACATTACATGCAGGATAATTCTAGTTTTTGCTGAGGTGGCCCTAGGCTTCTCGAGATTTCCCAAAATTTTGTCTTTTTTCTTCCAAATTTCCCCAGTTTCTGCCAATTCAACCAAGATGGCCAAATTTCTGAGAGGGTTCCAAATTGTCCCCAAATTTCCGAAGGAGTTTTTTTCCTGATTGTACATCAAGATTGTCAATCGCAGTTATACAAAAATAGCATGTGAAGAGAGTTGTGCGAGAACAAAGTGCTGCATGGAGGCTGTGTCCCTCGACCGTGTCTTTCCTCCCGATACCACACTCCGCACCCATTTCCTCTCCATTGTGACAATGGCTACAAGCCAGGCACTCATCCCTTGGGAACCTGTTTCAAATAACGGAGTGGTAGCGACACAAGAGAACTCGCACCCCAAGGGAAAGAAATGGGCACTTATTTTGAATGCTTTTCTCTCCCCATCACCAGGCCGCACCTTGGATCAGATGTACACTGCCGCGGGCAAGGTTTTGGAAACTCACGCGAACCGTGTTGCGTTCAAATTAGGACTCGGTCCCCATGTCATTGCAGGGAAAATCAAAGTGCACTTTGGAGATGGGGAACACCGGATGCAACAGTTGGAGCTTCTTCAAACCACAGTCTCGAAAAAGATTGAAAAGCAGTGCTTGAAGCTCATGAAATATTCCTTGCCGTGTGTTTATTGTGTCAAAGTTCTGCCTATAATAATTGACAGAATTACACAGCACTGAATCTGCAAATACACAATGTCAAGCATTCAAGGAGATTGTTGATCTGGCCACCTTGCTTCCTGGTCTCCGTGTTCTATTTCTGCAGACCAAAGTGTTGGACAATGTAACATTGCTGGACACTATCTATGCACTTTGGGATCGGTCCACTGGCCCACCAGACAAAGAATGGACATTCTGGCAAAAGTTGGCCGCAACATGTTTGGCAGATACTGTGATTTCGGCAATGACAGAAGGGAATTCACTTGCAGACTTGGTGGCCTGTGATGATGAGGGGCTGAGCACAATTGAACGGTTGTTGGTTGAACATGAGTGGTGAGTTGAAAAACTCAGGCACCTAAGATAATCCTAATTCCCCTTTGAAGTGGAGCATCAAAATATACAAGTGCACTCTGCCTGCGATATTTGGCCGGGGTTCTCAACCTGCCTGGGTTTTGGCAGAATTCGGGATGTGTACATGCCCAAGTTGCACACAAGTTGTGTTGTCAAATGGTATGGGTGCTGAAGGATATTGGGGTGGACATCCCTGCCCTAGGTTTGATTGAGGAAGCACCAGTTGACTATGATGGTGTGGACCTTCTTGCCACCACACTCCTTGATGGTCTTTCATCCTGGTTCAGCAAACTTGATCGGGATGACTGGGTTATGCAACCATGGTATGAAAGTTTTGCACAAGTACTTCAGCTGCTGCGGGAGCAAGTCTCATTTCATTGACTCCCATATATTAACTCAGCTTTTGAAGGCCACGGGCTGCAGAACTGTTGCCATGTTCATCTGATGCTGCCACCACCTTTGAAGATATTCTGCCAATTACATATCAAGATTGAGTCTTGAATGTGATGGTTGACAAGTAACCAGTTTCTCTATTTATGACTCTCCATATTGAAAACTCTATGACAGCCAGAATCATACTGTCCCAACAGAAAAATCCACCCATGCTGCCAATCATTCAACAGATAACCTGTCGGCACACAGCATTGTCAGTGATCCTGACGAGGAAAATTCAGGACAGAGCATTGAGGCTCTGGATGATTCACAAAGCCAAACTGCTGATCTTGACTCTGAGGAAGTGCCTCCAGAGGAAAACACAGCAGCTGAAAATTCGGACTCCTCAGAAGAGGATGATGCTGTTTCTGATATCACTGGATACGAGCAACAATTTGGCATGGCTTCTGAGCATGGTGATGTGCTTGAAGATTTGGTGAGTGGATAGATGGATTGGTTGCAGAGCTACATCTAACCAGTCTTAGATCAATGGGACCACAGGGATACCCAGAATTTCTGGAACCCAAAGCGTACTGGCTTCAACTCCCTACTTATCTCCGGAAACTCAGCGCAAAGACCTTGAGGAGTGGAAACTCATACTGCTCAACAAGCAAAGAGATTTTGGTGACAATCATTCAGAGACTCTGGATGCAATGGAAAAACTTGCATGGCTACATCATGAACTTGGAGAGTATGGTTCAGCAAGAGACCTGCGGGTCACAGTGCTTGAGAAGTACCAGATTCTTCGGGGGGGAGACAACCCATCTACTCTGCAGGCTTTGGGTTGTTTAGGGAGAGCACATATTGCGCTGGGTTGGTATAAAGAAGCACGGGAGATGATGGAGTTGGCACAGGAGAAACAGAGAAAGGTTCTAGGTGAAAACCATCCTGAAACTGCAAGGACTCTGGGTTCTTTAGCAATAGCATACCAGTTCCTGGGCCAATTAAAAAAGGCCCAGGAACTTGCAGTGTCAGCGCTGGAGAAGCATAGCCAACTTCAGGGAGAAGATCATCCAGGGTCCATGTACTCCATGTACATTCTGGCAGATATCTACCGTGAACTAGGCCAGTTCACAGAGGCAGAAGACCAATATCACATTACTGTGGAAAAGAGCATCAGTATTCATGGAGGGAACCATCCTAACACACTGGGAGTCATGGGAGGTTTGGGAAGCACATACCTTGCCTCAGGCCAGCTTGGGAAGGCAGAGGACCTTTTGACTGTTGTTATTGACAAACAGAAGAAAGTTCTTGGAGAAGAGCATCCAGACACTATATTCACCATGGGTCACCTGGCGAGCACATACAACCACTTGGGTCAGCTCAGTGCTGCAGAGGAGCTGGCAACTGTAGCTCTGGAGAAGTATTGCAAAGTGCTTGGTGAAAGCCATTCTGGCACTGTGTGGATAATGCGGGAACTTGCATCAATATTCCAACGGCAAGGTTAGCTTGAACATGCAGAAGAGCTTCTTGTTGCTGTCCATGAGAACAGGAGGAAACTTTTGGGGGATGATCATCCCGATACCAGATGGACTACGGAGGAGCTTGCCAACTTATACCAAAGCATGGGTAAACTTCAAGCTGCAGAGGAACTGGAAAGACTCATGGGAGATCAAGAATTCTCACCTGATAATACCACAAATCGCCTCTAAGTAGAGGGTATCTTCCCCCCCCAATGTTACCCTCTACTTATAGGGAAACTGCGTGTGCCACAGAAATGCCATGGCTGGGGTGCCATGGCGGCCACCCATTGGGTGGCCAGGGAGAAAAATGGGATTTTGGCCACCTGTGCCACTGATTTTGAAGGGTTTTGGCAGGGGGTCAGTAAAGCGTGATTTTGTGACAAAATAGTGCCATAGTTGCCACCAAACCTTTAGACCCGGATCAGTTCCAAAAATGTGACCCGATTAGTGCTATGTATGCCACGGGTCAATTTTAGCAGGGTCAGTAAATTTTGTGACCGGGTTAAATAGCCACCTGTGCCATGGGTCAATTTTAGCAGGGTCAGTAAATTTTGTGACCGGGTTAAATAGCCATGTGTGCCACAGGTCAATTTTAGCAGGATTAGTAAATTTGTGACCGGGTTAAATAGCCACCTGTGCCACAGGTCAGTTTTAGCAGGATCAGTGAGTTTTGTGACTGGGTTAAGTAGCCATGTATGCCATGGGTCAATTTTAACAGGATCAGTAATTTGTGACTGGGTTAAATAGCCACCTGTGCCATGGGTTGGTTTCAGCAGGATCAGTAAATTTTGTGACCGGCTTGATTAGCCATGCATGCCATGGGTCAATTTTGCAGGATCAGTAAATTCGTGACCAGGTTAAATAGCTACCTGTGCGACGGGTTGGTTTCAGCAGGATCAGTAAATTTTGTGACAGGCGTGATCAGCCATGCGTGCCACGGGTCGATTTTTGCCAGAATCAGGAAATTGGGGGCCGGGTTGAATAGCCATCAGTGCCACCAGTCACATAAAAAGAGACTTGGTAATTTTGGAAGGCATAGTAAAGACTCTGCCTGTCTGCCATCTCTGTCCGGCTATCTGCCTCTTCCCCCTGTTTGTCCAAGGCTAGCAATGCAACTCCCTCCATCACCTCGGCTGAGTTCCTCTCCCCAGGCTGCCATGGGTCAATTTTTGATAGGATCAGTGAATTGGGGGCCAGGTGAGGTAGCCATTTGTGCTGCAGGTGGATTATCAGACAACTTGTGGTCGAGGTGATTTAGCCATTGGTGTCACTGATCACTTGAAAAGCAACCTTGAAAAGCACCTTGTAATTTTCGGAGACATTGCCACCAGTGCCTCAGGGGTTTGAATCAGCCATTGGTGCCACCAATCACTTCCAAAAAACTTGTAATTTTGCAAGTGACATTGCCACCAGTGCCACAGATTACTTATTATCACTAAACAGAGGGAACGAAAGCAGCATTTATTTCTTGGATGTGAGTATGTAAAATAAAATAAAAACAACAATCCCAAGCAGATGTCGTAGTACGTGGATCAGACAAAAAGACGTCAGTGGCCAGAAGGAGGAGGCAGCAAGTAGTAAAAGAAGGTGGAGAAAAGATTGGCGACTAGGAACTATCTTCATCATTGTAGTCGTCCTCGTCAATTTGTTTAGCAGACTTCAGCTGGCAGGCAGTTCCTCTTCACCTTGGGCTTGATCTTACCCGATGCGATATCAGCTGCGATGCTTGCCTCCATCCTCTGCTTCACCGCTGCAGCAGCAGCCTTGAAATCCCTCACCCTCATTTCCTGCATGTGTTCCCAGCTGGAGGTGCCAGTGCCACTACTGCCATTCCAGACACCCCCAACTTCACGCAAGGCATCCATGACTCAGCTGTGGAGGCCATGGAAATTGCACGGGCTCAGGCTTCACTCTCCAACTCTCATCTTTACGATCAGCATGGCAACTCGGCCTCACTCACTACAGGAGGCACCTGCGTGACTGGTTGCAACGAGCCCGGCAACTTTGTTAACAGGATTATCAACACTGCCGTCATTATCTCACTGGTTAGCAACACCGCTGTCATTAACCTCGCAGAATTTGTCTTGGGGGCATTCCTCCTCCTCCTCTTTAAGCCCATGCCCATCCCCTCTATTCAGGCCTTTTCTCCATCTGGGCCCCGCACCTCTTCCAGTTTTATATCAACTACATGGGTGCTTTCTATTGCAAGAACCCCAATCTCCAATCAACAGCACCTGTTCAGCATGTACCTTCAACCTCAGCCTTTGTACCTGCGCCTTCGGGCACCGCAACTTTGCCAACCTCGGGTGGTGGGTAATTACTGCTCTCGGCACATTTAACTATACAAAGGGTGGCAATCTTATTATTTTGGACTACAAACTCATCTTGGAGTTCCCACTGGGGTGCACAGTTCTCATCCCGAGTGCGGCCATCTTCCACTCAAACACCTGGATTGCCGAGCACGAGACACGGTATTCATTCACCCAATACACCGTGGGAGCTTCCAATGGGTTGAGCATGGATTTCGATCTAAGAAGGACTATCTTGCTACACTGATGGCAGAGGAGATTGAGGAGGAGTGCAAACTCAGACTGGAGAGGGCTGTGGCGGGGGCTGCTTTGTTCTCTACTTTGGATGAGCTGAAGGCTGGCTGGGTGTAGATTTACTTGTTTTGCCACCAATGCCATGTATCTTGACCACATTGAGGTCACAAATTTTGTGATGAATGCCATGAATGCCACCGAAAAATGTGATGAACTCGATCTTGCCACCCATGCCACCACCAGACTGGCCATCAAAAGTCGTGATCGCCAACCCTAGACACACAACAACTCGATAACGGGTCTTCCTCAAGCCATAATTTACAAATCTGAGGAAGCCAATTTGAAGTTTTAACACATATGTGGGTCTAGGAATATTTGTGGCATTACTTCTAATTTCTGCATCGAGATTTGTGTTTGTACATGAAACGGTCCAAAAATGTGCCATATCTGCATATAGGTACCCCACTTCTCTTCTCTTACCACGACACAATTTTTTCCAACTTCCACAAATATGAAAGATTCTCACATGTTGGTCCTTCCTTGGTCCCCTGCACACATTTGAGCCTCTTATTGATCTTTTTAGCCCTTCAGAAAGCCTGAATGTCCCAAAAATGCCACCTGTGCCATCAGGTACCCCTGCTACTAGATGTCTTGCTTGTGCAAGATATTGTGAAAAGTGAGTTTGGTACACCTTAATCTTCAATGCCTGACCAAATTTTCGTAAAAAAAAAGGAAGAATTGCTGGAGAAATCTTGTATTAAGATGAAAGAGTATTTGGCCGTTTTGTTGCTTTGTTACATTGCTCATATGAACCCTAGATATCACCAGAGGATCAAGGATGACCCAGTTCATGCCCAAGAATACTAAGTACGTAAAAAGACTGGGAATGATGTCTACCAGCAAAAGTAATATGGTGTGACAATTTATTGACATGAACTAACACATGTGCTGCAGAAACAGGAGGTTCCTGGCTCACAAAAAAAGGGAAAAAAGGCTCAAGAACAATACCCAGAAGCTAGCTCGTGACAAGGCTTGTGCAAAGGCTTGTGAGAGGGAGCAGAGGAGAGAGCAGGGGAGGGATTATGAGCTGGAATGGGCAATCTTACAGGCAGGATCCAGGAACAAAAGGCCTATCTCAACACACATCTGAAGGAGCCACAGGAGGAAACAGACCAAATGGAGTAATATGAGCTGCTGGTTAATCTGGCTAATTGAAAGTGGGTCTTAATGGATTCAAGACTGAGTAGCTCTAATTGCCTTTGTGCCATGTTCATCAGGGAGAAGTTTGACAAAGGCTTTGGAGAGGGCTCAACAGCGAATGGTAACACAAGGAGCCATGCACATGAGAATTACAACAAGGTGGTTGAGGCAGTTCAGGCCACTGAGCGTCACCTGTATATTGAGGTGTGATGGATATCCTGAGGATAAGAAGTGGACTGATGCCACTGAGCTGGTAGTCGACCACCGGTATAGACAGGCAGTAGCCCCTCTAGAGGCATTGGTGGTGAAAAGACTTCTAGAACTGACAAAGGTAAACCAATCAGGGCTAGGTATATGGTCCAATCTGTTGATGGGTAGTGCTGATAGACCTGTCAGGAGCACAAAAAAATATTGCCAAGGCCCTCCAGGTTTGATCCAAAGCAATCCAGAGTGCCCTCCAGTGCTACAATTTGGCTGCATCGGCCTTGGACCCTCCAAGGCAGCACTTGTCATGGGAGGAAGTCATTGACTACACATTTCTTGCAGATTTAGACATTTTTCAGGACCCCACTGGCAATGCCACGATCAGGGCATGGGCAGACCTGGCTGCTCACCAGCTTCTGGACAGCTACCGCAAACTCAACCGAGCAAAGCAGGAGATTCAACAACTCAACATCGAAATCCTACATGTTGTGACCTATATGAAGGATGAGAGGGAGTTTTTGCTGACCAAGGAGGCAAGATTCTGCTAGAAGGCCCTACCCTCGCATTTTTCATTGGAAAATACCGCTAGCAACGTGGACAATATAACGAGATTCATATGAAGTGCTTCTATGCTATCCGCCAGAAACTTGGAAGCTGCTTTACTGCCGACCTGACACCTGGGGAGTTGGCCGACCCCACCTCCACGTTGTCTTCCCCCGAGGGTGATGTGCACCAACCGTCTCCCAAGAGTTGCATCCTGACAGCATCTGTGTCAGGTGCCATGGATGTTGACATGGACCTTGCAAGTGACGACAAGGGTTCTGAAAACGGTTGGCTTGATGGAAATGGTTCCAGTGACAACGATGAGGGTGAGGATGCCTGGGGAGAGGAACTCGGGGAGGTGATGGATGGAGTTGTATTGCTAGCCTTGGACAGACAGGAGGAATAGGTAGATAGCTAGCAGAGATGGCAGACAGGCAGAGTCTTTATTATGTCCCTTTCAAAATTACCAAGTCCCTTTTCATGTGATCGGTGGCACCGATGGCTATTCAACCTGGCCTCCAATTTACTGACCCTGCTGAAACCGACCTGTGCAATTACCAAGTCCCTTTTCATGTGATCGGTGGCACCGATGGCTATTCAACCTGGCCTCCAATTTACTGACCCTGCTGAAACCGACCTGTTGCACAGGTGGCTATTTAACCCAGTCACAAATTTACTGATCCTGCTAAAATTGACCCGTGTCATGCATGGCTATTTAACCCAGTCACAAATTTACTGATCCTGTTAAAATTGACCCATGGCATACATGGCTACTTAACCCAGTTACAAAATTTACTGATCCTGCTAAAACTGACCTGTGGCACAGGTGGCTATTTAACCCGGTCACAAAATTTACTGATCCTGCTAAAACCAACCCGTGGCACAGGTGGCTATTTAACCCGGTCACAAATTTACTGATCCTGCTAAAATTGACCTGTGGCATGCATGGCTATTTAACCCGGTCACAAAATTCACTGACCCTGCTAAAATTGACCCGTGGCACACGTGGCACTAATTGGGTCACATTTTTGGAACTGATCCGGGTCTAAAGGTTTGGTGGCAGCTATGGCACTATTTTGTCACAAAATCACGCTTTACCGACCCCCTGCCAAAACCCTTCAAAATCAGTGGCACAGGTGGCCAAAATCCCATTTTTCTCCCTGGCCACCCGTTAGGTGGCTGCCATGGCACCCCAGCCATGGCATTTCTGTGGCACACGCAGTTCCCCTATAAGTAGAGGGTGACATTGGGGGGGGAAGATACCCTCTACTTAGAGGTGATTTGTGGTATTATCAGGTATATTTGAGGGTAGTTGCACGCAAGTTTGAGAGCAGAGTTGACCTTTGATGAGGCATAATCAGACAGGCAGACCAGGTGAACACAGGATGCCGGTGCGGAACAACACCTGGGACTCACTTGAATCGTACAGGGCCGAGTTCTGATACGCGGAAAAAGGCATGCAAGGTCAGCTCGAACTGAAAATGAATCCGGACAAAGTAAACTTGGTTTGCAGGTACGCAAAAGCATGCCCAGGTGGGGAGCTCAGGCAATCTCTTATGGCAATTCCTTCGAGTCCACAAATCAAACTGGCTTGAAGCTGCTGCTTCACACTCAAGTAAGGGGAATGATTTGGGTAAACAGAAATAAGGGAACTCACCCAGTCCGAGCATCGAGCCAGTTGTTGCACCGGTTCCTCATGCATATCGTTGAGCCAGGCAGTCTGTGGGACACAAGGCATACCGGAAGGACGCATTTGAGGCGAGGAATGCGGGAGTAAAATAAATGAAGGGACTTGCCTCGTATTAGTTGAGCATGGGTTCAACATTTGAAGTTGAAGTGGTCCCAATTGACATGAAGAATGCGAGGGTGAACTGGGCTGATATATGAGTCAGTTATGAATGAAAGCAAGAAGATAGTTTGGACTGAAACTGACCCTAAATTACAAATTCAAGTGTGCGAGGTTGATGGTCCAAGTTGAAATTTGAACGAAACAAAAATAAGGTGACTGCCAAAAGATATGCAGACGAGAAGGCAAGGATAATATTGAATCAGATGAGTGCCAAATCATGATGTAGATGAGAAGGCAAGAAGAATAAAGTGCAGGGATCCGAGTTGAGTCGGTTGAACAGACGGATGACCTGCAGCAAAGTCGTTTCAAGTTGGTATTGAGAGACTTGAATAAAAAGCTGACCTGAATTAGCTCTCAAAGCATCTGTAACACTCTCTCAATCACATTAGGACGGAGGGTGCTCCAACCAACCATGGTCGGCCAACTCGGAGATGATCGCATCAGCGATCAACTATCCCATCAGTTCGACTTGAAGAGCGTACAAGGGAACAACTCCGGAGTGGAAAGCTTGGCATGTGTCGGAATTGATGAGAATCGGGTAAATGTTTCGTATTTCTTGAGCTGTGTCGGAATTGCTGCAGGTCTGCCGCCATGTCGCTGTGTCGGGTTTCAGGGAGCCTCAACAAATACCCTATTTGAAGCAAGTTGGAAAACACAAGTTTATCTGCTGGTTTAACACAAAGAAAATTAAGTGATGCCCCCGACGAGCTGGTGCGGTGGACATTGTGAAGGAGGTAAAGGAATGGTGTTATCGTCATCATGATTCACTTGATCTCCCCTTTTGGCTCTAACGCGGTCACGACACCTCTGTTGACACCAAGAAGGTTCGCATATGCGAATTTCTTTTGGCAAATATTGTTATTTGAAGCAAAGAAAATTTGAGGTTCGCACAGGTTCGGACATATTTGGACAGGTCCGGAAAAATCCAGCAATTTTCGAACCCCGAACTGCACCTGGGGTCGGTCCGGTCCCTCGCCGATGCCTGAACCTGAACTGAGGTTCGGTTTGGGTTTGGTTCAGGTTCGGAATCAGTTCTGAACCGGACAGCGGCAACACTAACCTGCGCGGTCACGAGCAGGTTTTGGCAATCACAGACACAAGGCAAGCCTCGGGCAATTCCTGAGCCTCATTCACATCTCTTTCCTTTCGGCATCCCTAGGTGTTCCACTTGGGTGTCTTCACCTTTAGATTGGTTATAGTGGGGACAGGCACCGCCTGATTGACCCATGGAAGATTTGCCTTTATTTGTTCTCAAGTAAAATTCTGATCTCCATGTTCCATCGCGTTGTGGCTTACTCACTCATTTTACCGGCTAACCTTGGCTGGTAAAAATGTTCCTGTGTGTTCATAGTATATGGTTCCAAGCAAATTTTCATGAATTATCTTGACCTCCGTGCGGTCCGAAAATTACACCGCGATAATCCCACATTTGTGAGGCCTCCTGGAGGAAGAGTTGAAACAAAAAGTCTGGGAGCGTGACCAGGTCTAGAACATCTATTTCCAAACCCAATTCAGATGGCCACCTATGGATCTGTGCTGTAAAACACCTCATTGAGCAATATCTTCCACAAAATGGAAAATTTTTGACGACATGAAGTAGGCTCAATCATCTTGGTATGTTACAGGAGTAGTTATAAAGGATTCCTCACAGTTTGATGTATGCTGGGCGGAAGATTGCTGTATGCACGACATTTGAACTGGGTTGAATCGAGCAGTCACGAGCGTGACAGTGTCACATTTGAGGTTGCGCTCCCTCCATTTGAGACCTCTAGGGCATGGGACTCTGTGTATGTCCCAGCGAAGCATAGATAAATAATTTTCCAAGGCATTTCATTCCTCAAACAAAAACATTGGAGGTGTAATCACCTCTCAAAACCATGTTCAATGTGTACTGAATGGGCCCCATCAATTGGTACGGGTTGGAAGACATGTGGTGAAAGTAAAAGATCCAACAAAACAGTTTCATTCTTCGGATAATTTTCCCTTGGCTGCAAGAGAAACAAAGTCGTTGCGGAGACGCTATCAACTTTGGAAGTTCTGCCTCGGATCAGTGCGATCAAAGCTGATTCACAGCCAAATACAGGACATCTTGCAGACTTAATAACGTTGAAACAGTGCCGCAGATTGCTTAGCTTTCGCGGGTAAGGTTATAGGGAATCAATCCTACAATACAGCTACGTAGCCGTTTCCTCAATATTATGTTTAAGATGTCTTGCTGTGGCTTAAACAGTAAAAAACAGTATACCCATTCTGTGCATGAAAGGTTTTTATCCGATATCGCTACGTACCTTTATTCAATGCCTGATTTCGAACAACATTGATCATATAATCACATACTGAAAGTGGACGCGAGGAAAGTTATAAACCCGCCAAAGTTGGAACCGACCCTCTCCGCGAACCAAACATGAACAAAGCTGCCATGGATCAATCAGGTGATGCCTGTCCCCAGAACTTATAGGGAGTATTTGACTTGTGTTTTATTTTGTTTTACGTCTCTGTACCTTTCTTTGACAGGTGACCGAATGGCTGGTTGATTCGAAAGTCCAGGGGTTGTAGGTCCAGCATTGAAGAGTGCCATTGCCGGCCGGCATTGGGGCAGTCCCCTCGCTTCTTTTACTCCTCTGGAACTGAGCCATTGCGATTAACAGCATACCCTGGGTGGACGGAGAAATCAGTCGGGAGGGAACCTGGCTATTGCCTTGACATGGGCTAGCTACATGATTTTTATTTTATTTCACCAGTTAGTGCAGCCCCGGTGGCCTTCGAGTACGGGCGCGCTGGGTGATGAATTGTGTAAAATGTTTGCGCATCAAAATAACATCATCTTCTTGCTTGCCTCTTACCACCACAGCAGGTGCTCGGACACATTCAAGACACGTCAACACATCATTTAATCGCCATGTTTCCCATCCCAATTTTGTATACCAACCCTCAGGTTCACTCCCCGGCTCGATATCAGTTGGATTCACTCCAGTTGTCAAGTCTTTTTATAGTTGTGCTTTGTGCAGAGTGACTGATCTTCTCCAAGCATACCCATCGAAACAACATCGGATTCCAATCCGGATATAGAACATTTATGTTCTCTATCCGCCGCTGCTACTCTACCTCCATCTGTTTTTTGCCTACAAAATCACGGACATGTACTGTTAGTACGAATTCCATTCACTACGTATCTTTCTTGAGTTACGTACCTTTGCCTTCCACTCTCCCTATCCACCCCTTTTGCATTTGATGTACCTACGCGATCCATAACACTTTGTATCCCCACCTTGAACCAAACCCCTTCTTCACCGACTCGACATTTGGTTTGTTAAATGGCATGGATTTTGGCTGGCACACGATTTTGCGGGTGCAACCAATGAGACCTCACATGTCATGAATCGCCCGGGTTCTACTTTTTCGCACGATGCGTCCGTATGGATACAGACGTGTCTTAGCGGCACGGGACTCTCATGATGCCACCACGTGACCTTCTCACAGTTGAAACCCAGCCTCAGATTCTAAAGCCACAGACTCGGGGAGTCTGCGCCACGGGATACAGAAGACGTTAGGGACTAGGAACCCATACAGGCGGATCCTAGTCCCCGGACGCACCCAGGGCTGACATAGAAGCGTACACGAAGTACAGGAGTGGTTGCAAACCCGATCGGGGTTTGAACCACTGGATACGACAACACTTAGGGCTAGGAAACCCGAACGTCGGGTCTCCTAGGTCCACCGATGCCACGGAAACCAACACAGAGGAGTCCAGGAGCATCAGCATTAATGCTCCTTAATGCTACGATGCAGGAACTGATCACGATTGACTGTGATCGCTTTAATTCATTAGAAGCCTATATAAGCACGGTAGAATCTCCATGTACAGTAGAGTCTACCTCGTCTAATCTCAGGCTTCTACCTTGGCTTAACATAGGCATTGTCTCCACCCTGTCCCACTTCCTTCACATCATACTACGGGTTGTATCCACGCCCCGGGTTGTATACCTGAGCAGATATCACACCCTCTTCGATTCGTTCCGGGTTCTGCCTTGCATCCCGACCTACGACATATGGCCTCCTAGGGAGGACGCCGTACGACTGGTCCTACTGCTCGGGGAACACACGAGCTATTAGTATCTATCGGGTTTATTTTGGTTGTGTCAAGTACCGGTTCCCGATCGGGATCCGACGGAGGTACGAGATACGCCTGAGGGATGAAGTGCGTATAAGCAAGACGAAGTGGTCGGGATGCAGAGGGAAAGTATCGGAGTCCGAACGGAATACCGAACCCGTATACTGGAAGAGAAAGGCTTGGCTTCAGCTCGTGCGCTGCGCCCTTCTCTACGCCTGGTGCCCAATTTCGGAGAGGGACTCGGAGGAGGACGGAGTCCGAGAGGAAGAGTATAGGGCAGACTAAGTCGAT
Organism: Mycena olivaceomarginata; assembly: GCA_029378375.1. NCBI lineage: Eukaryota > Fungi > Basidiomycota > Agaricomycetes > Agaricales > Mycenaceae > Mycena > Mycena olivaceomarginata. Next base: position 54,798 of record JARKIC010000958.1, on the reverse strand, counting down.
ATTCAAACTGAAGTCTAACTACCGGCTTGTATTAATAATGTATTCATACGAGAGTAAAGTATTAGTGGGGATATAATGTAAGTACCGGAGCTTCGGAGTTCCGAGTGGGTCCGTGATGGACTGAGTCGTTATGAGTCAAGTGAAGTCAAGCTGACTCGGATATCATCGGGTTTCCGGTGGCTCCGTGATGGAGAAGCATAAGGTGTAACCTAGGAGTCAGAGGGAATCATATGTAGTACGAACCAATAGAACAAGGGCGAATACAGAAAAGCAGTATCGGATATAATCGGGATCGGAGATCGTCGGAGTCCGATGGTGTCCGAAAAGGATGTGAAGTCACAGCACGTGACAGGTTGGGGTTCTCGTCGGGTTACTCGCTGTTAAGCCGACCCAGAGGCCGTTGCTGACATCACACTTGGCACGGGATCCCGCTACTGCTGAGTTCCTCGCGTATGATCCTGCTGTTGATCCCAACTTATTTGCCGAGTTTAATGCATTCATACCTTCGACCTCTTCTCCCGCAGATCCCCTTCAAAATCTCGACTTAGTAACTCAGCAGTGGTTGGCTCTATGATTACAGAAATGCACTTCAAGTTCCAGGATATCTGGTATGGGGTTGTATCTACGCCACTCTAAAGCTTGGCCCAAATTCAGCGGGGGTTGTCAATGGGGCCTCAAACATCTGGAATTCTTCGCACCACACGAAATGTCCCATCAGAGTACCGTGCACCAGTTCAACTGGTGGGAGTGGGAAGCTTGGGCCCATTTCAGCACATTCCGTGTAAATTAGGGAGTAGGTAAAACACTGTCCATGTAATGAAAGAAAGTGCTCGCGAAACCCATCTCACTCATGCCCAGGGTAAGCAGGGGGAGCAGTAATGGTCATATGTTGTCTCAACCTCTGTACCTCCTCGAGAAGCTCGTCACGCAACGGACCGGAGCCAGACTGGGTAGTATTCACCGCTGGAGCACTGATGGGTCGCTTTCGGCTGGTGGAGATTGTCGAGGCGGGCGGTGCTGGGAAGGTGGGATACGTCAATCAAGACACTCATTACTGGACAGTTTCGTTCAAATCGACAGGGGGTGTGATGTGTGACCCATTTTCTTTACCTATTTGATATTTCAACAGCTGCCAAATTTTTGTGTGACACCTCGAAAATTTCGGCATTTGAACCGAAATTTTTGTCTCCTTTCCCCTTCCCTTCTCTTTCTCCTTTTTTAGGCAATTGGGGCCTGTGAGACCACTTAGAGGTTCGACAGAGGCCCAAGTGACACTGTGACCTCGACCAAAGTTCGTGATCGACAGGGGGGTGCGTGATGTGTAGGGCTGTGCGCCGTAGCCGTAATACGGCTGTAATTATCGCCGTAAATACGGCGCCGTAGCCGTACCGTACAGCCAAATCCTAGGTGAATGTACGGTATGGCACCGGTACGGCCCAGCACCGTAAAGAGCCGTACCGTACTGGCCGTATACGGTGATTGTCGGCAATCATGCTCGGCATCCTCGGGCGATAGCCGACTCGCTGTGCAATCAACAGGCTGTGTTCGGCGTTATCAGTAACGCGCCCTTCTTGCCTTTGATGCACGCAGCTTCGCCGCACGCAACCCTCCCCAGTTTCTACGGTTTCAGCTCGGGAATGTGTCCTTCTGGAGATATAAAATTCTTTTAAATAGCACAAGGCCAGTTGCTTTTTTTCTTCATGGCCACAGCTTCAAGGCAGGCAGTTTCTGTCTGGGATATCGAAGAGGTTTCATCACGTTGAGTCCAGTTTTTCCCCCTTCAATTCCGACTAATATACTTCTTGCAGCGCCGAAGTCCAGTGTCTATACTGACGGCATGTTGTCTGCCTCATCAAATCGGATATCGAAGCCTCAGTTGGTTTGCTTCAGTGTTCAGTGTTGTGCTGCCCCCATTGCTCGTAAATTTATTCACCATCTTATCCCACGTTGCCCATGCCTTTATCAACACACTAGAACTGAGTCCGCAGCAGCACGACTCGATTCCTGCAGCTCTCATCGTCCTAAATGGATACTCTCTGCTATTCTCTTGCATCGCTGGTATGTCGTGTATTTTCTATTGATTCCTGACTAATGGTTCTTGCGCAGCTCACACTATCTTTCCGGACTTCTTCACGCTCCCACAGTTATTCCTTTGCGAGAACTTTCGTTATCACCGGTCACACTTCTGGCACATGCGTCTACGCCGCTTCAATCGGCTGGTACGCGATGGAACGATGACTGTCTTCGTGCGGGGTGCCCAAGGGCATTCTGTTCCCATCTGTAAGGCTCCTGCTCCATGGATGATTTATTAGAAAAGTAACGGCTGTTCTCAGTGGTCATGTTTTTGCCGATTGAAGTACCGCCGTATAGCCGTATAATAGCCGTATACGGCCGTATACGGCGCCGTACCGTACCGTATGACCTCCCGAAGGTGGCGTTTACGGTACGGGTACGGTCGGCGAGACAGCCTGTATGACCGCCGTAATCGTACGGCCGTATGCCGTATACGGTACGGCGAACAGCCCTAGTGATGTGTGACTGCCGATTTGAACGAAATAGTACAGTATCACAGATTTGTTTTACCACAGGTGGTTGCAGAGGAGGCAGCCATCTCGCTGTCCTCCCATGGCCGGAACTCATCAATTTGGGACCGGTTTTGCACTCCACCTGGAAGAAGATCGGATACTGCGAGAGAGGGATATTGCGATCACTTACCGGCTCCAGTGAGAAACGCACTCAAGTGCATTGCTCACCGGAGCCGCCAAAAATTGTAGTGTCTGTGAGCGACCATACAATTCCTGACTCGCAGCAGCCGAGCGTCTTCTGCGGCTAAGATGCCAGCAGCCAAGGAGGGCCAGGAGGATCACCACGGTGGCTCCGGCGACTCCTCCGGTGATCGCGCCGGCATTGCTGTGAGTTTTTGTGACTCTGTGGTGAGAATCCATCAATACATGAAGGTACACAGAAGGAATGAGTACTCGTGAGGCATTACTGACGTTTGAGGCTCGCTAGTTGTAGTTTGGAACTAGGGCTGGGGCTGGGACTGGGTAGAACCCGGAATAGATGGCGAAAGCGAGCTGGATGGCGATGGCATTGAACTGCTCGATGATACCGGGGGACTTGATACCAGTGGTGACCTTTGAGGTTCGCTAGTTGTGGTCTGAGACTGGGTAGACGTAGAAATAGATGGCGGCGACGACTTGGTTGACGATGTCGGTGATGATGGACTATTTGGTGGTGCTGGGGGAGTCGGTATGGGTGTGTTGGTGCTGGACCTAATGCTGGAGGAACTGGGAATCAATGAAGATCCCTCAGCCAGGATTTCGATGCTGCCCTCAGTCAAAATCTGGAAGCCATCAGTGCTGGAGAACGCTATACGGTGGGTTCTGTCGCAGGCCTTTGGCATTAGATCAAGTGTTATATTGGAACATAGAAAATTACCTGACAGAGAGGGCAGGGAGATCGAACGTAGCAGAGCCGCTCGCTGCCCCTAGATCATTTATGATATAATACGGGTCTGATTGCAGGAGCTACAGGATGAAGAGTATGAGTAGTAGCATCAAGTCAGCCACTTAATACAAGCCAAGGAAAAAGCACAGGACATACACTGTCGAGGTTCTTGTCGATGTCGATCTCGAATAACCTAACGCAGCAGTGGACACCTCGACATTAGTTACTTCTACCACAAAATTGTATGACCTGAACGCACATTGTCAGTAGAGACACTGGTCCAGGTTATCGTTATAGGGCCGTTGGAATGAGCTGGGCTCGGTCCTGTTATTGTGAACGGCAGGACACTGGGCGCACAGAACCCCAGGACCACAGTGCCTATGAAATTGAAGGAGCTCAACTTAATTAATGCCGGTCTGAACCACAGCAGAACTTAAGTCCCGCTGAACTTAAGTTCTGCCCTGCATGCGGTTGGCCTGTAAATGTGAGGACCACACCGCCTGGAACTTAAGTCCTGTACCACTAAAGTCCAGCAACACTTAAGTCCCCAAGCACTTAAGTCCTGTCTAAACACTTAAGTCCTGTCCAAACACCACAAACAAATCCACCCAGGGGATTCGAACACCAGATCTCCTAACTTTTCACCAATTTTGAAGGTGAAGGTGTTAACCACTACACCAGGAAGGAGATAGTACCTTGAACACATGGATACAATATTAGCCTTATTATGGCCTAAACCTTCTCCACTTTCTTTATTTTGCCTCTTCAGGTCCTGTGGCCAAACTACTATCCATAGATGATTAAGAAATTGATCTGTTTCAATAAATTAATCTATATAAAAAACATAATGAAAGATGACTGGAAATGACAAGTGAGTCAATACATATGCAGTACTTACCATGGCATTACCATGGTAGAAAGAGGGCATGGAAGAGATCTAATAGCAGTCTGATTGAGGATTTTAGGTATGGCCATCCTGGTCTAGTGGTTAACTCCTCATATCTTATTCTTTCGGAAATCGGAAGGTTGGTGGTTCGAATCTCTTCAGTGGATTTTGTTTTTGTGTTTGATATAATCCTTGTTGCAATCACTTGAGTTCTCTATCACTTAAGTCCTCTGGTGGTCTGGACCGCCTAGAACTTAAGATAGGCTAATAAAGTATCTGAGTGCCTGCACTGGAATGGGGATAGAAGAGATCAGTCGAGGTCATAACAGCGTTGATCGAACGCAACAAACAGGGTTCTCGTGCTGAAAAGGAACATAGAGACGGTGGTGCACTGAAGTGCGAGGTGGGTGCAAGGAGGTGCAAAGTGGTGAAGGCTGAGATAGCTTTACAACGGTCGCTGTACCGCCCGCTTGCCGTTAGCTCATTATGATCATCAGAAAGTTTCTGAGGAACACTGCTCCACCGTCCATTACCAACTTGACCGTTTTCTTGGCCGGAAAATGTCTGTCTAACCCATTAAAATTCGGTGCACTTTCTCTTATGCTTTTCCCATGCCAGCCAGCAAGTGCTCGATACCTTCAACAACAACAAGGCGCACATTTCAATACAATGGGTAATTGAGCTGGTCACGAAGCGAGGCCTTGCAGTCCGCCATGATGCCATCTTCTCCGAGTAAAACACGAGTCCACAGGTGCAATTCACTCCATCACAGTCTTATCTGATGGATGCTATGTCTGCGACTGCTACATGCTGGCTAACCTTGGCATTCCTTGTGATCACTACTTTCGTATTTGGGTTGATGTTCAAAATCTGCTGTTTCATATTTCCTTGATTTGCCCAAGGTAAGAACTGCTCAACTGATCTGCATTTCATTCGAATTAGCTATATATTGTGGTGTCAGGAGCCATGCTTCACTGCTTCCTACTCTCTGTGTCTCCTTTTTGAAGATGATTTTTTGCCCAACCAGCTAACCTTTCCCTCAGTGTTTGCTCCCATAAACAGCTTGGTGTTATGATGGCAATATTTTGGCTGCCTTTCACAGTCAGTTAGTGTACTGGTATGCTACATGGTTGTCGTTAATTTGGTCCTGTGGCGGTCCTTTCCTTTTGACTTGGCTTCCAATTAATCCTGCTCAGCAACTTGTGTGAAAATTTTAAACTTTCCAGCTCAGTAACTTGTGTCAAAATTAAATCACATCTGCTGATATCACTGGTTCCATAATGTGCAGGCTGCTATTCGGCCACTTATCACTGGCATCCAGACACGTGAGCAGGTGTCAAACCTAATACAGAGCTGTGGAGAATTACAGTGTGTGTTTACAATTTGGGTTGATCTATTTGCATTGTGCTCAATGATTGGTAGTCAAAGGAACATAGATGAAGCTCGCTTGGATCGTATTGTAGACTCACCGATTGTCCCATACAAGGGCCGACCTCGTACCAATCGGATTACCAATGCAAGAGAGCCTGAGGGCTGCCAGCGCAGAGGCGGTGCTGGATTGAGGAGCCGCACGCAGACTGATCTAGATGTCCGAACTCCTAGTCTTGTAGTAAACACGATCATGTTGTTGGCCGACCCGCTGATTACGCAATATGGTGGCTGTGCCAGCCGACCGCCAGTTCACCCGTATTGCAACGATGGGCTTTGTCGAAAATCCGGAAATATTTGGAAAGACTCCTGGAGCACTTTCGAACGTTTTATCCTGCAATAATCTCTTGATTCAGCCAGTCAGTTCTCCAGAACAGGATCAGGCCAAAAAGCTGCTTATGTAAAATGCTTCAGAAAACTCAGCTCATATCGCGACAACGAATGAAGGAAATTTTTAGCTTTAAGGGAGGGGCCTCTGAATTGGAAGTAGATCTGAATGCTCAAATATTCTCAGATTTATCGGCGCGTTTGGGCGGAGGCAAAACACGAGAAGGAATTTGATGGGTCGGCCAACAACAGGGGCGTGATTGCTAACAGACCACATATGGATACTTAGCTTACCCTGTCACAGAGACTACCGAACTCCCACTTCAGACTCAGTCTCTACTCCGGGGTGATCATGGGTTGGGAGGATGTACAAGTGGTCTATGCCGCCAGGAAGGCCACAATCGTTCGAATTGCCCTCTTCAACTGTAGATATCTGATATCTGCAGTAGGTAGCAGATTGTGAAGAATATAGCAACTGCTTTCAATTAGTAAAAATCGTCTCTACCTTCAAATGATGACGCAAATGCATTTCGGGCAGACCGCACGTCAAAATGCAACTACGTCATACTTTCCCTATGGCACGAAGCAGAGAAGGGTAATATTTCCTTTTGTGGAAGAAAAGGCAGCGCGGGCGATGCGTTGAAATGAGAGTGCGAGATTGATGGGTCCATATAGTTCCACGGTGAACCCACCGACGACCCCTGAAGGATTTGATTTTAGAAGACCATGATGCTTTCCCAAGACCGTGGGTGAAGGTTGTATGTTTGCGGCTTGGGCGCCATTCCAAACATAGACCTCAACATTGGGATCTTTGATACAAGATATGCCTGCGCTCCGCTCCGGCGCTGGGAATTGAACGACAGTTCGTGGCCGCAGCTCAATAATTGTTCCCCGTCTATGTCGTGGTGAGATATTTTGAGTGCTGTAGCACCCACGGGACATGCCTGTGCCTTTAAATGGTTCCGATTGGGCAAGACTCGCAGTCCACAGCTGTCGATAATGGTGGAAACCTCGGGCACGCTGGGAGTGAGAGAGCCAAAAGAAGCTGATGCCGGAGATCTTTTGGATGCCCAGCTGGGCACAGGAATGCACCGCGATTGAGAGCGGGTGACAGTGGAAGAGAAGAAACAGAATGGAGATCACTATAAGGAGATAGGGCAAACATATGTACACAAAACATCGTCATTTCGTTGAAGAAACGGTAGATCTGCCAGTTTTCCTGGTCCCGCGGCTGTGCTTCTGCCGTCCGCGTCGATCATAATTGGTGGTGCAATTCGGATTCCAGCAGCAGAGTTGCTACTGTTGGCACGCGGGGCGATCGGAGATGCATTTTCGTTCTGCATGCCATCACAGTTTCATCTCACCCGAAATATGCCTCTAGTCCTGCCCATAGACTTCGAGCATCGTAATTGCGATCTTTGATATCTGCCAGTTGCCCGCCACATTGCCGCTCCAGTTTAGTCACGAGATGGCGGTTATATCCTGATAACATTTGAGCTGTCTGCAACGGCTTATATTTAGTATTAATCATTAATAACAGTTTATGATGAGTGATCCAATGTGTTTTGAAGCCAGCCGTCCATTTATATTCCAACGGCGATGCAATACGAGCCATGTCTGAACCGCATAGGATGCTCCTCGTTTGTGCCGTGTACTGAGGCCGGAGACGTCCAGCTCTGATATCGCATAGATCATCTAATGACTTCAGGTTTCAATTGCCGGAACTGTGGGGGGATTCAATTTTGGTTATGGATCCCATATCCATCATGATACTGCCCCGAGCATTCTCAGCCCTCTCATGGAGTGGATACGATACCAAACCCAGACAACAGGATGATCTTTTTCAGTATACTGCCATCCCTGATATCAGGGAATAAAACGACCGCTGTGTATTCGAATCTCACGCGGATTAACCGTTCTTTAAGACAAGATAGGCCGCCGCTTTCGCTCCGGCAGATGGTGGGAGGGAAAATTAAACTACAGCTGTGTGAAGTCCACACTAGAGAACAATGTTTACCCTTTAGAGAAAGTGTCCCAGCCTGAGTATTGTTCGGTTTGGTTGAGCAAACTTTGTCTGAGCAGCAATGTCTCTTTGTTCGTTTTCCAGTTACTGACTGTGCCGACGCTGAGTGCGTCGGAGGACTCAAACTGGCGGTCGCTAACAGGGAAATCGGCTCATGAACACGCCCGGAGAAGGCCGATCACCTCGATTTAGCGTCATCGGGACAAGATGAGCCTCCGCTTCGCTCCGGGATGCAGGAGCGAAAAAAAAAAAAAATTGAGCAACTAAATTTGTTGCAGGTCAAATTATGGCCGTGCAAGGGCTTAGAAAAAGATACGGGAAGAGAAGTGAGCTTTGATCTGGTGCCGCTGGTTAGTTCCGCTGAGAAAAAGGCGCCACTACGGAATTTTCGAGATGGACAGGGAGCTTTATTTACCTCAGGAATGCGGGGAGCATTGCATCAGAATGTTTCAAGCGGTGATTGACCTAGAGGCAGGATGCACGGCCCCGAGTGCGTGAACAGAATCAAATAATAATTGATAACCATAGCTTAGGAGAGAAAAGAGCGACAATAACGAGAGGTTCCAAGAACAATCACATCACACAATCCCGGAATTCAGATGGAACAGTAGCACCCCCCGTCAGAATGGAGATAGCCAGGCAATACTAGCGTAGCAGATAGCCTGAGTCCGGGTACTTGACGGTGGACTGAACAGCGGAGAGATCCAGGATTGATATTGAGGGGGGCAGAGTGGCCCATGGCCAAAAGGATAGCAGTCCACCGAATGAGAAGAGGGGGTGCACTTATATTGAAATATTTTTGCCGGAGGTAGTACGTGGCCTCCCGGTAAGATGTACAAATTCACACTGCAGCAACTGCGATCGGCTGCGGCCTGGGAGAAACAGGTCAGCTGGTTCGTCGGAAATCAGAAGGCCGTGTTGGGAATCACAGAAGGTTCAGGACGGGTGGATTTAGACCAAAAGGACGAGCAGAGGAAAGTAAAAGAGGGTAGACTATATGGAGTAAGGAGTCAACATGTATGTGCACTGTTTCGCTGTTTGTGAGTCGTGGTAGGTCGTGGTTGAGAGGAGACAAAATGGGGATAGACTAAAGGAGATAGGACAAACATACACTCACAAAACCTCGTCATTTCGTTAAAGAAACGGTAGATATTTGTTAGCCGGTACGTTGTAGGTACCCGTCAACCTATCTCGGAAGATCATCGTTCGATCTAGACTCGTAACCAGTCTGCCTACGCCGTTCTAACAAGGCGGGCTTGTTGCCGTAGGCAACGGCAACAAGCTCGCCTTGTTAGAACGCCGTAGGCAGGCTGGTTACGAGCCTACGTTCGATCAAGATGAACTGTCAATCTTCAAACCAGAAAAAACACTCGCCCGCCGGCGCCCGCAACCATTTGGATTTCCTAGCTTTGCGTTGGACCCTCTCCACATCTTAGACCTATGTTACTCTGGGCGGTATTACTGTGCGTTTTCCCTCCCTTACCACTCGAGACTTAAGTCTGCCTCTAGGGTTGCCGCGGACGAGGCTGTAAGTATCACTGTGAGCGCCCTGACCGGCCCACTTCAATCCGGTGGAAAGGCGACGCTACAATGGACGAGTAATGCGAACACAGAGTACGTGTACCCCTCTTTCATACCAGAGATCCGTATGCTAAATGGATAGACAGCCCAAGCACATTCGTTCTCGAGTTATACTCTCCCACATTTGTAAGGAATCTGTTCTGTTCATAATCTTATTCACATGCGTGCCCAGAATTCGGTGGACATAATTGCGAAAAATGTGGATACATTCTCGAATCAGATTACTGCCCAGCTTCCTACATTGCCGCCCAGGTACCTGCAGTCAAAACCATGTTTCAAATTACTCTTACTTGAGCGACAGCGGCGATTATATCTTCTGGTTTGTCGACCCCACGAATTCTAGCAATGTCTATGCCAACAGCTACTCGTTCCCTGTCGTTGCTGCCGATCAGAGCAAGTCCTCGACGCCTTCTAATGTCCCTCCTCCAACGACGTCTTCCGCGGGCCCGCCTGTGGTTACTCCGACACCGGAACACTCTTTGTACGTCTTCTCTATCCTCACTGTGTCATCATTATTACCTGGCGTATATGCTGATTTCAGTCACAGGACAACTCCAAAGGACACGCTGACCAGCCCCAGCGCTGCAAGTCAAATTCACTCGGCGTCACAATCCAAATCTCCGTCCACAATCCCCCCGACCGCGAGCTCAGCAAGCTCGACCAGCTTCACCAAGATAATAAAATCTCCCCCAACATCATCTACGAGTTCTTCTTCCGGGCACCCCAATCCTCAGCCTCTCCAAACGCAGTCAGCAATCCACGTTTCACAGTGCGTCTTCCGTATATTTCGTGTCTCATATCTAAAAAAACCTTCACCCCAGGAACTCACTAACTAGCGGCTCCATCGCCGGCATCGCGGTAGGCGCCCTGTGCATGCTCACACTGGGTGTCCTAGTTTGGTTCTGCATGCGACGTATCCGCAAGAAACCACGATTAAGCCTCCGACCCGAAGGATACATTCTCTCGCCATCCGAGGACGAACGAGGAGTAGGAGGTGTACCCCATGGCCAGCCTCCCGTTGCACCCCAACTCAGGGGTGAAAAGTCCCGGTCGCCAGATTCGGATCTCAACCCCCATGAATCACTAGCGGAGCAGCTCCATGCGATGCGGTCGCAGCTTGCTGAACTTAGCGGGGTGGGCACGGATGTGGAGCATGCTCTGCAACAAAACGAGGCTCTCCGGGCAAGGATACGCGCACTTGAGAACGAGCTACAGTCGCAGACGGGATCAGAACGGTCCGGACAATCCCCGCCTGGATACACGGCTATCCCGGGAGTCATCGGATTTTGACGGGTTTGATGACCGTCACGGTCGGAATCCAATGGCCACCCGATGGCCATCCATTGGATACGCAGATCGTTGGTATCCAATGGACCAACCCTTAGAAACCAATGGACTACACATTGGAATTTCAGCTACTGTTTATTGGGCAGCGCGACATGTAAATAGGTTAAAAAGCATAATTGGCTATATAATAGACTACGTGGAATTGCAATTATAGGCTCGAGGTCAGGTAAAGCAGGATAAATTTTTGTGGTGACTGTAATCTACGAGTCGCGAACAACAGGGCCAACGCTGAGAGCCGCAAGATCACCTAGCGCAAGTATATTAACGTCCCGCTCTTGCAGTTCCGAGGGCCACAGCCCGTTACGAGCGTCGAAATCTGAGCTCTCTCGATCTGGGGCAGTACCAACTTGGCGCGTGCATCTTGCGCGAGATCCCAAACTAGATTCAGCGAAATCAATGTCCGAGTCACTACAAAAGGCGAGCGTTTCGACCCTGGTATGGCCTCCGGCAGCGTTGGAATCCCACCTTAGTACGGGGGAATGATATATCATGGCCCACTGATGGCCGGAGCCTGACCCATGATGTATCAAAACCGCTAGTTCAGAAGCAAATCCAATATATCATGGCAGGTAGCTTTCTGCTTTTATTTGCAAGCCAATGTCGGTTATCGCCAATCGACACGAGGCTCTCGGCGTCGCCATCAAATGCGATCGAACAAGCTTAACGTCGCGATCAAATGCGATCAAATGGCCTCGACATCGTTGTCGACGACGATGACAAAATAATGTAAAAATTCACGCCAAAATTCTGAAAAAAATATGATGGATAGATGAAGTATGGAAAGTACATACGGGAGTATAAGTAGGCAAAATAGTAACAACCGGGGGACAAATCATGTTGTCGGTGAAATGCGCATTTGAATTTTACCGATGCGTCGATTAGGCGCCGTGCAGCCTCAAGCGATGCGCTCACCCAAGCTCCGGCCAGCCCCCGTGAGGTACATCTCCTTGTGTGCCGCTGCACCGCGACTCGGCGATGCTCCAATCGTGCACACCACCGCTCACCATGCTTTGCTTGCAGCATATCCTGTACTACCCCGCTGTTCTAGTGTGCGTGCGCCTTGCGGGCCGCACCTCACCTCCCCTTTTCCTCACGCCGCAGTTGGCCCGCCTGCTCGCTGCGCCCCAGCACCAGCACCTGTGCCGCTCACCCTACCAATCCTACGCCGAGCCAAGCGCCAGGCACAGGTTACGCTGTAGCACTGCCTAGTACCCATCCCCACCCTCGCGCCATACGCGCTACGCCACTCATCTTCGTTATCGCGCCCCGCTGCGGGAAATTCAGCGCTGCCATTTCGCGCTGGCGCTGCATCTCTTTGCGCCGCCACGTCCCGCCACGGAAACAAGGTAGCCCGCAGATGTGCATGGGAAGGCAGTCGCTCCCTTGCGCCACTCGACACCACCGCATTTGCCAGTGTCTGGGTGTAACACTCGCTTGCACTGCGCGCCCACAAGCAGTGAAGCCACAGCGCCACAGCGCTACGGCGGGCCCACAGTGCCCAACCGCAGGGGCCCGGGACCATCACTGGTTCCATAATGGTCGCGCACGTTGACCGTACTCCCATCCACCGAAATGGTGGGAAAGCGCTCACGCTGGCACGGCGTCGACCGACCGACCACCGCGCGGGGGAGTAAGCAGCAGCCATAAAAAAACACACCCAATACATGTAAAAGGGTACGTACATACGAGGTGCAGCGGGGCCGATGCGCAGGGACTAAAATGCTTGCAAGATGCGAATGGGAGGCCAAGTATTCACGAGCGATCATTCCGGGTACTGTGGACACACCTGGGCCACGATCACCTAATTTTCATTCTCTCTGTCCCGAGTTATTGTGATGCTTCATGCTCGAGACGACTTGGTGTGGAGATGACGATGTTCCGAAGGCTACGGTCCCCGGTGGGTGCATAGAAGTTGCATAGAAGGGTTTTCTGGGGTACCCAGGAGACAGTAGCGATATTTGGCCATTCCAGGAGATGTACAAGGAGACGGCGGCAAGAGATCGCGCAGTGGGTGGAATGATGTGTAGCGGGCTCTGGAGGGACATAAATGCTCGAAAGTGGGGCTGTGGATGCCCAGAACAGTTTGGAGGAGAGTTGGGGGCAAGCCGCAGGGCGAGGCGACCGGGAAAGACCTCTCGACGAGAGGAAGTCGTGGTTTAGTCGTGGTGGAAGCCAAGAAGTGTAACACTTGTGACATCGGGTAACACTGCCGAAGCGTCCGGACGGGCGCTTGATGTGACGTGCACGATAACAGAAAATTTGACCTCGGAAATTTGCGCCCCGCACTTTCAAGCAATTCTGAGGAGACAGAATTGCTCTCGATCGTTAACCATATCCGCGGAGGTGAGTCAACTGGAGCTTTAATCGATCTGCATGACAATAGCCTCACAAACATTGGACATAGGGCCAAATTGGCACGAGCACACAAAGACTTGGGGGGAGGCCGATGCTGCGCACGGCATAACTCGTACTTTGCTTTTTTCTTGTTCTTCAGGATCACAGTCAGCCCACTTCTCCTTACAGCATGCACTATTTATTCGAATTAATGTTATTGTTGCAGCCCAAATAAACACCATCGCCAGAAGACCTGACAGGCTGCAGAAGACCTGACAGGCTGTAAATGGCCAAATAACTGAATGATGAATGAGTTGAAGCGATACTGGACACAAAATATGAGATGAGCGTACAACGGAACTGGGACTGAGGATGCCGGGTGATCCAAGTATTGACTGGACCAATAACCCAGGAACCAAAATTGGAACGAGGTAGTGGCTTCGTTGAGCACGAATAAAGCGAGTATAAGACCTATATATAGGATGGGATGCGAACTAAAGTTGCCAAAGAATACTTTATCTAAAATGGGGGCTGTCATTACAGGGAATGGACTGAAAAAAACAACGAGACTTGCAGGTGTGCCACTTGACCATTCCTTGTTCCATTTATTCCGCACCATAAGTTTTCCTTTTGGCCCTGGCCAGCAAACGTGATAGCAAAATATAGATGGGTGGCTGTGCGTGTGTTGCGCACACAGGACTTCGGGTACATCCGCCGGCAGTGATCGCCGATTGATTGTTGACATTTAGTGATGGTGCAGACTGAATCAAGCGGCAAAGGCAGGAAATGGTACAAAGGAATACGCAATCATCACAGTGTAAGACAAAGGTATATTATTAACCGTTCTTCAAGATTTTGCTCGCTCGGCGGTGCAATAGCCCCATGTGGCACTATCTCCGTTACTTTGCCTCTCCTCCCCTGCCGGCGCGCCATTCGTCAGCTGCCGATACCCAACTGCAATCAGTACACTTGCAGCACGTCTGTCACTGCGCCGCGATTATTCTCTCACTGCGCCGCAAGATTTTCTCACCACAGCCGAATCACCGTGGCAGTGGATATAGATTGACAACCTCAGACATCCTCGCCCCTGCCCCTCCCTTCCCCCTCCCTTGGCCCCATGCCTACAATGCTCACTCGGCAGTGCAATTTTTCCATGTAGGTTTATCTCCATTCTGTTTCCCTCTCTTCTCGTCCTCAGATTCTTTCTATCTCTTTGATTTCATCCCCATCTGGCCTATCCCCTCAATATCTCCTTCCCTCCCGCCCTGAAGTCCTACCCTCATTTCTCAACGTCAAATGACTCCCGCGCAGTCTGAACCAGAACAGTCTGCTAGCAGCTGACCTACCGGCAGAGAAGACACAGTTTACCGCAGTCGCTGCCGCCTACGGTGCAGCCGACTCCATTGTCATCGTGCTGGGAGGCCACTGCAGTCTGCCCAAAGATTCTCGACATATAAAACAGCTGTATTGCCTTTCGTCGGACTGGAAATCTTGCGCTCTTGCTCTCGTCCTCAAAGTACTGCACCTGCAACATTCTTTCTCAGATTGATTCTGGCCCAGATTCTCTAACACTTCTGTCTACTGCTGGGCACCTTCCTCTGATCTGTAATTACGTCTCCTCTCGCTCTCGCCTTCAAGGTTGCTCTAGCTGGGATTGTAGCGGGTATAAATATCAGGTTTTTTTTCAAACAACTAGTCTTCAGATGCACTCCGAGGCTGCGGGCTGCGGTCATCAATATCCCTTTCCCACTCGCCCATGTTCCTAACTGTTTCCACTTCTGTCACCGTTCGGACTCCCTTTGTCGGCTAATTACTACTTTCCTGGTCGACAAATTCAACGATCTTTTTATTGGTTCATTTTGCGACATGATGGTGACCTGCTAGACAAATCAATGCCTGCGTTCGGTTCCTCTGCTTTTCGACAGCAAACTCCTCTGCATTTGGTACGATGCAGAATATCCAGTCTACTGTCGGCCTTTATTGTTCTACAATTAGACGGACTGACTACATGCTGGCACCTCGCGATACAACATTATTTAATCACGCCGACTAGACTCAGCAGGTTTACTATTGGTTCTTTGGAGGACAAATTCTTGAATTACTGGCATGTATAGTGTTCCTCTCGTCCTTCGCTATTCGGTTGAAGACAAGACTTCTAACACTCTTTCTTACCCCTAGGAAATCGACTTTGAAATTTGCTTCAGAGTCGGGCTGAGTTACCGTGGTCAATGCCAAAATCAACCCAATGGCAAGAAATGTAAGCTAATCCACCCCTTTCGCAGTGATATTCTATACACCACGGACACATGCAATATATATATATTTCATTCTCGTCATTTCACATGCCGGAGCGAAGCGGAGGTCTGTCTTATTATTATTACTCGTATATTAACGAGATCCCTCGAATCAGAGTACGTCTATTTGTACTGCCGAAATTACCCCTTTCACGATCCCAGCTGACCTCCTCTATCCAGAATAGTTCAGACGCCCTGGCGCTTGCTCAATTCTACCTTGCTGATCAGCCCTCAAGCCCCACTCATAAGGTGCCCCTTTGTTCCAGCTTTTCCTACGCTACAATTGGACACCACTGATGCCGCACTAATCTTCCTCTCTTCTTCCACCTTGCCTCCACCCGCCGAAGCGGACCGAGTGAAGTCCACTAGCCTGGATGCCTCAAGGGGTTTATACTTTCGGAAAACTCCACCTGTTGTCCACCTCGCCGCGATCTTTCGCTGTTATTCAACTTATACTTGAACTTTGAGTTGCACTCAGACTCGAACGGGTTCTAGGTTCGGTTCATGTGGCCACAGAACATCGCACTACTCTGGAAGTTTTGGGGTTACGCCAAATCAACCTCAAATTTGGACATCGAAGGTTTGCCTGGATCTTTAAATTGCTGCACACTCAAAGGCCGCTCAAAAGAACAGCTGTCCGATTCGCTGGACCCGCTCCTTTCCGTCCGTCCTCCCTCCTTTGCCCCAGCTCGTCCACCTCTCTTTGCTGCAGTCTAGTCGTTACGGGTGTTCCACTGTCCTCGCTATCAGGCCTGAGTAACACCTCAAAATCCTCAACATCCTCAAGATCTTCAAGAGTACCCTCATGACTCGAGCACAAAAATGAAGGCGCGCTAATCCGGTGGCAATGCTATCAAGCTCCCGGCGTCAAGATGCACAACTACAGTCGACATTCAAGCTTCTTCAAATTACGCAAGTAGCACCCCAAAGACCCACCTGTAATTTCAATTCGAACTGCCCGTTATCCTAGATTCAGCAGCTCTCTTGCTTCCCCCGGAAATGCTATCAAACTCCCGGCGTCAAGATCCACACAATTCCAGTCGAAATTCAAGCCTCTTCAAATTACGGAAGTCTCACCCCAAAGTTGCGCCTGCAATTTCAATTCGAACTGCCGGTTATTCTTGATTCGCGGCTCTCTTACTTCCCCACGTTCATGCGACTTCCTCCCTGCAGTGGTGTCGCCAACACTAACGAGCCCTGGGCTCTGGGTCTTCTGAATTCGTTCAAGCGGGCTCCGTCGTGTCCTCGAGGTCAGCCGGAAGGGTTTCCCCGCCGTTCTACCATTTGCACTCATTCTTTTTGGCAGATTTTCGCCGCAACCAACGCTGTCCGCTGTGTCGAACTCCGTTACTGTGCCGCGGTGATTTTTATCCTCCAGTGCTGAACGTGTCGCCACATGGGAAAGTTAAATTGATGTATTTACGGGGCCCAGGCTTTCGACAGTCGCGTATGCGGTCCTTCGCAGTTTCCGCAAAGAACGGGATGAGCAGTTCGCTTTCAATGCTGGCTGTGTTTATGACTAACCCCTTCACTGCAGCCCATTACAGCGCGCAACATCGTCCTCATACAACTTATCTGCCCACTGCCCAACTGAGTTCATTGATGAGTATGTAGTTTCAATCCGCGTACAGGTGGAGAATGACCACATTTATACCAGCAGTTTTTGAATACCTCAAGATTCCTTGGCTTGCCCGCATCGCGTCCATATCACATCTGAACCCAACCCGAAATACCCCCCCTCACTTATACGGATTTGACGCCCGTATCGTTCGGCTAGTTTATTGATGTGCAGCGCCAGCTGATACAGTAAGCCTTTTGCAAAATACCATGATACGCAGCGACACGGGCTTTTGTAAATGGCCATGGTAGCCATATATGGTAAATGTTGCCTAAAAAAATGCGCAAAATAACGATTGAACTGGCAACCTCCAGATACTAAGATTAGCCAGCATCATTACCACTACACCAAGGAGGTTATAGATGTCTGGGTTGCTTACCCAGTTAGGTCAAGCCTAGGCTTGACCTAACTGGGACTGCTGATACCCAGACCTAGGGCAGGCAAGCTGCCCTAGGTCTTTGAAAATTGTTTTGCACAGTTTATTCAGTGTTTTGATGGGATAAAAACCCTAACCAACCCTAACCAAGCTAACCAACCCAAACCCCTAACCAAAGAACTCCAATATACCTGGGAGACAAGGCAGCTAACCCCTAACTCTAACCTTCTAACCCTAACCCTAACCACCCTAACTCTAACCTGGCCCTATGCAGGGCCCTACAGGGGTGGTGCAAGGCTTATTCTGCATTTTCCCACCTATATATGGGCTATGCAAACTCATGGGGAGGTATAGCTATAGTAGTGTAGTGGTTAATACCTGGTGTTAATTATCACCGGTATGCAAAGGCTTTTGGTTCGAATCCCACTGGTGACTTTCCTTTTACCATTCCTTTTTTGGGTCTCCGGTGGCTGTACGCTCACTACAGTAAACTTTTGCAAAACCCCGTGTCGCTGGGTAGCCGGTCTTTTGCAAAAGACTTACTTTATCTAGTGGCAGCACAGCCTGTTCTATTTTATATCGGGAGGCGCTGGGCTTTAATTTGTCGAGCGGTGAATTTCGGCGGTTGGCCAATAAATGTAATACTCCGTTGCATACCTATGTTATTTTATTTCCAAAACTTGCAATTGAAGCCACCGAGATAGTTCCGATGTGGCACAGTGTAAAAACTTCAAAGTAAGCGATGCAGCTCCATTCATTCAGCGATATCCTCTGGATACGGGTCACTCGACTTGAAGGTGCCACGATTTTACTGTAAATAATGCAGAAGTTTGGTGCCCCTAAAACCAGGCTTGACTTTCGAGCAATCAGCAATTCCGTCCTCGCAGGTCCCAGCCAGAGCGTAGCGAAGGCACGTCTTGTATTTATTCAGGCAATACCTGGCAAAAGATACGAAACAATTTTTTTTTTTAAAAAAAGCCCCTTCGAACCGGCAGATTCGAACCAGCCCTACCCCCATTGATTACGTTATCACTAAACTCATTAGATGGAGGGCTTAAAAAGACTTCAAAAAGCTAATGAACACCGCCACTATTTCTTTACATCGTCAAAACACACTGATAAAGTTTCACGAACTCAAAAACCTGGTCTCGATTATGAAAAGAACTGATCACTTTACTATGTAAAGTACTCGTAAAATCGTTGAAAACCCACCAAACTTACCGGTATTTATGACATCTGGGTCGTAAATCAAATCTGTGACTCTAACCAATCCTGAAGACATTGAGAATTGTGATGAAGAAAAAGAATAAGTGGTGAATGGGACGGGGTAGGAGATTGCGCCAAGATGTTATCACTGGCAGCTTGACCATCGCTTTTATGCGACTTCTTTCATTGCCTCAATGTCTTCCAACTAACTTTCTTTTTTCAATGTTTCAGCATGCTAGATCTAATTTATGCTATTAGACCAGAAATTCATGCCCAGGTAAGCTCTCACCGAGGGGTTTTTGTGTTCAACATGCAGCAGGTGCCCGTGAAGCGCCCATTGGGGAGTAAGTCCGAAGAGCCGAAACACCCGAAACCCCTCCAATTTACTCATTTCCTGTCGGTTTCTAAGGCTTTTGGAGGCAAGAAGAGTGTTAAAGGTAATGTATTATCGTTCTTTTACATATAAAGTTACAGCACAGTATGGTTCGACTGACACTTGGAGCATCTAAATATTGGGGTGTGGACGGTAGGCACCACGGGAAGAGACGGTGAGGCGCACATAGTGCGAGGAGCGAGCAGGGCCGTACCCCGAGAAGGTAACAAGGTATTGCTTGCCGCGTCCGCAGGGGACGTTCGTCGATGATTTCGTCGATGAACCACTCCTCGTCGCCGTTGTCGTTTATGATAGGAGCAGGTTCCGCGAGTTTTCAGCCGGGGAACAATTCGTCGTCGTTCTCAACGTAAGGTTCTATCTCCGATGAGTGAAAAACAGGAAAGACATTAGGTTGGTTTGGAAGGCTCAGCGTGTAAGTTGAGCACTCGGGGTGCGTTGCCGTGACCGTGTAGGGGCCGTCGAACCGGCACATGTACTTGGCGACTCGCTTCTCGCCCATCTTGAGGTACTCAATGTGTCGATGCGCGGTGGAGAGCTTCACACGGTCGCCGACCTTGATGTCGTGGTCAGGGCGGCGCGTCTTGTTTGCCTGTTCGGCTTGGGAGATCTTCGCAGTCAACAAATTCTCTCGGGCTTCAATCACATCGTCCTGTAGGCGTTTAATAATATTGGCGGCCATTTTCTGCTCGTCTGGGGCGTCGCGGGTCGGACCGGCCACTAGGGGAGGGATCACGCGAGGGGAGCGACCCATGCGCAGCTGAAAGCCAGAAAAACCAGTAGAGGCATTAACGGTATTCATTATATTGAAACGTACCTGAGGCAAGGCACGTACCCAGCCAGTCTGGTTACTGCGCAACGTGGTAGCGGAGGGCTTGGTTAACAGTCTTGTTTGTGCGCTCGCTTGCGCCATCCGTTTCGGGGTGCCACGCCGACAACATTTTGATTTTGACGCCGGTTAGCTTGTGAAGGGACTTCCAGAAGGTCGACACAATAGTTTGTCGCGGTCGCATATGAAGTCCAGTGGTAGCCCATTGTCACAGTACCAGTGGTCGAAGAATAGCATGGCTAATTCAGGCGCAGTGACGTTTGTCTTGGTCGGGACCAAATGAATGTCGGAACCAAGACGGCAGGTGAAGGTAATCAAGTAGTTGTATCCTTGGTCGGGGGGCAGTAGGCCAATGAAATCCACTGCCACTGAGTCGCCGCGTTGTTCCAGAATGGGAAGTGGGTGGAGTGGGCCGGCTTTCTGCGTCGTGCGTGACTTGCTATGCTGACAATCCGCGCAGGCGGGGATGTAGGCAGTCTCGAGGTCCCGTCACATATTCGGCCAGTAGTATGTGTCACGAAGCGATTTGTACTGATTTGTCGAAACCAAAATGGCCGAGCGTGTTGTGGGCCAAGTGAAACAGTGTCTTGCGGATTTCCGGGACCCTGGGGATGATCAGACGGTCAGTGACATACCAGAGGTGTTCCGGTTCCCTGAATTCCAAACCCGGCATCCCTTTACTGACGGAGACAAGCTTCTTGCACCAGGGGTCGGTGTCGTAGCCGTCGCGAATCTTTTGCAGTAGTTTTGAGTCGTGCTGATTGTCAGGACGGAAGCAATTGTGGGATCAACAGTTTCTTTGATCCGTGTGCGTGCGAGGCACTGTACTGCACGGAGCGGCAAATCATTTCTTGGGGACAAGATGGAAGCAATCGGCCTGGGATCTTCGCCCTCCAGTGCAATGTCCCAAGGTTCCCTTGCAGCCGCTTCCGCCTCATCGGTGTCTGAGAAATCTGTGCGTGATAGCGCATCCACAACCGTGTTGTCTTCGCCCTTAACGTACACAATTTTGCAGTCGTATTGTGACAAGAATTCCATCCAGCGTGCCTGTCTGCGTGACAGGTCCTTCTGTTTTTCGAAGTTCTCCAGTGTCTTGTGGTCAGTGTATATGTAGAAATCAGAACCCAGTAGGTCAACACACCATTTTTGTAGCGCCCTGATGATCGCTAACATTTCCTTTTCATATACGGGATAATTGAGCTGCGCGCCCTTCAACGTCATCGAGTCGAACACGACTGGGCAGCGCTGTTTCCCATGTGGGGCCATAGGAAAGAATCCCGCTGGTTCTCTTGTCACTGGCATCAGTGGTAACAAATATTTTGTTCACGCCCCGATTGTCATGATCTATAGTCGTCAGACAATCCCGCGAGATTACGATGCCCTTTATAGCGTCGAACGCCGCTTGCGCTTCGTCAGACCAAGGTGGAAATACCTTATCACATGCTTTTGTAGTGAGTTTTTCCAGTACCGCCGTGTGATCCGCCAGGTTATGAAGGAAACAGGAGATGTAGCGAACCAGACCAAGAAAGGCGCGAACATTCGTAGCCTGATTTCGGTGTCGGCCAGTGAACTATGCGCTCCACCTTCTTTGTGTCCGCTTCCACGCCTCGCTGGGATATGTGGTGCCCCAAAAAATCGACCTCATACTGAAACAGCTTAGTCTTCTTCTGGTTGCAGTACAACCGCGCATCTTTCAGTGCTTGGAATACCTGACGTATGTGTTGTTCATGTTCGTCCACTGAATTGGACCAGATAATAATATTGTCTAGGTATACATGGCAGAACTTTCCAATGAGGTCACGGAGGGCGGCGGTGACTCGCCGCTGTTGGATCGACGGGGCATTTCTCAGCCCTTGTGGCATAACAAGCCACTCGTAAAGTCCCAATGGGGTGTTCGCCACGGTGTATGGGATGGAATCAGGATGCATGTGAGTTTGAAAGAAGCTGTCCGTAAAGTCGATGGTTGACTAAATTTTTCCTTTCGCGCAGTCTGCTAATATATCGTTGATTCGTTGTAACGGGAAACGGTCGTGTACAGTGTTTGAATTTAGTGGTCGGTAGTCATTTACCCATTGAGGCAAGGCAGTTTTTATCCGCCTTTGGAATCAAGAATGCAGGGGAGGCATATGGAGAGGAAGAAGGGCGTATCCGTCCCGCGTCCAGATGAGCCTGGATCAGGGTACTCCACGCGTCCTTGTACTTCTGAGGGCTTTGGTACGAGCGAGACTGGAAGGTCTTGTCAGCGTCTTTCAGTTTGACGTGACAGAGCACATCTGTCGGGAGTTCGCTAGTGTGCGGCATGGGCTCAAAGAGACAGCTGAACTCGGCCTTCAGCTTTTGGCCTTTCTCATCCAACTCTGCCCAATGAGCTAGCACTTCCACTCGCTCTCATACCGCGGCGAATAACATCCACTGGCTTAACATCCTCAAACGCGCCGCTTTCTTCTAGCTTTTCTTTGCGCAGCTTGCAGACCGCATCGAGTTCTTTCACCATAGTTTTGCGGTCAGCCAGCGTCTTCTTAACTTTTTCCCTGAGTTTCATCTTGGGCGGCGTGGGAGGCAGTTGGTTTGAGCAGGTTGAACAAGTCGAAAGAACAGTGTTTGTCAATTACAGTGCGACTCTTGTGATCTACAACAATATGGTTCTTGACTAGCCATGGTAGGCCAAACAGTAACGGGGCGCAGAGATTTTCGGCGACAAGAAAACGGACAGAGGAGGAGGTCCATGCTTGATCTCGAGAAGTACAACGGAGCTTTACGTAGTGGCTGAGGGAAGTTTCGTCCTCAGAATCTGATACTGCGAATGATATGGGAACGGGCTTGTGCAACTGAAACTCTTTGAGGCCGAGGCGGACAACGAGCAGCCTTGTCGATCAGGGCTAGATGAGCACCATCGTCAATCAGACCGAATGTTTGTATGGAGGAGGAGGATAAAGGGCCGTCAACAAGACAGTCCCAATAAAGGTGCGGTATAGAGAAGGGGGAAAAATCATTTGGATCGCTCACCGACTGCATGGAATCGTCGCTGTCATCGCTGTCGGATATCGGGTCCATGATGACGGTGACGGCTGATTTCCCCTTGACCTTCTTTGCGGCCGCCGCAGGCGTCGTCCGCTGTAAGCATGCGATAGGTGGCCTGGGTCCGGGAAATCATTCGTGCAGTTCGTAGAGCGGTGACCGGCATAAAAGCGACGACATTTATTGCATCCATTGTGTTCGTTGAGAAGGGCGCGCTCGATGTCGGTGAGTTTGGGGCAACCCTTAGGCGCCGACGTTGAGGCGGATGGGGTAGAGGGGGCGGTGGGGGCGGGGACGGACGTGTTCGCCTTGGACGATGACAAGAAAGGTTTCTTTGAGTTGTGTTCGCCGTCGGTGTTGGCCTTGCACTTCTCGGCCTTGTGGATCTCAGCGGCGATGCAGTGTTGTTTAGCCAGGTTGCGGATACGCTTCTCATCAATGCGGCAAACCTCTTTCGCCCATTTGTCCATCTGGTCGTGGGCAATGGCTTTGGCGACGGCGTCTTCACGGTACTCCACCTCGAGGTCAGCACACATGCCCGCCCCGAGAGTGTGGCGAAGGCGGGTATCGTCGAGAGCAGAGTCAGGTGCCTTCCAGCAGAGAGCTGAGGCCGATGACCTCGGTGTAAAATTCGTCAAACGTCTGTGATTCCTTCATGCGGCTGCTCAGGATCTCGTTCTGCGTCACCGCCTCCCAGTCCACAGGAAGGTACTTCTCACGCAGCTCGGACATGAAGTCGTCGAAATGAGAGCTTTTTGACGCGCGAAGCGTTCACCACTGGGACGGAGCCAGGCAATATAGCTGGGGGTCGCGGAAGCTGCCAAGGATGTTGGAGACCTGCTGTGCCTCCAGTACGGCTTTGATAGAGAACCAGTTGAGTGCCCGTGTTCTCGAAGTCTCGTATAACCAAGCGGGGTGATGTCGCCCTTTGTGAGGACCGGGGACGCGACGTGTGGGCTTCCACCTCAGCATAGACAGTTGTGTGTGTCGACATCTGATGACGGTAGCGGATGGGCATGGGAGAGGCGGAGCGAGTAGAAGAATCGGAGTCCGAGTCGGGTGGGCGGTAAATTGGGGAGTCGGGCAGCGGAGAGAGAGGAGACGTTGTGGCCATGGAGCTGGGCTGGGCCTCACTGTGCACGGTCTTCGCTGCAGCTACATGTTTGGACAGAGAGTGGGATGGACGGTTGGCGCGACAGTTTTGGGAATGGATAAAAGTTGGGGAAGCAGAAACGTTGGGGAAGGTCACGTGTGTGACGTGCGGCTACAGAGCAAAAGACCTGGGGTGAGCCCAGTGTCGACGGTACAGCAGAACGGTGCAGACGACAGAAGACGGTAGGAACAGGCGAGGAACTCGCTAAGCAAGTTCAGACGGACGGAGGCAGAACAGAGGCAAAACGGGGATCAGAGATGGTAGATCTCTGTTCCCATTGCCGGCAGCTCACAGACGGTCGGAATTCAAAAAAAAGTGGAAACTCACCTTCTTGCAAGAAGGTGGAGAAACACTCAGAAATGCACAAACAGAATAAGACCGCAATATATAGCTGAGAGGGAAGTACGGGAGACAAGAGGTGGTGGTACAGTGTCAAGGAAAAGGTATGTCATGTGATAAGTATGGGTCCGTAATCAGTGTGAGTAAGCCTTCGGGTTTACAGACACTTGAAAGCTTGAAACAGTCGTACTGCACACCTGGATTTACAAAAAAAAAAAATTGGTCACGCTCCCTCAGACAAAGTACGAAATCTGAATTTCGTAAATTTTGGTCACGGGTCACAAGGCCTGCGAATTGAATTAAATGGTACAGTATTCATGAGGACCACTGTGCTTGCTGCTGCCTGACACATTACACAACTGCTTCTACATCCACGCTCCCACGCCTCTGCCCAAGGGTGGAGATATATTCGAACATGTGAAAGTCGAAGTTGCACGCAAAGGTGAGCCGCAGGGAAATGTATTCGGAGCGTGGGAACACGAGCGCGGGGGATACAAAAGGCTACTGAAACAAGGTAATATCTAAAGAATATATAGGCGGACAGTAACAACGGATAGGGGGGTAGGTAAGGTAACCGGGAAGTGCGGCGCGCGACGATCCCATTTCCAACAGAACATCTTCGGCCCCCCGCACCGCGTGCCGCGAAGTACTGACAGCGACGAGGGTGGAATATTGGTGGAATACATATGCCCGACAGGCGCACAGCAGGACAGTGGCAGCTCGCTCGCTCTTCAAAGAGTTTGTGCGGCTCGAGTACTCGCTGGCGCTGTGCCTCCTGCCACATGCCGATGTCCTCCTTCTTTATTCTCGCCCTTTCCCGGGCCCGTGCCCACACTCGGCGGCAAGACGTGGAAGCAGGTTGTGGCGCTCAGCGGGTGGCCATACGTCCATTCCCCACCACCACGAGAAAGCGTGAGGAGGAGAAGTAGGGTCGTGGTCGAGACTGATCCGGATCTTCTGGGACTCGAGGCTGCGCAGGTGCGCGCTGCAGCGACGATTTGGTGCGAGACGGACTTGGACCCAGAGCACGAGGAGGTCATGCGGCGGAGGGAGCAGCGCGCGAGGGAGCGCGAGCAGGCGACTCGGATGTGGTAGACATTGAGCGCGTGCCGCGGAAGAGCGGGCAGTCGGAGCGGAGCATGGAGAGAGATGAAAGCGACAGCTGCGGGCCGCTTTCGGATGCCGAGGACGAAAATAGCCTCACGTCCAACGCCATCGCGCACCTGCATCCTGCACCCAATCAGCGTCATGAGGCGCGCGACGGCGGCTCGGGTACTTTGATCAGCACCCCGAGCGAAGGCCTGCCTCTGTTGCGAGCAAGATTTACGCACTCGTTGACATGTTCCCCTGTGGGCATCACACCCAGTGCTCCTGCACCTGCGTCTTCGCCTGCCCCCACGCTCGCACCCGCACGGGCAAAGCATCGGCTGCCCAATACACCGCCTTCCCCCGCGCTGGTGGAGTTCCCCAACCTGCGCCTGCGCCTGCACCGCTACTGGACCCTCCGCGTAGATAGCGAGCGTGCGAATCCCGGGCAGTACGTGCACGGCAAGGCTTATTGAGTTTGTGCATACATTTTGGCTGGGTCTTTGCACTGTGTAAGCATCAATATATCACATCCTTTCACATTGTGGACCATAGTATGTCTGGAGGTGTCAACCGGCCACGACCGAACCAAGTCTATTAAGTGTCCCCAACTGCTAATCGCTAACCACCATACGGTGGATACCCGTCGGCGTTGTGCTTGCCATAACTTGAACTTCCTCGATTGGGGCCCAGAAGCAGGATTTTGAAGTTCTTTTCTCGATTG
This sequence comes from Mycena olivaceomarginata, assembly GCA_029378375.1. NCBI lineage: Eukaryota > Fungi > Basidiomycota > Agaricomycetes > Agaricales > Mycenaceae > Mycena > Mycena olivaceomarginata. The sequence continues at coordinate 28,388 of JARKIC010000958.1, read as the reverse complement.
CATGGTAGTCTGATGAACGTTAACAGTAATAGTCGACCTGACGAAGCAGCGAGGTGACGAGGGCGGATCCGACTCGGGCTTTGCCATTCTTACCGATGTGTTATTTAAACTTTGTGGCTCTTCCAAACGAAACATAATCCAGGGTAGTAGAAATATGACCTCAGTGTGTTTAGAAAATAAAAGCTAAAACATATGAACCACAGCTTGCTGCAGAGAGCCACTGCATATTGTGATTCGACGCCGCCACCCACTGGATCATGATGAAGCCAGTGATTTAGAGCCGAAGCGCCAGCCGGCGAGCCCCTTCAGTCACTAGGGGATTCGAACCTCCAACAGCTCGAGTCCGAGTTTGTGGAAACGGGTAGCTTAACCACTGCACCAAGTGACGGCGGTATGGCTTGGGATATTGACGAATATATGCCGCTTTGGGTCATCGGTAACTTAGAGTCAGTGGTTGACTGTGGTCGAGCTTTGATGGAAAACTCAGAAAGAATTTTCGAGGCCACGCTGTGAAACCTAATCGAGCTTTGCTGCAATGCAAGTCTATCCAAGTTCATCCTGCTTCGGGATTCTCAGGCTGTCGACGGCAATACGCTCTTTTGGGTACACCGCCAACGGTCAATCACGTTGCCGGCAGCTGGGATCGTCATGCATACCATGTGTGATAACCGGCTGGTACCAGGCCTCCTATCAGCTGGATATTGGCCGACGGAGTAAATGGGTCCACGATGGACCCAGCTTTCCTGGAGACCAGCCCACCAACCAGCCTGTGTGCAAGCTGTAGGGCAGGATGGGGTATATCCGACACTTCATGTAACTTGTACGTTCGCGCTCAGACGATTGACATGACAAAAGATTGTGTATATATATATTAGCTATAGAAATTACACAGTACATCTTACACCTCCGGCTTCCGTCGTGGGCGTAGCGGCGGGGATGGTTGCCTTGTCGACGGCAGCTTGTGCTGGAGGTGGTCAACGACACCATGGGTAGCGCGGTCGGTCGGGAGCACATCTCGGATGACGGTGTTGATGGAGGGAGGCGGAGGAGAGCATGCAGGGGGCAAGGACGACAACGATAGTGGGTTTGCGCACCATATGAAACTATATGATTGTGAGTAAAAAAGAAAAATAATCTTATGGATCCACGTACCCTGGCAAGGATGACCTATGCTGTCCCAAAAGCCATAACACTACACCTAAAATCATTATGAGCACTGAGCTACAGCGTAGATAAAGAAGCGCACCTGGATCCATATACCCAACACCGCATATCCGAAAAGTCATTGAATAATTGTTCGCGACACGGCAAACTTGAGGGAGAAGCCAAAGACATAGAGGGTCGACATGGGACTTTAAGGGCCTGAGGGCATGGACAACTAATCTCCAAGAGCTTGAGTAGACTACAGCCCTTTGCGTCTTGAGGGGGTTTGACTGTCTTGACGGAGATCTTGGAGCACTTGAGGTGGAAGCGCGGGACTCTTGAAACTTGCTCGCAAGATGGAACCGGCGACACCAGAAGGTCGGTGAGAAGAATGGCGAAGCGAGCGCGCGGTGGGGCGAAAGCGGTTTGAGGGAGCTTGCACCACGGCCTGAGTGCAAGGAAGTGTGGATGAGGACTGGCGTGGCTTCAGCGCGAGACAATGCTTGACCTCAGCGCAATACCACAGCGGCGGTGAGGGGAGGAGGCGCGCGGAGATGGTGGGAGGAAGAGACACACTCGGAGAGCGTCGAGCGGCTTGATGGAGCTTGCACCACGGCCTGAGTGCGAGGAAGTGTGAATGAGGACTGGCATGGCTTCAGCGCGATACCACAGCGGGGATGAGGGGAGGATGCGCGCGCAGATGGTAGAGAGCATCGGACTCGCATCACCCTGATCAACTATCTGTCAAACTCACGTGATGTGCACGGACCTCCGACCCAGAAGCGTTGATCATGCCATTGCCGTACAAAGTCTTCACCGCCTGTGTTTTTTTTTGGGGGGGGGCTTTGCCGAACAAATTTTAGAGCTGTACTACAGAGTTCGCGTCTTTGACTGAGCAAAAACACAGATTCCGGAGTAAAACAGCATATAATACTGTATCTTCATTCTTCATAGGTTGATATCAGGGCCGTATAGGTTGTTTGAAGCGGTACAATCACCCGACATTCTATCAGTGGGGAATAGGTTGAAATCCGATGGATAAAAATCAACGTAAAATATAGGTTGAAGCTGGGTTGAAGAAAATCAACCTACCATCAACCCTTTGTACTAGGTTAGTCGACGTTTTTCATCCTACGCTTGGTTGAAAAACATGCGGCTTTACCTTAATAACCGGAGTTCAATTCGAGTTCTGGTGACATTTTTTGAACTAAAATCAATGTATCGGGCGGTAGCTTAAATTATTTACTTCACTGCGCCGGCCACCCCACGGCTGGGGGATAAACTGAATTTCCAGCTGACTTTCCATGCTCTCTCCAGCTGGAAATCCGGCCTGGACCATGCAGCTGGATTTCATCCCCCTCACAGCTGCTTACAGCTGATGCGTTTTCTGGAATGCAGCTGACAATCTCACCTAGAGACGGCCTGACGGCACTTTGGCGGTGTACTGAGAAACCCTTCTTGGCAATCACTCCAATCAATCGGCCATCAACGGTTCTGCAGATCATGAAACTTCACGAACTCACAGATGCTCCCATTCGGGTCTACGGAAATTGTACAGATGTACATGCAAGCATTGCAAACGACAAGTTTACATAGTGATGAACATCCCGGTAAGTTTTCTTCCGCTGTCACGGTTTGAAACTACATAATCAACACACTCAATGCCAAATGGAAGTACATAGGATGAAAATTGGGTGTTTGGGGCAGGGCTTGATGTCAAAACCTGCATCCTAACATAGGACAAAATTTCTGAGCGGCTGTCGCTACTCACTCGACAGACTCAAGGGAATGGGCCTCTCGGCATTGCACGGCAATGCATTCGGCATGATATCGGCATCGAGGGTTTCTCCGAGAATCAATATGATGCAGGGAACCGGGTTGGAACCGGGTTTCTCATTAGAATTATCCCGCTTCGTCAGGTCGAGTATTACTGCTGACGTTCGTCAGACCACCATGCAATCGAGGAAAGAACCTCAAAATCCCGCTTCTGGCCCCCATCGAGGAAGTTCAAGTTATGGCAAGCGCAGCGCCGACGGGTATCCACCGTATGGTGTTGGTTAGCGATTAGCAGCTGGGGACACTTAATAGACTTGGTTCGGTCGACGCTTCCAGACATAGTATGGTCCAGAATGTAAAAGGATGTGATATATTGACGCTTACGCAGTGCAAAATATAAACGAAGACCCAGCCAAAACGTGTGCAGACTCAATTGCTAGGGAATAGCCACAAGCACTACATTACACACACTCCGAAAAGCGAAAATGAGATGAGTGGCTACTCGATAATAAACAAACAAATGGTCTCGGTCTAAGTACATATATAAACCACGCCTACGCCCCTGCCTCCAAACCAGATTCCTGACTCTGAGGCTGCAGCGCAAGCCGACTCTTCCGTACAACCCCCGCAAGCGCGTTATCCACATCCGTCAGGCTCGCCTCCTTGCGGAACACCTCCATGTACACCTCCTCCTCCTCCGCGCCGTCGTCCGCGCGGCGCGCGACGTGCCAGTGCTGCGGGTTCTGCCCGCGCGAGAAGACCTCCGAGATCGTGGGGTCGCTGCGAGATCATCATTAGTTCCAGGTGGGTGAAGACAAGTCCAAACGACACCCACCTAGCCAGCAGCCGCTGCCGCGCCGCATACAGATGCCCCGAGCGCGACTTGAACTCCGGGCTGTGCACTGCGAGCCCCGCAGCGGAGAGCGCGTACCGGTCCTTCGGCTGCAGGATCTTCGTCGCGGAGGGGAGCGTGTCGACACTAAGAAGGCACACACACGTCAGATTAGGATGGAACGACTCTGGAATTTGATACGAAGGGAAAGGGAGAAGGGACGAAGCGCGTACCTCTTCGCGATGTCATCATCCTCCATGGCCGTAGCGAGCGCCGCTGCGAGGCCGGCGGCGTCCTGAGCCAGGGGCACTAGTTCCGCCGAGTCCGGAGTGAAGGGGTCGGCGTCGGCCAGGTCGATGAGTGCCACGAGGACGCGGTCGCGCTAGATTAGATGGGGAGAAGGAGGAGTTAGAGTCGGAGTGAGTGATGGGATGGGATAGATGGAGATGGAATACACGTACAATGAGGTAGAACAGTCGCCGGCGCTTTGTCGTCTGCGCGTTCTCCGCGTCGGAGAAGGTGCACAGTCGTCGACGCGAACTCGGCAGGCGGCTGTTCGGGCTCGGGCTCGGGTTCTGGTGCCGGAGGGAGCGAGCGCTCGGATTGCTCCGTGGTGGTTTCTGCGGGCACCTCCTCTGGCGTCGATGCGTCTTCCGCGGCATCTGCGACAGCCGCCTCCTCAGCGGCGTGCTCATTCTCGTCCTTGGGCGGGACAATCGTCTCCGACAACGAGCGCACGTCAGTATCCACCTTCTCCACCGGCGGGGACGAGGGTAACGGTATCCGCTCAGAATACATCGCATCCTCCAGCGCACTCCGATCCACCTCCACCTCAAAGTTTATCGTGCTCTCCGACCCCGGCGTGTCCGTATCCAACGGCGGCACACCCAGCCTTGCCCCCGCCCCCTCCTGCGCTGCCGCAGCCTTCCCCGCCGCCGCCGCCGCGGCGAAGTCCCCCTGCTCCGCCTCCACCGCCGGCGTCACCGCCAGCAGCCCCGGCGCCTTCTTCGAGGAATTCTTCCCGAACGTGAGCCAGTTCCACTTGGGCATGTCGAGGTGCACGTCGAGGTGCATGCCCAGGAAGGTCTTGGTGCCGTCGTCGGCGCTGGCTGGGTTTGGGGGCGGGGGCGGCGTCGAAGTGTAGTCGGGGCGCGGCGGAGGGGGGTGGGGGTGCGGCGCGGAGGGTGCTGTCGTCGGTGGTGGGCGGGGGGAGCTGCTGGTTTTGGGGTGGGGGGAGGAGGGAGAGCAGGAAGTTGGGGAGGGCGGACGGGTAGGACAGTGCGGTGTAGCGTGTGGAAGGGATGACGTATGGCGGGGATACGGCGATGGCGACGACCTCGTCCGGTAGTCGGGAGGAGAAGTCATCAATGTGGGGAAGTAGAAAGCCCTGCATGGGGTGTAGTGGCGGTCCTGAAACGAAGGTCAATTTTGTGAAGCCAAGTGGAGGCGGCAACAAACCGAGGTGTTCCCCGAACTCGGGCCCATCTTCTAGATTCCAGGACCATGCCCAGACGGTGAAGAATCTCTCTAGTTGTAGTTCCAAGGCCTCTTGGCCCAGAGAGGACAGAATGGAAGCAAACGATCCATGCCTCAGCTTCGGTGAAGAGTTCAGCAAGGACGCAGCACCATAACCGCAACCCCCACCTTGAACTTCTCGTACCCGCGTATGATATCTGCTTGGACAGCGACATCGTGCACGGAATGCTCGTGGTAATCGTACAGCAGCGGCTGCTCCCCCTTGGTCTTCTCCTTCCCCTTCCCCTTGGATTTATCGGCAGGCTGTCGCGGCGTCTTTGCAATTTCAATACCCTTAAACCTACTGAATCAACGTCGTGCGAGGTCAGAGGTTGCGAGACCCAGACGCACTGCGTGTATCCAAAAGTCGGGCTCAGGGGACACCATGATCATCCGCTTGGCCTGCGAGTGGACGTTGTTGCACACGTCGTCTGCGTTGAACATGCTGGCATAGAATAAGGTCAAGAATCCAGGGGTCCTTATGTGTGAGCACTGACTCGGAGAAGCTGATGAGAGCCTTGGCCAGTCCAACCTGCCGAAGCATTCGGTCGCGTGAAACGGCGCGTTCCTTGGATGTGTAAAATAAGATATGGGCCTGTTCCTCTGCATCCTCATCGTCGGGCGCAATTGGACCGCTGGGGCGAAGAGTGGGATTGTAGATGGTGAGGTACACAAGATTCGGGGCAATTCGGCTCATATCGCTCCAGGTAAGAAGGTGTTGGCTGTGTTTCCAATGGACGGTATCGGCTGCAATTGCAGCCTTTGCTTCTTGCTTCCACAACGCAAGGATATTCCTTCGACTTGGAGTCTGGAGTGGGCTAGGACTCGTCACAAAAGATCTGCTCCAGTGAACATGATACTGAGTTCTCTGACTCGGTTTCACCATGGCTTGTCCGAACTTCTCGAAAGAAACCTAGGTCCTGGCGCTGACCCCATCGCAACCTCGTTCTGGATACTAATGAGATCCGAGTCTGAGACCTCCGGACAATTCTTGGGCGCTAGGAACGCAAGCGCAACCATGCGCTCTAACATTCGGCCGTATTCGATCACTTTGTGGGCCAGCGCAACCCCATCTACAGAGCGGATTGCCAACGCAACCGTATATCCCTCTAACATTTGCGGGCCACCTCGAACTAACCCTAATTCATAATGATTTTCCATGCATTACGAATCCGCACCTGTCTTACTCATCCTCGCTTGACGCTGACTTCACGCTGACTTGGACTCAATCGTCGATCGCTTGGAGTTTCTTCGTCGTTTAAATGCAACTCTCTCCCAGCCAATCGCCTACCATTCTTTCGCAAGATGACCACACACACTGCGATTGCTAGTACTGCAAAAGGACAGTTCGATGCCATCCAAGTCGCAACAGAGAAGCCCGGCCCGGGAGAGAGTCCTGCTCAAAGTCGCGTACGCCTCAATGGTGGCTTTCGACACCTACATCACCGACGTAGGTCTTGTCGTCGTGGAATACCCCGTTATCTTGGGGGTCAACGCGGCCGGGACTGTAGCCGAGATTGGCTCGGGGGTCGAATCACTAGCAGTGGGCGATCGGGTATGCGGAAAAGTCAGCGACTGCCTAATTTCAGGACCTGACATTGTTTCCTTGTAGGTGACGGCTTTCCAGCCCTACGGCCAAGGCCGCAAGGATGGCCCCAAGGGGACAATGCAAGAGTTTGTGATCTTGCCCACCTTTCAATGCGCGAAGGTGGGGACGCACGAGCTGTTTTATGCGCCATAGTCTCACCCGACGTTCGGCAGGTTCCCGACAGCATCGCCCTCGAGAGTGCTGCCACGGTCCCCGACAACTTCATCACATCCTTCTACACGCTCTTCGACCAGCTTTCCCTGCCCGTCCCCACCGCCTTCCCCGCACCCACCCCGCCGCCCAACCACGCCATCCCCATCCTCGTGTACGGCGCCGGCTCCACCACCGGCCAATACGCCCTCCAGCTGCTGCACGCCGCCGGCTACACCAACGTCCTCGCCACCGCCTCGCCCAAGCACCACGCCTTCCTGCGCACCCTCGGCGCCACGCACGTCTTCGACTACGCCAGCGCGACCCTCACCGCGGACGTCGCCCGCGCCGTCGGCGGCGACGGCAAAGTCGCGCTCGCGCTCGACGCAATCACGGCGGAAGGCACCCTCGCGCGCATCGCCGAGGTGCTGGCGCGCAGGGCACGCCTCGCGCTGCTGCTCCCGATCAAGGCCGGGCGACACCGTCGCCGTGGGCGAGGCGCCGATGCACTGGGAGGTCCCCGCGGAGCGCAATCCGTTCCCTGCCTCCGTGACGATCAAGTACGTGCGGACGTTCACGTACGCGGAGGTGCGTTGTGGTTTTTCTGCCGTGTCGACGAGCCGCGGGTCTCTGATGTGTGCTACCAGAACGCGTACCTGAAGGACAGCCTGATGCCCAAGATCCTCCCGGAGCTCCTCGCGTCGGGGCTCATCCAGCCGAATCGGGTGCGACTGCTGGACCAGGGGACATTCAAGGAGCGCGTCTCGACGGGGCTGGACTTGCTCAGAAACAACAGGATTAGCGGGGAGAAGGTTGTAGTCAAGGTCGCATGAAGAGGCGTCTGTCTTGGACTTTACAAGAAATGATTAAATATTTTGGCATACGTGTTCCGAGGCAAACCGACAACATCATAACTTTCAAGCGCTCGCAAGCCGACGCTGCTGCATACGATCTGTGAAGCAGTCGCTTCCCACCTGAGTATTCCTTGGCCTTTCAAATCCGCACCAGTCACTGAAGAAAGCTCCAGGGTCACCGCTCTTAAACTTAAAGCTCTCCAAGGAGCGCGTTACAGACAGAAAAGTTGTGCAGGCGACTTGAAAGCGCCAGTGGATTGAATTCGACTTTACAATAACTTAGTCTTAACTATACAGTACCCTACTCATCTCCGGTCCGTCTTCACACTTAACCACCCGCGAACCCATTCATCGCAGTTCATTGCACGGTCTCCAGCGTCCGACTCCACACCGCCACTTTCGGATGCGCCATCACCTGCGAGCGGACGGCGTCAAATTCGGATTCAAATCCTACACAAACGGAGAGGAAGGCGGAAGGCGTGGCGTACCTTATCTTTATTGAAATTAAGCACCTGCAGCCCCTCGAGGGATGTCGCGCGCGAGAGGGCGACGTACGCTTGGCCTGCGGTCAATCCACTTTATCAGGACGCAGAACGCGAAAACAACAAGTCGTGGATGGGGCGGGGAGGGAGGGGAGACGCACCCTTCTCGAAAACCTTCCCGAGATCGACCTTGACGCGTTCCAGCGTCTGCCCCTGCGACTTGTGGATGCTCATCGCCCACGCCAGAATCAACGGAAGCTAGCGAGCGATGCAGCGGATGAGTATTACTGCTGACTGCGCCGCGTCACTGCGAGGGCGACGAAAGGAAACACAGACCTGATTCCTGCTCGCCTGCACCTCGCCCGTCGGGAGCTCGACCTTAAACGTGTCGGGCGTTATTAGTAGCGTGCGCTTGCCCCCGTTGGGCAGCGAGAACTCCACGACGGGGTACCGCACGCCCGGGGCGGCGGCGGAGGCCGGTTTCTTCGTTGCGGTGCCCGAGGTCGAGGCGAGGGTCTCGACCTGCCCCTCGCTCCCCTCGACGTCGCGGTCGGTCCCGTACGTCGCCTGGTCGCAGAACCGCAGGACGCGGCCCATGCTGCCGTTCACGAGCGTCTCGTCCAGGTTCTTGATCAGCATGACCTGGAATGGCGTCAGCGTTCCGTGCGCGTATATAGTCATAGCACAGAGAGAACTGACCTGTGCGTCCTGACGAAGAACAAGCTGAGGGACGGCCATGAAGTTTCCGAGCAGCTTGTCCCGCTGGTTGGGGTCCTGTATCGCACCGCCGTCCACTGCTTGGAAGGTGTGCGCCTCTGAAGTGAGACGGTTGATGCGGCCATGGTTAGAGCGATCCACATCCTCCCTACGGGGAAATCTACAGCAGCGGTGTCGGTCGAGAACCGCGTGAAAGAAGTAGAAAACATACAGTTCTGTCGGTCCTAATCCATCGTCGTAATAAATTTCTCGGGATAAAGAGCGGAATCTGGTGACCGATTTCTCAGATAGAGTGCCGAATCGCATTTCGTTTAGCATGTCCACAAATTCTGTACCATGGTCAGAGGGGATCCCGTTCTCGCGCGAAACTCACAGACCTTGGTCATGTTGACGAAACACCTTGGTCAAGTTGAAAGTCTTGGAAATGGCTTGTTTCCAGAGCTCCGCTTCAAAGGCAAACTTGACGCTCGAGCTGCCTTTGGTGACCGGCGGAAGCTGGAAGAAATCTCCCGTCACGATGAGCTATTGACGTTTGAATATACACTCGGGTTCCGTGGAACGCAAAGGCGAACCTGAATGCCACCGAACGGCTGGATGTTCTTCCGTAGTATACTGCCGATTCGCGACAGCTTATCAAACAGATCCCCGTCAAGCATCGACACTGGACCTGCGTCAGCGAGAGCGCCTGCAGAAGGCATGTACTAACCTTCGTCAATGATAAGGACTTTCGACCTCAGCCACCGGGTGCTCGCTTTCTTGTTCTTGCGGATCTTTTGGGCGAGCTGTTCGGCGCTCTCGATGCCGAGGCCAATACCAGCGAACGAATGGATCGTGACGCCGCCAATATTACATGCAGCAATGCCTGCTACGCGTTAGAAGAGAGAGGGCGAGCGAGCCACTGTGGTGCGTACCCGTAGAAGCGGTGATTGCGACAGCGTCATTCGTCTTGATATGCTTCTTCTTCAGCGCCTTGATGATTTCCCGGAGAAGTACAGATTTTCCGGTTCCTAAAAATCGAATGGATCAACGACGTGGAAGCACGGGAATGCAGGCGCGAATACTGACCAGCACTTCCGGTGTAGAAAAGGCTTTTGCCTTCTTGGGCAAGCTTCAGGACATGGGTCTGCTCCTGGCTCAAAAAGACCGGCGCGACTTTTTTCGGTGGCGGGGCGGTATATGTAGACTTGGCCAATACAGGGCGAGAGCCGGTGGCGAAGGGGGCCGAGCGGTCTGTATAGGCTTCATCCCTCTCGTATTTCGGAGGGACGTAGTCGTTATTGTCGCCGTACCCCGGAGGGAGCTGTCTCTTCTTCTTCGCTAGTGGAGCCGACGCGTCGGAGTCGCTGGGCCGTTTTTGCTGCGCGACGATGGGGGTAGGTCTACTGTCTAGGGCGTTCTGGATGTCTCGAAGGCGCTTCTCCCTGCCTGTTAACGGTTTCTCGGGTGGCGGCGCTGGTTTGGGAGGAGTGGGGTCCCAGGGGATGTCCTGCGACGATTTTGGGGCGGTCGCGGAGGTTATAGACCAATCGCGTTTGATAGTGCCGAGCCCAGACTGAGATTTGGACATTGTCGTGGTCGATGAAAGGGAGAGTCACACGGGCCGCCGTCACGTCTGGTCGCGTCAACAAACGCGTCGGTCACGTGGTCTTCGACGCGACTGCTTGGGCATCCCCATTATTCCTATCTCTCAGGCGCTTTATTGTACCTTTTAGCTCGTACTTCGCTCAATTAGATTGAATTACATTATTCCCACAGAACGAAAATGTATATCGTCATCCTGGAAACCGCCGTGCTCTTTGTTAATGCCTTGAGGACGCGTTGCTTCCGGCTTGCAAAAATTCATGTCTTGACATTGTTTCTGTATCAGCGCTGCTTACAACTCGAGGGCCATGGGCCGACTCGAGCCTTCGACAAAAGCATCATGACAACCACGAACAGATAACACGGAAAGATAAGATAAGCGCCCTGCGAGCTCTCATCCGACCCGGCATCAGCGGTGTGCTTCTCTTCTCTATTGCAAACCACCATCTTCAAGTTTGTGGTGAGAGCCCGCCACTTGTCCTCTGCACTTCTGTCGCTCATCTTCTATTCAGATGTCCTCAATGTTCGGCCTCATCAGCCGCATCCGCACAGTGAGACTCCGAGCCACGAATATGGCGACCTAACTTCAACCCTGTTCCCCAGTCTTTGAATCCGCCTGAAGCGAAACCTCTTCCCGACAGCAAGCCGCTCAGATTCGGTATCCTCGGTGCAGCGGCAATCGCCCCAACGGCCTTCATCGCTCCCGTGAAGTCTCACCCGGAGGCTGTCGTTTACGCAGTGGCGGCGCGCAGCAAGGAACGGGCAGCTGCGTTTGCGAAGACACACGGAATCGAAAAGGTTTTCGGGGGTTCCAATAGCTATCAAGGTGCATACCACGCAGTCTCGGCCTGTTCACTTCGTTGACCTTGACAGAATTACTCGACGATCCCGAAATTGACGCCATCTATAATCCGGTCGGTCATCGGTCTTGGGACCACTTTATCCTGCTGTCGGTCTAACTTCAGAAATCTAGCTTCCGAATGGCCTCCATTTTGAGTGGACTATGAAAGCTCTTGCCGCCGGGAAACACGTTCTACTCGAAAAACCCGCCGCAAACACCGCCGAAGAAACCTGCAAGATGTTCGAATTGGCGGAAAACAAGGGCCTCGTCCTCCTCGAAGCTTTCCACTACAGGTACTCTCGAACGTTTGCGGCGATCATAAATTTATCTCCTCAGGTTTCATCCCCTCGCACACCGTGTCAAAGCCATCGTCGAGAGCGGAGAATTGGGCGCTGTGAAAAGCACATCAATGTCTCTATCAATACCTCGTGGAATAATGAAGGCCGATGACATTAGGTTCAACTACAGCCTCGGCGGCGGGGCGTTGATGGACATGGGCTGTATGTACAGGACTCGACCCGGCGTCCAAACGCGCTAATACTAATATCATTCTAGGCTACACCATCAATGCTATGCGCTACTTCGCCGGCGCTGACCCGACGGCTGTCCTATCTGCGGAGCACGAGCTCGTATCACCCCAAATCGACCGCAAGACCGTCGCAACCTTCTCCCTCCCGGGTTCAATCACCTCCACCATCCTCTGCGACCTCTCCGTGCCCCCGAAGCTCAAGCTCATCCCGGTCCTCCCAATCATGAACGCGGTCATCCAGTGCGAAAAGGGCGAGATAAAGGTGGCTACATATTCCATTTGCCAACTCTTTCTAAATTATGTTTGTGTTTCATCTGATCTAACACCCGCCTGAAGGTCATGAACTACATCATGCCGACGCTGTACCACTCGATAACCGTGACGACGACGGCAAACAAGAAGAGTAGAGTGGAGAAGGCGTACACGTTCCCGGACTTCGGGGAGCCGTGGTGGACGACGTACCGCTACCAGCTCGAGGCGTTCGTCAACAAGGTCAAGGGCCGCACGCCGCATGCGTGGGTCACAAAGGAGGACTCGATCAAGAATATGGAGGCCATCGAGAGCGTTTATGCAAAGGTGCGCTTGTTTTTTTGGTACTCGTTTGGGTGTTGTGGTGCCTAACCTGATGCACAGAGTGGACTGGGGAGCCGCCCGAAATCTGAGTATGTGCCCAACTAGTTGACAGTACGGTTGCGTACTGCCGTGTAAACTTGAGCTTCAATACCACGCGTTCATTCAAATTTGAAGCCGAACGATGGGGCACCTGCTCGTAAATCGTCGCTTGCGTGGGCAAGAGCTCAGCGGAGCAAACCCTCACCACTAGTGGCCTGCCATCTTCTCGTGCCAATAGTCCCCTACGGCATTTTTCGAACGATTATTTGCGTCGCCTATGAGGTCAGTTTCCTCAGTGCAATATTTTTGGAGTGGAACTAACCAATCATTGCTCTCCCCCAACACCAGCCCTTTGAGTTATAAGGTACCGGAGCTACGACGATTACTAACCCACTCTACAGTGGACGTTTTGGTTGGGAAGATCGTGCCTCCCCAACTCCACCCGCAATCTCGGTTCATCGGCTTGCTGATGCTGGGTAAGTTGAGCCTGGATCACATTTTTTGTGATACTTACGCGCAGCACCAACTTGCCTCAAGTTGTGAATTTGGGGCAGGGAAAGCGGGGCGGGTATGTCACAAAGTCTTGACTTGTCCCTCAGCTTCCGTGGTCGCCCTCTGACGGGTCCACAGTTTCTCTTGATTGTTCCATGAGGAACAAATGTCAAATGAGGAAGACATATTCTCGAAGTTCCAGGCGCGCCTTGTCGGTTTTTCGTCGTCGTCGATGGCCGGCTTTTATCAATTCAATTTCATTCGATTGCCGCAGAGGCTGACCATCTGGCAATCGACTATCACGATTTATTGAGCGAGGTACGAGCCAGGTACAATAAAGCGTCTGTCAAGAGACTACCATCACGGTGATCTTCACACCGAAATCATGACGTTTAACGGCAGATTTCGCGGGTCGTGGGTCGTGCAGACGCTCCCGTGACAGATATAAGTATTGTTAGCGCAAAATGTCCGAGAGAACCACGTCGTGAGGCTTGTAACCGCCTCACGCTACCTGTTTTATTCGGTCCATTCTGCCCCTCTACCTCGTTCCGACGCGCTCCACGACCCGCCCTGCTCGCTTGTAACCCGAACAACCAACCCGAACCACGGACCTGAATAACGAACTCCCACAAGTATCACCTTCCTTTGAACCGCGCGCGCCGCTCCTGCATGGATTTCACCTCCGTTGCCCAGTCCGTTATGGTCTTGGTCCGCTTACCCGACATGGACAGTGGACAACGACTGCTTTTCATTCCTGCTTGTGCGACAGCGATCTCAGCGTCTATTTTACTTCTTTGCTTCTTGCTCACTTTCAAGTCCGGCAATGACTTCCTCGCGCGGGTCGGGATTCTCGACGAGGCAACGGAAAAAGTTCCTCGAGGGATTGGCCAAGGAAGAATTAGATGGTTCAGACTGGCCCGTCTGCTGGGCTGTCTCGGACTGCTCGTTCTTTCCATCCTTTCGTCCGATTATGAACATGGAGACGAGCTCCGTCACAGAATGGACCGAGGAATCCTTCACAGTGCACCTTATGTGAGTCTTTCCCCACCTTATTCATCTCGATTTTTAACATTGGCTACAGTGTTGTACCACCTCTTGGAACGATCAAATCTGATTTAATCTCGGTACAAAGAACAAAATGATTTTGCACAAAACTAAACCACCCAAAGTCATCTTTCATATCCAGTTCATGGTCCTGCCAAGTTTAGAGACAATCCGTAGTGAATCTCCTGAAATCGAAGGTTATCAGTTAAAAAATTCCTTATCAGGCCAATATGGCCACTTGGTACGCACAGCCACTGCATCCACTTTCCGAGCTGTTTACCCCCAAGGTAGATTTATTTTTACCTTCATAAAGGCCTCCAAGTCCAATGGAATACGTCAGGGCAGCTACGCTGTAGAAAGAAGAACAGGAGGGTCCGAAATTTGACCAGAAAGCTCCGCATGTCACAGCGGTCACACGTCCCAACTCCTGTGCGAGACTATGCAGTTCATGAGACCGGGAGCAAAGAAGCTCAAACTAAAGACTGGATCTTGTTTATATCCCATTCAAATGATTATGTCTGTGCAGGTGTAATTTTCTAAGCAGTTTCGAGCAAGATATACAATTATCAATTTTGGTGATTTCAGACTTTTTGGATTGATGTCTATCTCGAGAGCCATCCTGAAGGTCTGGTTATCCTAAACTCTACTCAGACATGGATTATATGTTTATAATCATATATCTAAAGTTTCAGGCCAACAGTATTAGCTCATGTGGAGAAAAATGTGTTTGTTCCAAGTGGTGATAGCGTTCCAAGAGGTGGTACAACACTGCTTCGGTTCTGGCGTTGCTCTCCGTCAGTTCGAAGAATATGCGTCATCAACTAACAAGACACACAAATTCCCTCTTGTTTCTTGTGCTATGTGTCTACGTCTACTGGGATCTCATCCCTCTCGCCACTTTTCACGGTGTTCCTGCGGATCTTGGTCAAGGGCAGATACTATGGGCAAAAATAGCACTCCTATTCGTCACTGCTGTGATCATTCCTCTGTTCACGCCTCGACAGTATATCCCTGTCGATCTGTTAGTGAGTCTTCAGGATCCTTTTCTACCAGACAGAAATTGACCTCGATGAAAGAACCCCCAGGTGTTGATTAATCCAGAGCAGACTGCCTTGATATTCTCTTTTGCCTTCTTCTTCCTCGACCACATCGTCTTTCTTGCCTATCGTGAATCTCAGCTGCAGGAAGAGGAGCTATATCCCTTATGCGACTCAGATGCCTCCGCCCATCTCACAAACACAAGCTTCAAGGCAAAAGTCTATTAACTAGTGTTGCCGATGTCCGGTTTGGTCCGGTTTTTTGCTAAAACTCCCGAACCCCGAACCATACCTGGGGTCCGGCTCGGGCAAAATGGGTGAACCATGAACCGAACATCGGTCTGGTGATCGATGTGCTCTGAACCTATCAAGAGAACACCAACCAAAACCAAACCTACACACAGAAGTGTGTTGGAATGGAACGGAAGTGCTCGAGACGTGCACAGATGAGTATCAGACCCTGGTACAGGGCCTTATAAAAGGTTGCAGGGAATGGTATAGACCTCAGAAACGAGGAGAGAGTGTTGTATTGTTTATAGAAGTCCTTGGAACGAGGTCCAAGTACTTGAGCCTTGATCTGAGTGAACCGGAATGGAACCGGAACAGACAGGAAAGCTAGTGGAACGTAATGAGAGTGTCAATGCGAATGGAACCCTTGCTGTGCAAGTGTTCAGGCTAGATCTGAGTGAATAAGGATAGACCCGAACAGACAGGAAGCACAATGTGCGATGATGTAAAGCTTCTCAGCTATGAAAACAAACGAGAATGGGGTGCTGGGGTTCTCCAAAGCGAGGTGGATGCCGATTCCAAGCGTGAAACAGTAACAACAGTAGTGGGTTCCAATCCGAAGCGCTCCAGACAGTGGTGGGTTCCGATCCCAAGCTCTTTAACAATAGTGGGTTCCGATCCCAAGCTTTCCAACAGTGGTGGGTTCCGATCCCAAGCTCTTCACAACACAACCCAAACAACCAAGTGCGTACTCAGCACAATCCCAACAGTTCCAGTCACTTTCAGACTATCCCAGACGAACGGCAAAGTCGGATCCCAAGGATACCGATCACAAGAGAAAAGATTCCAAGCCAAGATGAATTCTAAGAGACACCTTGTTCGAACTCCCCAGTATCTGCCCAATTCACAAGTGTTTCCACCTACTAGCCGTGGGGTGATTCCGTGAAGTCGCCCAAGGTGCCCCTGCTACTAAATACAAAGCGCTGAAACACATGAAAACGTCCAAGAATAAGTAAGTATGAGTAAAATAGTCCGTTTATCCGTCCGACTTCCATGTATCTGTCGCAAGAATGGGTATCTGAGTCCTTCTATTGGCTGCCTATGTTGAGCACACCATCCTGGTGCAACCCTGTGCAGATGTACGATCAGTCAGACTGTGCCGGAGCCATCACAACCGATCCCCTATGTCGATCCCGACTGTATATGCTGTTCCTCCCAATGCCCATGCCTTCCCGTCTACCGGAACGTCTGGAACATAAGCTCCCAGTCCGTAGCTCTCCAGGGATACCACATTCGAAGTACTTCCCAGTATGGGTACTTGCTCCAGGAGCCGACGAGTGTAGGTCCAAGTGATCAGACCCTCGCTTAGTGACCATCCCTTATCCGGAATGCCCAGGATGGCATGGATCCATCAAGATATGATGCTCCCAGCCCCTTCCAGTGATCATATGATCAGAACGTGTTACGCGTCTCATGTCCAACACACCACAACAGGATTCCAGTCCGTCCCGTCTATTTCTGTGAGCGGGAATAGAGTAGACTTCACGTTCCACTTGATCGTTGGGCTACACATCTCCTACAGGTTTCGGAGCGAGCACATGCCAATGGTTCCAGAGTATTCCTCCCCGTTCCCATCCGTTACTCAGTGGTTCCTGCCCTGCCAGCTACTTGGGAACCTCAGTACTGACACTTCTGGAGTGTAGCCCAGCACATGTCTTGTCATGAAAACGCGAAAAAGCGAAGATTTCATGGGTGGACAAATCCCGTGCTTATCACCGGTCCACCAACTCAGTTCAGGTTCTGAACAGGCTCGGACCTTAAAGAACCGCAAATTTTTCTTGCTTGATTTGGACGTAAAAACAGTACGAAATGTAAACTATTTGTCAAGAGCATTCAAGGCAACGACAGCACATTTTGTCTCATCCTCAGCGGCGCTGATATGCCCGTTCCGGTACGCACTTTTCAACAGCTGAAGAGCCTCAAACATGTCAGGAGTGAGCTGGTTCCGATGAGGAGTTCCAGTGAGTGATCCATTCCAGAAAACCCGCTCGGAAGCTGCAACCCCTGAATGGCGAGTGGTTTAACACAAAGAAAATTAAGTGAATCCCTCGATGAGGTGGTGTGGTGGTCATTGTGACGGAAGTAAAGGAACACGTGCGTTGCTGCCATCATGATTCACTTTGACAATGGTCTCCCCTTTTGGCTCTAATGCGGTCACGACACCTCCATTGATGCCAAGAAGGTTTGCGTATGCGAATTTTTTTTGGTGAATATTGTTATTTGAAGCAAAGAAAATTTGAGGTTCACACAGGTTCGGACGTGTTCGGACAGGTCCGGCAAAATCCAACAATCTTCGAACCCCGAACTGCACCTGGGGTTTGGTCTGGTCCTTTGCCGATGTCTGAACCTGAACTGAGGTTCGGTTCGGGTTCGGCTCAGGTTTGGAATCTGTTCTGAACCGGACAGCAGCAACACTACTTTCAATGTTTGTCTCATTATTCCTGCCTGAGCGGACCAATCACAGTATTTGAAAAAATCACACCATCACATTTTCTTTGGACTCATGCATATCTTCCATCGCGAATTCACTATCCTGGCTGGACTGTTCATTTTGAGGGTCCTGTCCACTTTATCCGGGTATCGTTCTTCCTACTGCCCATGGCAGAGCGGTGTATTCATGTTGATGTTATGCAGGCCGTTTGCTATGAATCGGTTACTTCAGTATGTGCTCGCTTGCACAGCATTTGACGCTTCTGATTCCTGTATACTATAGGTATATCGAAACACAAGATCAAGGCCTCAATAATGTTGTGTGGCCTTGGGTTTGGATTAGCCTGATTGTACTGGGTCCAGTCGCAGGTGTGGCAATTGTTCTGTGCGTGGAATGAAGCTTACATGTTCCCTAGCATTGCTCGGGCAGCAGTTGTATATTTTCATCAATGTGCATCAACATTTTGAGTGAGAATACTTTTAACATAGTCTTCTCATATTTACCCACAGGCAAGTACAAGACCTTCGTAATTGGTCCGGATCCTAACCCTTTTGCAGTTTGCAGATTTGCATGAAAGCTGAAACTACTGCGGCGAAAGATGTGCATGAAGACTCTTCGATAGTCGAGGGTCCATCTACCACCAGCAGTGGGTCAGATGCAGACAGCAGAGCTAAAACTGTCACCCTGTCAGGGGAACCCCTGCTCCAGATGTTCCCCTGGCTTCCGCCTCTCCGGCTTCTCCGGCCTTTCCGGCATTTCTGGCTCCTCCAGCTTCCGCTCCAGATGTCTCTCTGGCTAATCCTCCGGACGACTCTCTGCCCACCGCTCCAACCGCAGTGTCCGTCTATTCGTCCGTCCATCCGTTGTCAGGTGTATAAATTGTTATACACGAGGTCCTCCGGAATTGGCTTTGTTCGGGAGTTTCTCGTAAGTTCGAAAAAGGGGTTGTGAAGTTGAAAGTGGGGAAAATCTCTTTAAAATGAGAGTTTATAAGAAAGGTGTTGGGTGACTAACAGAGGCGAAAAAGGGTCTAGACTGGGGCTGTGAAAAGGTCACAGGCGTAAAAGCAACTCCGGTTTGAGTTGCTTGTAAGGGTTTCGAGTTACTGGCGCTGGGTGGCGGAAGACAAACACAGGATGTTACGGATTCCAGCTATTTGTCTTACAAACACAAGAGCTTCACGGACTCAGGCTGTTTGTACTTTCTTGGAACTGGCGGCGGATTACTGGAAAAACAAGCACAGGAGCTTCACGTACTCAGGCTACTTGTTTCTTTACTGGACGGCGGATTACTGGAAAAACAAGTACAGGAGCTTCACGTACTCAGGCTACTTGTTCTTTTACTGGACGGCGGATTACTGGAAAAACAAGCACAGGAGCTTCACGTACTCAGGCTACTTGTTTTATTACTGGACGGCAGATTACTGAACGGCGGATTAACTGGTGGCGGATTTACGGGAGCACAAGATGGGAGCAAGCTTCTACCTGCTTATGCGTTCAAACTTTTTAGAGGGCAAGATTTTTCTATATACCTACAGAGTATTACAGCGGGTATTTATACAATTTTGAGTCTATGATGTCATCTGTTTCTATTTTGACGATGCTGTCCTTGGCTTACTTTTCCCACTAACTTAGCCCCGTTGGCTTAACCACAGCACTGGTTTGCACAGCTGTAAGTCTGTTGGCTTGTCAATAACACTGCTCTGTACTGCTTTAGACTCGTCAACTTGACTATAGCACTGCTTGGCACAGCTGTTCATTTAATTTAGGCTTGCTGGCTTGACAACAGCACTATTTGTAGTGCCCATGCTAGCTCCTAGTTGACATATGGACGTTGCTGCGCCAGGAGACTTGTACTGAAGTGCGCAGCTGTAAGGCTGTGCAGTCTAATAGGCTGGTTCTAGTTGTCCTTTCGACGTTGTTGTGTCTATGGTGCAGCTGTAAGGTCATGCAGTCTGTTTCCCATTATTTCCTAGCCTTTTCTAATTTGGCTCTGACTCTCTTTTATCTCCAAACAGTTTTTGGAGATGACACCGTCTGTTCATTCTCACTGGCACGTGCTGTGTGACCAGGTCCGGGATCACTGTAGATACCTCCAGACACGTGCTACTGGGTAGTTACCATTTCGTATATAATGTTTCGCCTAGCATGGGAATCCTCATCCTTTCTTCTCTTCGGATTCCTCCGCTAGGTGCGTAGTATTTCCGCTCCTGTATTCTAGTACCCATATTTATACTTCAGATTCCCCCGCTAGTTTCCGCGCCCTGCGCTGAGCTTAAGGTTGCCCTTGCACACCCCAGAAAATGATGAAAGCTCCCCCGGCTCAAAGAATGACTCCGTGACTGTTCGGGCAGGCACCTCAAGTGTCACGTCAAAATCTAGCAAACTGTCCAAACCTGAAGTCAAAAAGCCAGAAGTGAATGAATCCCGGGTGTCCCAATGTGCCTGCTCCATTACCCAATGCATATTGGCTCACAAGAGCAGCATCAAATTTGCCCTGGCAAGATTGTGCGCATGAAACAACAGTCCAGTGTGCCAAGATGGATTTGTTGATGGGTGGTTATATTACTGTTTTCTTTACCAGCTTCTTGGATGCTTGGATGCAGGAGTAGAGGTGGAATGGAGCACATGGGGCTGGAATCAGCACTGTGAGCAATGCCACACTCAAAGATATTTTCTGTGGGCATTGCCTTGTGTTGCATCACAACTGGAAAGGAGGTAGCCTGTTGGATGCATGTCTTGTCCATTCCATCATGCAGGGACTCACTTGACAAGGGCTTTCTTTTTGCTACTTACCCATGCTTAAAAGCCTTGATCACCATTTTATCTGTGTTGTACCTGGTGCAACATTGGCCATTATCTTGAAACATGCCATTTCAGTGTTGTGGAAGTCCAAGCCTTTTTGACCAGATTTCTGGTCTCTAGGGATGTAGTTGTTTTTCATCTACCTATACATCCTAATAGTCGCCCTGAACTGTATTCTGGGCCTACATGTCCATTTCCTCTGGCTGCACACTGGGCTTGCTGGCATGTACCATGGGTAGCAGTCTTCTGCCTTCCGAGCTGTATTTTTATACTTTCCTATCAGATAATATACACACCAAAACTACCCACAATCCTATATATGGACCTGATGATTACATCCGGATACATTTTGGACCCAGTCTTGGCATCAGCAGCCTATGCAGTGAGCACAGCAATTTGGTCCTACTGTTAGATTTGATGGTACTGTGTGGCTTGCATCAATGTGGGAAATTTGGGACTGTTGCAGATCATCCAGATGTGGAGAACTGGCGTGATGTGAGCAAGCTTGGCAAGCTCACAGATCAACCACAGGGCTGTGCATATGTTACGTTGAAACGCCGTAATACAAGCGCGCAGCATCTATGCTATTTTGCGATTTCCTAGGACCAGTATTTATACAACGGGAAAGCGCTAGCACTTCTGATGTGTTATTACTAGCACTCGGGACTCTGGCTAGGTGATATAAAGGAGAACTGGAGTGAGCCCAAGCGGCCAGTTATAGCACCAGACACTTCTAGGGTGACGCACTAGCAAGTTCTGGAGGCACAAACCATGGGGAAATAACCATAAGCCTAAACAGTCAAGGTGCTAGCACCTAGGAAGCGAGCTACAGGAAGGAGAAACTGCGAGAGTGCTAGCAAATGGTATGAACAGCAAGTCAGGAGTCTGAGGGAAACTACCTAGGTGCTAGCAGCACTTGGAACATAGGTGCTAGCATGTGGTACCCGACTAGCGATCGGCCTGGGGCCTGGATAGACAGATGCGAGCACGTGATTGTCGCGACGCGGTTGCGAGTCACAAACAGAGACAATGGGACCAGGATAGGAAGGTGCTAGCACGTGATTGTCGCGATGCGGTTGCTAGTCACAAACAGAGACAACAAAACAGATAGGGGAATAGCTAGCAGGCTATTGGTGCGGATGTACGGGTCACCACTGAAGCAGCAACGGTTAAACGGGCTGCTAGCCGGTGTTCTGACCTGTGCTAGATGACTCCAGATGGCGGATTCGGGTGCTAGCGGATCAGAGCGGCTGATCTGCTTGGCCTAGATCCATCACAGAACCAGATGACAGCCGTTTCATTGGCTGTTCATCATCAATCACCTCATTCTTACTCATCTCATTATTCAGCCTGTTTATCACATGTAACTTGGACCTCAGTAGTATAAAAGGGAGCACAGAGCGGACTAGCACTTCAGATTAGCACTCCCTGGTCGAGTACGAAGCTGGTGCAGGTGGTCTCTGATAGAGATTACACCCCAGTTTAGTACAAAGCTAGTGGAGGTGGTCTCAGGTTGCTAGTGGAGATTGTAACACACTTCACAAGTAGTAGTCTTTATTGGAATCAATGCTGTTGACTCTGGACACAGCGAGTTCTTAGTTGAGGTTGCTGTTGTTGGTTCGAGGAGCCTTCACATATAAAATCCAAGGGTGTTCTCTTTGAGACCCAGCTAGCAGTTGCGCTAGCAGCTTTGCCTTCACCCCGATATTGACGGAAGCGCTGTCGTAGTGTGTTGGATCGCCTGTTAGGTGGTTGTGTGTTGACTCGAGCCCTAACAAGAGAAAGACGAACTAGGGTGTTCTCTTTGAGACCCAGCTAGCAGTTGTGCTAGCAGCTTTGCCTTCACCCCGATATTGACGGAAGCGCTGTCGTAGTGTGTTGGATCGCCTGCTAGGTGGTTGTGTGTTGGCTTGAGCCCTATCAAGTAGAAGATGGACTAGGTGCCCCCACCTCTAGACCGACTGTAACTTGTCAGTTACTTCGCCTTCACCCCGATATTGACGGAAGCGCTGTCGTAGTGTGTTGGGTCGCTAGCTGGACGCTTATAGTGTCTATTGCCAATACAAAGTGGAAACGTTCCTGTTCTTGGTTAAGGAATAGGTCAGCGGCTTAAGGACTGCCTTGTCGCTTGAGGATTGAAGTCCCTTTGTTGTTAGCCTCAATAGTCTTTGGGTATCCCATTGCGAGGATTTTCACAAACCTACATACTCTGCCCTGGTGCCCTCGATCTAGCGATCCAGCCACCTTGTATCCAACCCATATAACCCTGCCCATCCCAGGTGCTAGCGGTATTGTTGTTGGCAGCTGCGTAGTGCTAGCGTGTTGTTGAACAGCTTTGTTGAAGTCTAGCAGTCGAATTGTGTTTGTTCCAAACCCGTTGGTCGCATACTACGGCCCGGACCCGAACTCACAAAGAGAAGCACTTACATCTTTGGAGGAATAGATTGTTGTAGTGGTGGTTTTGTGGTTGTTTTGTGCAAGCACGAATCTAAGCTATTTCTAGTCGTATATCAAGTGCACCGTTTCAACGTAGTGTATGTGCATCGTTGGATCCTTATCTGTTTGCCTTCATACCACCACCATCTGTGTACCTACCAGCACAAACATCCCTCTTGCATGTTGTTCTTGCTACCCAGGTCCCCTGCCACCTAGTAAATCTTCTACACAAACGGATCAAGCCCTGATTTGGCTTTGCTCTTGCCTTATCTGCTGGGGTATTGATAATTCAGCAAAGTCTCGCACTTGAGGCACCGCACGCTACTAGGGATGCCACCTAGCAGAACAACATGTTTACGGGACTATAAACCAGAATCCCACAGTCCCTGTGATGCACACTGGAACTACCACAGTCCCTGTGTACCGGCCGCACACTGGAATCAATGTCTATGAGACAGTAAACCGGTGTGGAAGTGCGACCTGTCCCACACGTCGCCTTCGAGTCCCGTGCCAGTTCAACTTTCCAACCGAATATTCCAGCACACTGTGATCAAATTTTGTTTTGTTCTTACATGCACTCCTTTATCCTCATTTTACCACTACTGACTTACATATTTCATTGTCTACAGAATATTTACTTTACCTCCTACATATCGCCAACGCAACGAGTTGAACTGGAGCTCAGGCATCTCGGGCTACGCCGGGGATTGATTCCGAAGTGGTCTGGTCACCCACATTCAGCGCTGAGCGGGGCAGCGAATATCTCCCTATACGTCTTTGCATAGTACCTGGATTGCTGGGTGAGGTTCAATTTTAGCTGCGGCTTTGCTTTGCTACTATAGCCACTCTTACATACATAGTTTTGACTCAGCGTACTTATATGTCGACATCTTACAGCATTGTTTCTTTGTTCTCTACTTCAGCCTTCTCGCCACCACCCACATACCGAATACACTCACCGTTTCTGAGCATCTCCGAGTAATCTTGAGCCAATTTGAGCCTACCACTGAGCTGAGTTTCTATTTTATCTGTTTTCATTATAATTTCTTGTCTAGATCATTCCTGTCCCACCCGATATCACCTGAGTGCTGTACGACTCGGCCACACGACTAGCACGACCTTGGCCTCCCTTGGTCCTCCTAAGGACCACATATCTCTTCTTCACCGGAACAGTCATGCCACCCCAGGCGTTAGACAGGACCACTCTCTGGTCAACAGGACCTGAGGTCTCTGCACGAGGCCGTAAACCGGATCTGTCAACGGGACACTAAACCGCCCTCATGGTCACTGCCCGCTCTTCGCACACCAGAATTCCCCCCTCACCCTCCTTGGCTACAGGACAATAAACCGGAACCCACCTCTGGATGCTGGCCGATGACTGCACCAGATTATTTTTCATTGTCAGCATACTTTTCCCTTTCCCCCTTTTTCACCTCTTTTGCTGTTGTTGTCCACCTTCACCACATTTCGACATGCATCCATCCCGCTGGGAAATACGACCCTGTCATGAGCTCCACGCTGGACTCACCCCGCTCGAGAAGACATCTCGACCGTCGCTGCGTATTTCTACCCCCTGTTGGATTTTTGTCGGAAGTTGGGATGTTGGTTTCATTGGTGGATTTTTTTGGTTTCAGGGAGAGTTGGTTTATTTATTGGTGAGATCTTGCAGCTTGAGGGAGAGTGTGGAGAACTGGCATGACGTGAGCAAGCTTGGCGAGCTCACAGATCAACCACGAGGCTGTGCGTATGTTACGTAGTGTACACACATCATCAGATCCTTATCCATTTGCTTTCGTACCACCACCATCTGTGTACCTACCAGGCCAAATGTTCCTCTTGTGTATTGTTCTTGCTACCTGGGTCCCCTGCCGCCTAGTAAATCTTCTACACCAGATTCTTTCAGGTGGCTCTTAGAGGTGCAGTGTCACAATTATGTATGGATTGTTGCTGGTTG
Organism: Mycena olivaceomarginata; assembly: GCA_029378375.1. Lineage (NCBI taxonomy): Eukaryota > Fungi > Basidiomycota > Agaricomycetes > Agaricales > Mycenaceae > Mycena > Mycena olivaceomarginata. Next base: position 3,282 of record JARKIC010000958.1, on the reverse strand, counting down.
TCATGCAGCAAACCCCAAGCCTTCTTGCACTGTGTTTCTTCTTACATCAAAAACCCTGCATGCCTTCATCTTTGCTTGGGTGATGGAGCTGTTGCAGCATGTGTTGATGCTGATGCTCATTCTCAACATCAAATCTCAGATCCCAAATATTAGGATGTGGGTGATTGGCACAAAACCCCAATTGCACTGAATGGAGCCATCTTCCACCTGCATGGAGGACATTGAGTAAGGGCAGAGATGTGACACTGAGGAAGGAAGCAGAACCAATAACGAACACAATCTACTGCTTAAGAACAAAGTGAAAGTATACAGGACAAATACTGCAATGCATTGCCTACCATGCTGCAAGTTCTTTGCCTCGCTGAACCTCTGCATGCCCACAACCCACTTGTGCTCCGCCGACCTGTTCAACAATGTGGTCGGCCCGCCCGGTTTCCTCGAGGACTGGGTGGCACTCCAAGCTGACCTCTATGCCAACCCACGCCTCCCTCTCCTGACTAGCCTTTGACACTCCATTGTCGAACCCCTGCTCCCCTCCCCCACCCCACTCTGCGCACATCAACTAGCACACCAGCACATGCCCAACCGCTCATCTGCCCCGGCCCCCTCTACTCATCAAGTTGAGTTGTGACTTGGCAAGTCGGCCAAAGTCAGCAAGTTGACTTGACTCGACTTGACTTGATGACTTGAGTCACTCAAGTTGGGTTTTTTTTTTGAAATGCTGGAAAAGGTTCTGAGAGCTTATTTCGAGCTTTTTTTTTTTTTTTGTGACAGGAAATGTCTGTCATGTGTGTCACACACATGTCATACATGTCACAATCACAATCACACAATGATCACACACCAAAGGTGAAAGTAAATTGATTTTTGGCATTCCCGGGAGGGGTGGCAGTAAACCTGACTTGAAGTCACTCAAGTCACTCCGAAGCCAAGCATAACGACTTGACTTGACTTGACTTGGGAACCGACTTCCAAGTCGACTTCAAGACTTGGAGTCAGAAGTCACGGCAACATTAATGCCCTCACCCACTTACCCTACCCCCCACAGGGCCCCACACAATTCACTTATTCACAGCCGTCCAACTTAGCTGATGTCGGCGGCTGGACATGTTTTCAAGGACCCAATAGACACTGTTTATCTCCCAACCATTGCAGCTACATGGTACCCTGTGTGTAGAAGTATGCCCAACATGCCACTTGCAGCGAGGGCAAATTGATGATTTAAATAAAATAAAATAAATGATAGTACATGGGACAGAAATAGCATAGACTTGAGTTTTGAACAGGAACTAATTGGTGGCCACATTCTTCAGGTGCACAGGCCCTATATGTGCAGTATATTCCTCAGCATCAAATTGGTACCCACATTTCTGGACATTTTCTCTCCAGCCTGGTCATGCCAATCTTTCAAGTAAGCTTTGCAGAACCAGCACAGCCAGCATTTTCCAGGTGCATAATGCCCATGTGGAATGTTATGCTCAGCTCATTCCTTGGCATCAAACTGGCAGCCAATCACCCCATTGCAATCACTGGCATTTTGTGCAGTCCTGTCATAAGTGCTTGATCCTGGTGATTGGAAAGTACATATAGGAATAAGGCTGCAGACAGACAGGCAGGCAAGAGGCGCTTGATCTCTGGATTGTGGAATTTGATCTGGCCACGCGAGGTGGCTGTGAGCGCCACTGATGGACATTGGAACAACGTCGGCATCAACACCGTGATCAAGGCAATCATTTCTGCCGCAAAGCTATTGCGCATTAGTTTCTCCAGTGTCGATGTTCGTTGTTAGTTATAAATCCCAAGAGTCTATGCCTGTTCAACAATATTTATGAGGAATATTACAGCTAATAACAGTACCGAAGGCGCGAACGAAAATTTTCCATTTTTGGCTGTTTTTGATCCCTTCGAAAGAATTGCTTGTATCTCTGTCAGTTCTGCACGGATTCACTCGAAACATAGCTAGAACTTTCAGGCTAATTGAAGCGCAATTAGTGATAGAGCCAAATCCGCAATAATATCTTATTTTGGCATGCTCCCAAAATCCGGCTCCCCGGCCAAAATTTCTGTCTACCTAGCTCAAATCATGTTGGTTGGCTCTGAAATTTTGTGAGGAGCAGTTCCTATGCATTAGGAAGATTATCATAGAGCCAAAAATAATTATCTGCTTTTCCTAACATGTGTACCGTGCTTTAGAGATATTTTGAGCAGCAATACATGCATTGCTCTAATTATTTCAGTTCTCGACCAAATAGACTGTTCAAGCGGGCCAACACGACGTCAATCATCTCTCCCAATGTTCACCTTGTTGATTCCGCATCATATGCTGGTTGAACATCACTAATTACTAATTAGGTCGTGTGGTGTCGTGGTGCAGTAACCATCAAGTTGCCGTGACAGTCCCAGCCAGCCTCGATTCTTTTTCCCCTCCACTTCCCTAAGTGAACCATCTGTGACCATAGTTCAACTGCTCACATTACCCCAGACTGATACCGTGGCAACTGCGACAGGCCTTGTTATCCACGCAAATCTACATCACGAGCGAGTCCACAAGTCCCTGAGTACACCTCGAGCAGCTCAGCTCAGAAATTGACAGGGAAACATTTTGCACAGGGTTCACAGCGAATAATACTTGTCATGTCCTTGGTTATTTCACTCTCGTTTTCCAGTTACCCATTACTATCAACCCTTACAAACCCAGTGGATGCTACAGAGGCCTGTGATGGCTATTGATGTCCGCTTATCAGAGCTGGATGCGGGGATGTGAATTAGCTTCAGAATGAATGCCTCTACAACCTTTGTTTAAGAACTAGCAGTTCCGGAAATGAGATACTGGATATAAAATATACACAATCATAGAAGGCAGTTGTTTTGAGCTGTGGGCTATGATTCAAATTGCCCATTACTCCACCAGTGTTGGAGATTCAGGGAAGTGGAGGGGAAAAAGAGTCGAGGCTGGCTGGGACTGTCACGGCAACTTGATGGTTACTGCACCACGACACCACACGACCTAATTAGTAATTAGTGATGTTCAACCAGCATATGATGCGGGAATCAACAAGGTGAACATTGGGAGAGATGATTGACGTCGCGTTGGCCCGCTTTGAACAGTCTATTTGGTCGAGGACTGAAATAATTAGAGCAATGCATGTATTGCTGCTCAAAATATCTCTAAAGCACGGTACACATGTTAGGAAAAGCAGATAATATTTTTGGCTCTATGATAATCTTCCTAATGCATAGGAACTGCTCCTCACAAAATTTCAGAGCCAACCAACATGATTT